>CM076572.1:1421340063-1421797348 GCA_034641835.2 Pinus albicaulis | reverse complement strand
TATAATAAAATATTCCATAAAAGGTGGATCTAGATTTGGTTAACATTATTTTAATCATGCACCAAGATCTAGAATGACCCAATATTTTGTTATAAATAGGAGGTTTTTTCCTACCATTCTTCACCTTTTGTTGCCTATTAGATCACTCTGGATCTATACACTTGGTTCCATTTTTCTACCATTTGCTGTGTGAGCTCCCTTTGAGTTCCATTCTTTGTGTGGGTTTTCTACACCAACAAGAGAGAGAAATCTTAGATCTGAAGTGCTGAGGACTTCTAAGAACCCATCCCACTGAGGAGAATTGGATACACCTTCTTGTTTTCCTCCCAGGTGCCCCATTAATATAAAAATTCTTTCAAAAATTGTTCTTGTCTTGTCTATTGGTATATGGAGCAAACCCTTACTTTTTCTGCTTAATGTCTTTCCATGCATAGATCTGGTATTTTGCAGCTCTTTTCTTGTCTAACTAACCGCAGATCTGAAGATATTGGCAGCCACTTTTGTTGTTAGGGCTATTAGTTATGCGTAGCTAAAGTGGTCATTTTTCGTACACTTCGACAAAGGATTCATACTAACACTCCAGTTCTTATCAGCCCTGATTTTACCAAGGATTTCCTCATTTTTTCCTTTGCATCAGAACATACTATTGATGTTGTATTGTTGCAGAAAAACAGGGAAGGAAGAGAGCAGCCAATAGAATTTTTCAACCAAGCTTTGAGAGATGCACCTTTAAAGTACAACATCATGGAAAACAAGCCTTTGGTTTGGTCAAATCACTGAAGGATTTCAGAGTTTACAATTTACATTCACATATCATTGCTTTTGTGCCCAATGCAATTGTCAAAGACATCCTAACACAGAGTCCGAATGGAAAGAGAGGCAAGTGGATTTTTTTTTTCTAGAATATGATTTAGAAATCAGACCTACCAAACTGATCAAAGGACAAGGATTAGCCAGATTGATGGTTGAAACCAACTTTCAAGCATTGGATATCAAAATGATCTATTCATTGGATGATCAAGAGGAGATGACGACTCCACCAATTGAGGAAGCATTTATAAATTCTCCCTGGTATGCAAATATATTATATGTTATGTTCAATTTCAATGCTCTTCTTGGTTTGTCCAAAACTAAAGCTAGGTTCATGAAATTGAAATCTATCAAATTCTGCACTCTAGAAAATGCCTTGTATTGGAAAGATTCTAGGGGAATATTACTTAAATGTTTACTAAAGGATGATGCAGATAGTGTCATGCATGAATTCCATGAAGGTGACTGTGGAGGCCATCTTTACTGGAAAAATACTGCTAATAAGGTCCTTACGGTTGGTTTCTATTGGCCTACTCTTTTCCATGATATCCACAAGATGGTAATTGCCTGCCACAAATGCAAAAAAAATTAAGGGAAAAGAAAATTGTTGCCCTTGCCCTTATAGCCAATTTCCATTGAGGCCCCTTTTCAACAATGGGGCTTAGACTTCATTGGGGAAATTCACCCCCCATCCTCTATCTAGAATAAATGGATCCTTATTGCCACATACTATTTTACCAAATGGATAGAGGCCATCCCTTCCAGAACTGCCACAGATTCGGTTATCATCAAATTCCTTGAAGCCAATATCCTTTCTAGATTTAGTTGTCCTAGAAAAATCATCAAAAATAATGCTACAGCTTTCAAATCCAAGAAAATTGTGGACTTTTGTCACAAGTATCACATCTCTTTGGGAAATTCAACAGCCTATTACCCTCAAGGTAATGGATTGGTTGAATCCTCAAACAAGAGTTTATTTAATGTCATCAAGAAACTGTTAGAAGAAAACAAGAAATCATGGCACAACAAACTGGTGCATTCATTGTGGTATGATAGACAGACTACTAAGAAATTGATTGGAATGTCACCATACCAATTGGTCTATGGAATGGATGCAGTTTTTCCAACATTATTAGGAGTACCAGCCATGAAAATAATTCAATAAGTACAGGCTGAATCAAATGACGTACAACAAAGGATAAACCAAACCATTCAGCTACAATAATTCATAGAATAATTTTACAACAGAAATCAGGTTATGCAAGAAAATGTAAAGAAGATATTTGACAAAAGAACAAAGGAAAATGATTTTAATATTGGGGATAAAGTATAGAAATGGTTTTACATAAGAGAAGATCAAGGGAAACTCGACAAGTTTGAAAACTTGTGGAAAGGCCCATATATTTTTTTCATTGTTTCAGAGGGAATAATGCATTTTTTCTGCAAGATTTGGATGGAATAGAGTTTCCGGAGGCCCTGTAAATGGAAGGATGCTGAAACATTACTTTTCCTGAGTACAAAAAATGTCCCCACTCCATTGTAAATGTCATAATTTTTGGTTTGGATTTTATTCTTTAAGCCACCAGGTTTATTCTAAAAAAAATAGCAAAAGAAAATATATTGAAGTCATTGCAGAACATAAGTGTACAAGGCTACTAATCTTAGTGTTCTTGACACTTCCCTTGGAGAAGTGCCATCCCCAGTTGGAGCCATTGTTAGACTCATGTAATTTACAGTATCATGAGGTGACTGAGTATCTCTTACAAGAAAATTTTCATATTGTACATGAATTTCAATATTTAAGTGATTTCCAATGAAAAATATAAAAAAGAAAAAGAAAAATAAAAGAGGGTATGAAAAATAGAGAAAAAGAAAAAGGAGTAAAGAAAAAGAAAATAAAGAAAACCCCAAAAGAAATAATACTGAAAGTGTTTCAAATAAAAATTCCACTACTCTTTAGATAGGTTTGTTCAATCATATAGTTTAAACATGATTGTACAATTTTAAATTGTTGTTAATAGGTTAGAAGATAAGGATTTGACAAACTGTTTAATCTTGGCATATTAGTAGATAGGTAGAGAAATGAAGTTGACTCAACAGGTTAATCTGAGTCAATGGGAGAAATAAGGATAGATGTTAGGTTAAAATTTTAAAGAAAAAATGATTTAGTGTCTGCAAGTCCAAATGCACCCTACAAAAGAATAGAAAATGTTAGATTTATAGTTTGGGTAGGTAGACATGAAGAGAAGAAAGAATGTAGGAAAGATGAAATTTACTGCAAAGACTTATCCTAAAAATTTCATGTGTTACTGGTTGAAGAAGAGGAATCAAGGGATAAAGGGGTATTTATTCCTAAGTTCATGAATTAATGTTCATTTAAAAATCCATTGTGACATATTTATGTCATTTTTTCTCCTATCCTAAGCCCTAAAAATCTCCCATTCTCCTTTATTCTAACTCCTAAAACATTATATTCCTCCCTATCCTAAGTCCTAACCTACACTCCGTCGCACATTAAATCTCTCCGACCTCACCATCGCATCACCTGTCACATCAACACTTAACCATCCCCCATCTTCCCAACATTTCCGCCCATCTCATTTTTATTTGATGGACCACACTATTTTTTTGCCCCCGCTCAGCCTCCGAACGTTAACATCGGTTGGGGGGGGTTCGAAATAAATAGTATTCGATACCACTTCCACTTCTATGTGTCACCCGCCAATGAATTCGCACCCCCTCGTCCATTACCACTTACCATATATACCCCCTTCTGAAAAGTGGTTTTTGCTACACTTCTAACCACCATGCCCTTTGACTGTTTAACTGGTCATTATCCTGATCCCGCCAAAGAGCCCATTGGACCATTAATGGCTCAGGTCATTATCCAACAGGCCTGTGCCATACAGAACGGCCACCCAATGATGTTATTAAACCAAAATCTCGCACCAATTGCAAGTTTTACCAGTGTATTCACATTCTCTTTGTTGTAGGGGTTCAAATTCAAAGCTTTCACAGCAAATACAGGTACATAAAGTGTTCAATTATCCGCAGAAAGCTATCAGTTGTCTGTAAAAGTTATAATAATTCCCCGTTTACTATTTCCCTCCCTGTTCCAACCTATAGAAGTTACCTCTCTATGTTCCCTTCTTTTTTCAATCTCATTCTTCTCTATACATTAAAAAACACAATGAAATCTAATCACAGAAGACAAAATGCCTCCAAAGAAAGATCAACAGCCATTCAATACTATGGTCTACCCTCAGGTGGACCTGGATCACATGGCTTTGGCTGATAGGGATTAAAATATCCACAAGACAGATTCAGATTTCGATTTATTCAATGTCTACTATTGGCTCGAGGATAAATTTCCAGATGAGGTGGATGGCATAGTCCTGTGGGAAAATAAACTGTCATACTATATTTTCCCCAAAACCCATAGTTGTCCTGAGTTCATTAGAAAATCCCATTCTCATTATGATATCAATCAAAGAGTTGTAGTGACCCCAGCGGGAGAGGTTTTTTTTACTGTTAATGCCCAATCCATCCAGCAGATGATGCAGACCACCACTCTTGAAGAAACAATTCCTTTCTCTTATGAATCCCTTAGAGATTTATATCATAAGCTTGATTTTTACAGCAAAGCTAAAACGTTAGAACTCTTCATCGCCACTGATGCCCCAATTCCTAAAAATAATCCCCCATACCCTTCATCAATTTTCCCTGATAGGACCCAACATATTGTTATTGTCTTGTCATATCTACTAGGCTATCACACAGATCAGTGGTTAGATGAAGCTGCAATAGGTTTTTTGTCTATCCTTTCTTCAGATTCTAAGCCCTCAATCATTTTCAATTTTTCCCAATTCCTTTTTGATGCCATCCATGATAAATTCTTGACGTTCCATATAGAGGAGGTGTTCAAATACACTTCTGTTTTGGTTTACATGTTTATTTATTTTCAGTCCAAAAGTGCGGATAGAGCCTGCTGGTAAGGCTCTGAACCACTTTCTAACTTCACCTCCAAAGCTTTGGACAGACAACCTTGTGGTTACATTCTCTGCCTCTACCTCATGAAGATAAAAAAAGTCATTCATCTTATCAACATGCTGCTGGGCTGTGATGCTTTGAGTGGCATCAAAGATAGGAATTTTACTTTGATAGTCAGCAGGCATATCATTCAAATTCTGAGGTAAAACCAGGGGTGCATACCAGGTAGCCATGACTCTAGGTGGATTTACACAGTGTTTGTAGTAAAAGGATTCAAGGGAGGTGTTGATGGAGGAGATGAAAGTTGGGAATTGAATAATGAAAATGTTGATGAATTAGGAGGAGGAAATGTTGTTCCTGCTGACTCTGAAGGCACAAGGATATTAGATACAATGATAGATGAATGAGGGGAGTTCAAAATATAATCATCAATTGATGTATTTTCTCTTTGAAATTCAATATCTACAAGGAATTCTGGATCTAAAACTGTGTCATCAAGTGCAGTTTTAGACTTGTTTCTAAACAAAGAAATCTCAAAACTCTCATCAAAAGAAATATCTTCTACAAAGAACCACTCATTGAGCCAAGTATGGGATCTGAAGATAGGTCTAGGACTTAGTGATCCTTCTTGTCTTCTGACAATTCTTGGGATAAGATTAGGATTCTCAAACATAGGGGGAGGATTTGGATCTAGATTGGCCCTTGTGTATCTTCTTGAAGCCAGTGTGGTTAAATTTCTATTTTACAAAATTCTATTTCAGCCTAGCAAAATATGAACATCATCTTCCAGAGTCCAGGAATTTACAAGGAAAATATTACTGGGGTGATATGTCTTTATGCCAGAAATATATTATGACTGTGGATCTTTGGAATAAATGCTTGTAATTATATTCCCCTCCAAAAATGCTTTAACAATGTTTGCTTTGCAATAATACAGGGGAACACATTTAAAACATTCAGGCAAACCTTATCACTCCGGTCATAATATCAAAATATTATAACAATGGCCCTATTCCTTCAAGAACCACCAACTTTCAAACTTATATCATAAAACACATTTATTCCACCAACACGAAATACATTTCATTCAAGGGGGCCCACGCATCCATTATTCGCCTTTTTATAAATTAAATAAACATTTAATAATGTAAAACTGCCGGATCATACCTCGATTTATTGCTCGTGCACTTCATTGCGCGATTGCCGTCAGATCTAACATTCTCCAGATCAGACGATCCTCGTCAATTTCACATTTTTTCAAAGGCTGAGGGTTAACACATGAAAGTTGCATGATATGGGTGGTATTTGGGAGATGACATGCCCTTATATTATTGGATCGCATTTTTTTTGGCGTGGTTTCGCTCCGGGCCAAAAGCAGCACGACAAAGGTGGTATGGTTTCCCGAAACCCACTTCTGGTAAATAAACTGTGCTTTAACTCGAGTTTTTCACTGTGGTTTGGCACTTAACTCCTCACGTTAACTCAACGGCTGAGTCCCACTGATATTACTCCATCGGCAACAGAACAAAGCTTTTTACTTCGACAACAGATATTTTTAGGGGATCGTCGCGTTATATATAACTAGGGTTTAACCTTAGACAGAGGTTTCACTTTTCTTCATTCACAGAGGGCCTGACTATGACCTTCTTTAAAACAGAATAACACATTCAAAGTGCCAATAATATGATCTCGAAGACAGTCAGATCGTTTCCCTAGTATGGTCGCTAGAAATGTTATCACCTGATCTGGACCTCAGGCTGACGAAAGGAAAAACAGGGTAACATCTAAACCACACTCAGCCTTGTAGCTAGCCCTACAAGGTCAGGAGAGGGCTCTCTCCATGAAAGGATATTCAACAAAGTATGACTATAAACTAATTTTAGGCTAGGTATAATAATGGGAAAATGTTTTAATGAAATGAATGAATTTTTCAGGGATGTGTGGGACAAATGGGACAGTTTGAATCGAGGAATTAAATCATGGGTACAAGTTATCTCATGGGGCAAGGTAGGCAGGAAATTTCAGCAATAAATTTTAAATAATGATGGAATGGAAAGCATGGTGAGGATTTGAAAAGGGCATAAGAGATGGATCCTTTTCAAACAAAAGAAAAACACAGAGTCTTGAATGATTTCCCAAGGCATAGCATAAAAAATGGATTCTACCTTTCTATCTTGAAAGCATTCAAACAGAGATGTATATGAATGAATGATACACATAAAAATTTACATATGAACACAAAGGAGAGAACAAATGCTAAATTTCATACCACATGGATCCCACAAATCAGAGTTGCATCTCTTTATTAATTCTCTGTCCAAAACTGTTACAGTGGAGCGCAGAGCGTCCTCATTGATTTCCACACTATTCCCCTACTTACTGATTTACCGGCTGACTCAAATGACTGAAATAATTACATTAAATAGACTAAAATGTGGGAAAATAGATCCACAGAAAAAGGGAGCTGTTTTAACATCTCAAGAACTAAAATCCAAATATGGAAAAGAGAACCAACAATCTGCCTCTGAAAATAAGGAACAACAATATGTTTTTACCACTTGGGTAGATTCACTGATACACTGGATGGATGTAAAATAGGCAATCTGAAGTGCAGATCCCTATTTTCCTGTTTTTTGTAGAAATCTCTGTCTCATTTTAGCTCTCGTCTCTTTGACTATTCCTTTCTATTATTTCTTTGAAGAAAACTGACTTTTAATCAAATGCCTTTGAAACCACGGAAATGAAATTATGCCTTTAGTGATGGGAAAAAAAAAACCCATTTCAAATTAATAAAGAGATGCAGCTCTGATTTGTGGGATCCATGTGGTATGAAATTTAGCATTTGTTCTCTCCTTTGTGTTCATATGTAAATTTTTATGTGTATCATTAATTCATAGACATCTCTGTTTGAATGCTTTCAAGATAGAAAGGTAGAATCCATTTTTTATGCTCTACCTTGGGAAATCATTCAATACTCTGTGTTTTTCTTCTATTTGAAAAGGATCCATCTCTTATACCCTTTTCAGCTCCTCACCAGTCTTTCCATTTCATCATTATTTAACTTAATTTCTAAAATTTCTTGCCTACCTTGCCCCATGAAATACCATGTATGCCTGATTTAATTCCCCGATTCAAACTGTCCCATTTGTTCCATACATCCCTGAAAAATTCATTCATTTAAACATTTTCCCATTATTATACCTAGCCTAAAATCAGTTTCATAATTGTACTTTGTTGAATATCTATTCACGGATAGAGCCCTCTCCTGACCTTGTAGGGCTAGCTACAAGGCTGAGCGTGGTTTAGATGTTACCCTATTTTTCCTTTCTTCAGCCTGAGGTCCAGATCAGGTGATAACAAGCTCAATAGTAAATTAGAAATTTATGACTACAGTAGGTTAGTCAGATTTATTTTTGCATTGGGCCTTGAATGGTTTCAATTGTCAAACATCATTTACTCTATAGTAAATGCAAACCTGTCACCCTAGGTTAGGGAAACCTCCTCATTTGCAGTTAAATACTGCATGTATTGTTCATTATTATTGTTGGTTGCTAGGTTGGATTTTGATCAAACTCTGAGTTGAAAATATTATATCACTGGGGCATTGTAGCTGTTTTTGAGCTGGACATCAGTAATACAAGCACGTTCACAGGATTCTTGAGCTATGTTATTGGTGATGTTATCCCTCTTATGTTAATGCTTCTCCTCTATTGTCCATATTGTACATCAATTTCTCTGATAATAGAATAGAAATTTTAGATTGAGATATGATGTTTGGGCACCTTAACTTTGTCTGTTATTATTATCTTTATTTTTTCATCTGAAATTATAACTCAATAATTCTTAATTGCTCTTTGGTATTACTGGATTTTTTTCTTGAGGTTTTCTTAGCGAAGTTTAACTAAAGAATTCAGAGGCATTTCTGCTCTTTAGTTTCTCTTAAACTGTTATCTTAAAGTCTTTCTTTGAAGTTTAGTTAAAGAATTCTTAACTGCTTTTTAATTTCACTAAACTATTATCTTGAATGTTTTCTCTATCTGAAAGTATAACTAAAGAATTCTTAATTTCTCTTTAGTATTACTGGATTGTTGTCTTGAGGCTTTCTTAGTAACGTATAGCTAAAGAATTCTTAATTTCTCTTTAGTTTTACCAAACTGTTATCTTAAAGGCTTTATTGTTAAAGTATAGTTAAAGTATTCTTAATTTCCATTTAGTTTTACTAAATTCACAACTTTCTGTCATCTCATATTCATCTTACCTAAGAAGATCCATTTGATATAGTTACCTTTCCCTATGAAAACCCTTGAAAATTTGATTTACAATTTAACCCTTTTATGACTCCATAGCCCAATGGATTAAGCTTCCCACACTCTATCTATTCAACCAAACAATTAACCAAACAAAACAAACAAACCCAAACTTCATAACTAGCCTAAAACAAGAAAAAGATAATCATAAAGCTAAATCATTTACTCATAAACACAGAGAGAGCCCTCTCTAAGCCCAGGAAGGCTAGGTCCTTGGACTCCAAATTATTTTGATGTGGTTCCCTGCTACTTGTTTCCAATATTGCAAATTACAGGGAGACAACATAATGGTGACCATACTGGCGACCTGAGTTATTAAAAAAGCTTAATATTTCCTCAAGAAATCAGAAACCCCACTCAAATTTAGATGACTCGAATATTAGCCAAGACTATTATCTAGTTGTTGATGGTAGACAACAACCAACCTTAGGAAAGTTGAAACCATCCACCTGGTGACTCCACTATTTTTTAGTAGGCCTACAGACTCCACTGGGAAATTATTGAGAAAAAACTAAGATTATCAAAACTCAAAGAAACCCAGTCAAAATGTTGTGTGTATAAAGTATTTTTCTTTTACAAATTTGGTTTGTTTTCAAGATATTTTAAAAAAATTTAATCTCTCTCTAACATGGGTCTAAGTTCTGGCTTCTAGAAGAATCTATACCAAATCCCATCCTGACCCAAACTCTCCTACAATAGTTGACAATCCTGAGCACATCCTAAGGAAAACCCCTAGGTCTAATAATTCAACTGTTAGCAAACCTATTCACAAGGCAAGTTCCTTACCTAAAAACCTTAAAGACTTGCAGGATATCCAATCTGACTCACACCTGGAATGAAGCTTGTTCAGGACTAAATCCCAAAGTTGGATAACCCATATAGTTGTAAACCCATCCATCTTACACAGAATCATGTTGTGCAAACCCCTACCCCCACTCATACACCCATTGTTCACCTTCCCCCATTCAACTCTCCACCTCCTTTTGTCAACCCTCCACTCGTTAACGCCCCTTTGTTTCCCCAAACACCTTCCATGGAAACCTAGTATGCCCCATTATTCCTACCATTGCCTTTAGTGCCTCTACCATAATTAGTCCAAAATCCCCCTATTTGATGCAAGTGGTTCTACAACTGCTCAACAACATGTGGATAAAATGGATGACTCTTTTGGTAGACAAGAAATACATGATGAGACTGTTAAGATCAAAATGTTTGCCCAAAGCTTAGGGTGAGAAGCAAGAAAGTGGTTTAAAGGCCTAACCCCTAATAGTATACATGACCTTCCTGATTTTAATTAGATATTTCTAAATATGAAAAACCATCTCCAAATGTTATCAGAATATGAAAACATTAAGAGGAACGTTGGAGAGAGTGTCCAAGATTACTGCACTAGGTTCAACAGTGTATATAACGCCCTCCCTTCTCACATAAAACCCCCACAAGGTCTAGCCCTAATGAAATTTCCAGACGGTTTTGACTCAGAGATGGCTTATCAACTAAGAGAAAGAGACCCTCCTACATTAGAAGACATGAAGAGGGATGCAGTATGTGTAGAAGCAAATCTGATTACCAAGAGGGCTAGAATGAAAAATGAAAAAAGAGTCACATATAGGGAAGAGGTTGTAGCCTCTGCATCTAATACTAAGATTGATAACCTCATTATAACCATGGAAAGGATGATGGAGAGAATAATCATAAGTGAGAGATATTTCCCTAGTGAAAACCATGCAACTCCTCAGAATGGAAACCAAAACCAAAACCAATTCTTTAGGAGAAACCCCCCTCAAATAAGACAGAGAGAACAAAGGGGACCTGAACAACAAATCAGGCCTCCTTTCCAAGAAAAATATGCTAATGAGGATGAGGGGTTGATTGAAGAACCAGAGGAGAGTCAAATAAATCTAATGGGAGTTAATAATGAGGATATTGTTTTCCTTACTGAGGAAGAACGAGGCATGTTTTCTCCAACTCAAATGGAAGAAGAATGCACAGAATCTGAGGATTATAAAAAATATTCTAAAATGTTATCATGGAAGTGCATAGACAGTATGATATCAAAAGCAAGAAAACTCAAGACACTCCCAAGAAAAAGAACCCTGAAATTTCTGCTAGGAAGACCCCTGAAAACGGCCCTAAAAAGACAACAGAAAATTCAACTCAAATGGTTAAAAGCTCTGATAAAAATAAAAACAAAAAAAACCTAGAAAGCAGCACTAGTAAATCAACTAGTAGCCCTAACAAAAATGATTTAATTGATATCTCTAATGCAAATCAGCAATCTGAAATTGTTGTAAAAACAATGTCTAATAAAACTGATTTAAATCTGCCAAAAACAAAAACACCATTCAGTATTAAGAATGAAATTGCCAATATAAAGATTTACATACCTCTCACTGAATTAGTTGGACAAGATGTATATAGATCCCAAGTTTTGAAATATTTAAACATAGGAGAAAATATTGATACAGTGAATTTAAATGATGACAAACCTGAGCTTTTGTTTGGACCTAAAGTAGAAGGTAAGTTCCAATAGGGAGGTGTACCTCTATTTTATGTTAGTTTGAAAATCCATGATAAAATCCTCCATAATGCCATGTTAGATTCAGGAGCTTCTCATAACCTCATGCCAAAGGTAGTTATGGAAATACTAGGCCTTGAGATAACTAGACCATACAAAGACTTGTACTCCTTTGACTCCAGTAGAGTTAAATGTCTAGGCCCGATCAAAGATCTCTGTGTTAATCTAGCACAAATACTAGCCAAAAGCCTAGTATTGGATATTGTAGTGGCTGATATTCCCCCTAAGTATGGCATGCTCCTATCACGCTCATGGGGAGCCAAAATTCAAGGCACCCTCCAAATGGATATGACCTATGCCACCATACCATTCTTTAGTCAACCAAGAAGATTATATAGGGAGACTCATATGAAATGTATGGTCAGTAGTCAAGAAAAGCGTGATAACTCCCCTCTATATTTTTTCCACATGGATCTTGATTCATTTATCCTTTACAATGATGAAAACATTAATGAGCAAGTAGCAATAAATAAACAAACAGTTGAAAAATAAGAAGAAAGGAAGAACAGTCAGACCAAATAGAAAATGAAAAACATAAGTCCGAACTTGAACCTCTTTGGAGCATGAGCTTTGATGGGTCTTGTGGAAAAACTGGTTCAGGGGCAGGTGTTTGGGTACACAACACTAAGAAAAATCATGCAGAGGGTCACTCCTATAAACTAAACTTTCAATGTACCAATAATAGTAGAGTATGAGGCCCTCCTTCTAGGATTACAACTTCTGAAAAAATTAGAGGCCAAACGGATCTCTGTCCATGGGGATTCTGAGCTAGTCATTAGCCAAGTTAAGGGAGAATATTCAGCTAAAAATTCTAGATTAAGAGCATGTAGTAATGTTTCCCTTGACCTTCCAAAAACATTCAAAGAATATGACCTTGCCTCTATCCCAAGAAATCAAAATATCCTTGCCAATGGACTAGCATTTGCAGCCAGTACTTATCAACAACATCATCCTAACAAAAAATATACTGTACAGGTTAAATATAGACCAGGGGTCCCTAATAATATAAGATATTGGCAAGTTCTTGAAGATGACAAATAGATTGAAGACTTCCTGCGGTCCAAACATGAGTTTCAAATGCGAAATTCAGACTTAGATCATGAAGAGGATTGCTCTACTAAGGAACAAACATGTATGGAGGAGTCCATCATAATGTTGATATAAATCTATTAGCAAAAGAAGACCCACATGGGATAGAAATGTGTGAAGATCCAGAAAAACAAGAGGTTGAAGTATTGCAGTTCAGAGATAATACCTTGCTAAGAGGATTTGTCCCTCTAGAATAATTTTTTGATTTCAATGATGTTGCTAGAAAGCAAAAAATGGAATCCACTGAAGCAATAAGAGTGCAATATAGGCAGTGATCAAGAACCCAAAATGGTAAAACTGTCAAAGGCACTGCCAGCGCCTATAAAACAGAAACATACTGAGCTATTCAAAGAATTCAGTGATGTGCTTTCCTAGAGCTATGAATACTTGAAGTCCTATGATACTGATATCATTCAGCACAATATTCCACTCAAATAAAAACAGAAGCCCTTTAAACAGAAACTGCACAAAATAAATCCTGTCCAAATGCCACTAGTTGAGAAAGAGATAAAGAAAATGTATGATGCTGGAATAATAGTCCCACTTAGGTACTCAGAGTGGGTTTCAAATCTTGTACCATTGAGGAAGAAGACAGGGGAGATTAGGCTCTGCATTGACTTCAGAAACCTAAAAAAAAGCATCCCTTAAGGACAACTACCCTTTACCAAAGATGGATCACATTTTGCAAAGGGTAGTGGGCTCCAAAAGGATATCTCTGCTTGACAGCTTTTCAAGGTACAATTAGGTGCTGGTACATCTGGATGATCAACACAAAACAACTTTCACCACACCTTGGGGCAGTTTCATGTATGTAAAAATGCCTTTTGGGTTAATGAATGTTGGAGCTACTTTTCAAAGAGCAATGGATATTGTTTTCTCAGAATAAATAGGTTACTTCATTGTAATATATCTTGATGACATCACAGTCTATTAAAAAACTGATGAAGAACATCTAGCTCACTTAAGAAAGGCATTTGATAAATGCAGAAAGTATGGTCTGTCTTCAAATCCCAAGAAATCCTTATTTGGCCTTTGTTAACACTGGAAAATCATACAGTAGAAACCGACATCAATTAATGTTGAGCCTAAGGATTTACAGGAGAGGAATACATTATGGAATCAAGAATCTCGAAGGTTTTGAGAAAAGCAAATTTGAACTAGTCACAAATGCTAAAATGCACGCTTTTTCCTTCGAAAAGAGTGCCTTATGTGTTCACTGCAACCCAATAAGCGCGCATTCCTGGAAGTAGAAAAAATTCACTTTTCGGGACCACAAGAAAGCAAAGGACAGTTTCTCCTTATGTGAAAGCTGCCTAAGGACAGCACCAGTGCCCCCTTAGGCATTGTGTGAGCACACAAAAGCATATTTCAGCACACAATGGAATCATGCCCCTCCCTTGGGTCAACATCCACCATGTACCAAGGGAGGGAACGAGTTTTGAAAGCTCACCTATATAAACCCACAAAGAGATGAACAATGGGTGATCACAAAGTTATGCTGGCGAAAGTTTCCCAAGAAACACCAGTGTCTTGTGTGACCCAAGGAGCAGGAGCTGAAGAAGAGGACTCGATTTTTGGCCACCCAATAATCTTAGTCCATTGCAGCAGAGAGAGAGAGTTGAACTACATCAGAAGGTAGGAATTGAAGGACAAACATCCTTGCATCGAGTCCTAGAGCCACTGCCTAGGCCCTTTGGTAGGTGGGTAAGATTTGTTTTCATTCCAAGCATTCAATAAGAAGAAGGCCATCAAGTCGTTGTTTACCTTGTTACTATTTTGAACTCTCTATATAGCTTCTATTGTGTTTTTAGTTTTAGTTTTTTAACAGAGCATACTTTAGGGTATTACTTCATTTAAGTTTTATACTTTTGAGCTTCCCCTAGATACTGCCTGTTACCTATAATTTAGAGGGTAGGCCACACTCTCTAAACTTGTGTGGTTTTGTACACCCGTGTGTCAAATCCACCACAACAGGATTGGTGACTCCACTAACGTGTTTCAAGTTTATGTGGTTGTGCCATATTTTGTAGGAGACCCTTAGTCTATGCTGGAGTGGAGTTGACAGTCCTCTAACCCATCTTGCAGTCCCTCGAATCACTGAGGTGATAGACTGAAGAAGATAGCTCCTAATTTTTTTTTACTTGAAGGAATTTTGCGCGTTGTTTTTTCACACAGACGCACAGGGTGCGCGTTCAGAGGTGACCTGCGTGTAGGAAAGTGCACCTATTAGAGGTTTTTGCACCCAATTTGCAGAGAGAGTTTTTCTCCATATCTACTGCATTTTTTCTGCTTGTAAGTGTGTTGGGTAGCCCCTAATGTATTTTCCAACACCTATGTTGATACCCCACAGCTTCTAAGAACTCATTTTTGTTGCTTTTTGTAGGCATTTAATTAGTTTCCATTTAAGTTGTTTTTTTGCAAAAAGTGTTCACATAGTTTAAGTAGGGGGTGAATTAACCATTGCTTTTCGAAAAATTTATGTCTTTTTCAAATTCTTGTATGCATACTTAGTTTCACTAGTCCAAGTAAGTGGCTCATGACCACACATGCATAGGGTAGTGTAGAAATTGGGTAGTTTAAATTTCAATTTTTGCATTTAGGAAATTGCGGGACTAGGATTGAATTGCAAGTTAGAGCAAGTAATCTATGTTGCCTTTACGCCATTGGGTGAACCTAGACAAGCATATGAACACTCTACATTTGTGATTTTCCATCTCCCTTTAGTCACTCACATAGACGAATTAGGAGGTTTTGGAAGCGGCCCATTATCTGCAAATGATTTTTATTTGAGCAAGGAACAACATCACATAGTTTAACTAGGGGACTTTTGTAAAGGATCACCGATATCCATATGTTCAAATTATGAGATTGTTCACCATACGCTCACACACATTCACCCACTAAGAAAAGAAAGCCACCTAAAAATAACTTAAACCAACTCACTAAAATCTCCCCATAGGGGCCACAAGAGAAATTATAGTTTAAGTTAGGATCAAGGGGGTAGGCATCCAATAAGCCGCCTTGATCACACTCCACATTTGAAACATAGAAGTTGTGCTTTTAGGGAGATTTAAAATCCACTTATCAGCCCACGGAAAAGAAAACCCGAGCACGACAGAGACCCGATTTAGAGGGGGTTAGGCTTAGGCGCAGTGCGTGTGGTATCAGTTGGGGCTACCTGACCCGACTGATACTTGGTACTGTTAGCTAATTACCAAGAAGCCCAAGACTCGAATGCTCATGTGGGATGGTGGTTCTTAGTGGCCAAAACTAGGGCATTCTTTACCCTATAGGTGACAGTGTAGGCAAGTGCTAGACCCTCTACCCTTACCTTCATTGATTCTCTTTGGCTGACTGGGGGCATCGCGAGCTCTTACAGGACGTTGTGCTAGCACTCACAAGAAATACTCTCAAGGCCCAATTAATTTTGAGTGTGTGAGGATGTTATTAGGTCTTCTAGTATTTTTGGAGTATCACACGCAAACAAACAAAAACATTTTTTGCTTAATTGCTCACATAGATTAAGTTAAAGGAAAATTCATTTCATTTTTGCTTTGTCTTATGTATGTGGCCATAAAATTGTCGTGATCATAGACTCAATCTCCTCAAAAAAAAATTCCAAAACCCATCCTGGACAACCCTCAAATGGTTCCAATGGAACCTCGTTGGTCCAGGCATCTTTTGGACCTCCCCCCATTATCAGGAGGGGTTCCAGGTCTTTCACCGTTTAGGTGTCAAAGACAGAACGTTGCCACAGTGGCTGTTTCCTCCTTTCTTGGAGCAACCTTAGTTGGGAACCCTAGTCGATCTCCCAACACCACACTGCACATCACTCTCCCTCATCCCCTAGGGGGCAGAAGAGTGCATCCCATACGGGAAGCCAGCTGAATTCACAACTGGGTATGTCACAGACTATCCCTTGTTCTAACCAGAACTTTGTGTCTTCACACGTTGCTAGGGCGTCAACCTCTCAGTCACCCTTCTTAGCGGCATTAAATCTACCAGATTTAACCAAGCTTACCAATGACCCCATCGCACACGACCCCAATTGGCCTCCCATGCCCACGAAGCTCCCTTCAAACATACCAAAGTTTGAAGGCAAGCAAGCAGAAGACCCAAGGAATCATATAATGACCTTTCACCTGTGGTGCTCATCGAATAGCATCATTGACGATACTATTCGATTGAGGTTGTTTCAACGCAATCTCATGGGAGTGGCCACGAAATGGTACATTGAGCAACCCCCTGCTTCACATGGAACTTTTAACGCCCTCGCTACTGTGTTCCTTACATACTTTCAACTACCCATTCACCACAGTTCGGGAATGGAGTTACTCACTCATTTCAGACAATCTCCTTCTACCCACATTTCTGAACTTCTCCATGAGTGGAGACGTCATCGTAGCTTATGCAAAGCTCAACTCGACAACCGAGTCCTTTTAGATTTATTCTTGAAAACTTTGACGGTAGAGATTTCAAAGGATGTGGCGCAATGTAACCCCACATCCAAAGAGGATGCAATCTGTAAAGCCCAACAGCTTGAACTGATCTATTTAGGATACATATACAATATCCTGCCTAACGCCCTGCGCCTGAAATCTTATCAAGAATTTCCAGGTGCGTCGAACTCTGTAGATGGGCTTATTGGGTCAATGACCCAAGGGTACCTAGGTAGCAGCAGTCAGAATCTCGGTTACACACATGGGTCTACCCATAACATGTCTCAACCTAGATTTCAAAGTCATCAGATGCAGAGCAAAATTTGACTAATAGGGCACCAGCGTATCACCAAGGAGGACCTTACCCTCCACCCAGGGGAGCCCAACATGCGAGAATAAAAACTAACGAAAGAACTCCACCCCAATGGCCACGTGCTAACATGGGACAGCAGTATGCTCAGTCCCAAGCACATAACCCACCGACGCAAAATAATGCACAGGTGAACTTTGTGCAGCCATCCCAAAATCAACCACACCAGTATGGTCAAGAGAATTATCCTCCTAACGTGGTCAAAAGAAAGGTTAAAAAAAAACTCAAAGGGAACCCTGGACAGGGGGGCAGCAACCAATAGCGCCCACCACGACCCTGGCTGGGAAATAACTCCAACCGAAACCAGAACCAAGAGCCAAGCAATGCCCAAAAGCAATGCAAGTGGCAAACTCTATGAACAAACCATTCTTGTTCGTTATGTGGTGAGTATGGGCACTATACTCACCACTGTCCCAAACTCCCTGAGCTTAAAAAGCTTCAGAGTAACCAACGATAAGGAGAATCTTCCCAGACAACAGCAGTGATGCAAGAACCCTTCCCCCATCAAGGAACGGTCAGCACTCAGCAGAAAAACCCCAACGATTCCAAGAAAAACAACCATGAAATTTACATGGCTGGGGATGAAATGTTTTTCCAAACCCAGAATCGCAACTATGACACCCCACCAAACTGTAATATCGCTTTTTTGCGAATTTCTGCAATATTGTCCTCAAGGACACTGTACAAGGAAGCCAATGCAAAAATAAGCTGCAAGGGGGCTTGTATCCCCTTGCTAGCTCATTAAACACTTCTCTTCTAGAATTTAAGCTCAAATAAATGACTCTAGATGGGTTATTCAAATCTCCCCAAACTAGGTCCCTTAAGGAATGCTCAAAGAGAGAGCCTACAGTAATACATGAACACAATCATAAACTTTGCATTTATTAATATACCATAAGAGGTAAATGTTATGCAGCCAACATTATATTATTATATCAGCAGTAATATACAAGAAAATCATAAGGGACAAGCCACTCAAGCTATGAGAACCAATCTCCAATGATTAAGCAATGAAATACATGAGTTGTTGCAACTGCACAAAATGCTGGAGAGCAGTGACAGTGCTATCTCTATGAGAGTAGCAGCTGCTTAATATATGAAAAATGGTAATGTGGCTGAAGGATACAAATAAATGCCCAAGAATGGAAATATGGGCTCCAATACAAGGTTTCTAGCCAGTCTAGGAGGGATTGCTAGAAATGCTGGATAAAATACAATGTGACAATTAACTGCTAGGGTTAATATGTCACTACAACACTGAATACATATGATGAGGCTATGGCAGACCTGAAATATGGATTTCCCTACTCCAATGGTGCTATTTAGTAGAAGGTTGATCCCTCTACTCAAGAACAATCCTCTCGATGAGCTCTATGAATTCTCCCAACACTGCCTGCATGAAAATAACACAGTTTCAGCCCTAGACTGCGCTGTGAGAGATGGTGAATGATTGGCTTGGTGCCAAAGATCTGAAATGATGCCCGGGAGTCTCCTCTGCTGCTCCTCCAAAGAATATACAAGATCTCCACTGAAGAACAAGCCAAATAATGACTCTATGAGTTCCTCTATTGCTGCACCTAGCAACACAACGTTCTCTGCCCAATAGGAAAATGCTATACTGAAGGAGGTAGCTTTGGCCAAATGTCAGAATGATGAAATGGAGCTCAAACCCTCTCCTTCCTTGAGGATGAGGTAGGGATTCCTGACCAGAAACACCCTTGCGTTCAAGAACACTACAACCCTGCTAAATAGCCCAGGTATGCAAGTCTTAGCAGACCCAACGAAAATGATAAGCTAATGCATAATGAAAATGGGCTGCCATCTCCTCCTTAGAAAGCAAATGAACTCCTCTTACCATGGGTCCCATCCACACTTTCCGCCTAGCTCATGCAAGTGGAGCCTCCTCTAAAACTGTACTACCTTGTCATGGAGATCCCTCCTCTTGGACAACGCTATTTACTTAGTCAAAGATGACTAAATCAAAGTGATCCCGATCATATTCACACCCTTAGGTGCTTAATCCAGCTGCTTATTCACCCTCCTTTCACACAAGAAGTGTTATTTATCCATCCAAGGGGGTTATGGGACTCTCCTTACCCATTTTATTCATCAAAATAAAAATATGCAAACTATAATGTTCCTTTTATCTTGAGGCTAAAATTTGGGAAAATTACAGTCCTCCCCTCCCACATGTTGCTTGTCCTCAAGAAACTGCATAGAGAGAACAAAAATCCTCCCCCTTTTGTTTTATGGCCTCCTCATCAACAATCTCCACCACTGCACAAAATATCCTGCAACAAATCTGTCCTCCAATGCTTCCTCCCAAGTATGCAAACCGAAATGGTGCACATCATGGAAAGCTAGAAGGTGTAGGTGGAAACCTTCTTGCTATGCTATGGCCTCCTCAAGGTAGGAGTGATGACATGCATGGGAAAATGTTGTCCCCAATGATGACCCTCTCATCCATGCTATCATCCAAATAGAAATCTCAACCCCTGGTTTGTGCAATGTGTTGGGGTTGAATGGAGAGTTGGGCTTTTGATTCCCAAGGTGTTTCTCCCTCCATTTGTGGTACATATGGGGCTGCCTCTATCCTTGGGCTGAAATGGTATGGCCTCCAAGAATGGCCCAAGCTCCCCATCAAGAAAATCAGCCATGAAATTCCCCCCCAAGTTCTCCAAGTGGTTTTTCCCATAAGAAGAGAAAAGTAGTAGTGTGGCAATCATGGTTTTCCCATGGTGTTTCTTACAATATAAGGAATGCGCAATGGGGAGAGTCATGCTCCCAATGGGCTGTCCCAATAAATACAACACTCTCCCAGTAGTGCTCCCTGTGAATGTACAAACAACAACAATACAAGGAGGCAATAGGCAATGAGAACAAGCTGTCATAAGACAACTAGAGAGTGGGTCACTACTCCACTCATGGGACCAACGTAGTGTACCTCTTACCTGCATCAAAACTAAAAACAACAAGTTATTTCCCAGCCACTTTTTTGCTGCCACAAACATCTCATAATATAGAAACATGAAAGTACAAATTGGTGCCAATGGTGCACACCAAGAAGTATGTGGCTTCCCCCACAAACCATCATGAAAATAGCCACTCCCATTGCTGCAATGGGCCACAAGTACATCATAATAAAGAGCATAAGGAGATTTGATCATCCTTAGCTCATAAAGCTTCCCATATAAAGTAAGGAAAGGTAAATCAAAATGAGAGTATATACCTTCTTTACCATGTACTCTGGTCCTTGAGCTGAAATGGCTCATCTGAATGCTCTCCCTCACCTCCAATGAGTAGGGAAATGGTTGTGCCAACCTCTATAAAACCATCTGGGCTATGCATCTCTCTATACGCTGATATAGATAATGTTGTATGCCCTCCCAAGTGAACTCCTCTAGCAAAGCAAGATATGCATCAAAGTGCATAGCTAGAAATCCCTCATGTGCTGCATGCAATAGTTTCTCCTTGAGACTAGAGGCTCTAGTCAAGAAGACCTTGCCATCAGTATAGATGACCATCCCATCAATCATGTACCTGTCATCTCCATTTGGTTCATCTAAAATCATGCATGCACCTAGATCCTTGGAGTGCTCTACCAAGAGTTGAGACCTCCAACCCGGATCTATCCTCCTCAGAGACAGCACTGGTGATCTGCAATGTGGTGCTCTCCTCACGCTGCTACCTGCTACCTTGACATCCCCCATGCCAAATTCATCCTCCAAAATGCTGCCATGCCCATCATGCAGCTGCTCATGCTCAAATAGTGATGGTTTCCTTTGGAATTTGGCCTCCCATGAGAAGCTGTCATCCACAAGGAATCTCCCAAGTTGGGCCAAAGTAAGCATGAGTGGCCTACATCCACTCCTATGTATGAAAGAACCCTCCCTCAAGGGAAGCATCCTCTGTCTCTCTAAATCTATGGAGAAGTCAACCTGCATCATGAAGATGCTATCCTCCATCCCTGCAGCAAACTCTGCCAGCGCAATATAACTAATGAGGGTGGGTGATACTGAAAATGAGAGAGTGTCTCCTTCCCCCTTGAGTTTATACCAAACTCTCTGCACTGTATTGGACTCCTCCAATGTCTTCACCCCTCTGGAATCCAAGAGTGGTGAATCAAGTGACAAGATGCCCCTCATCAACTCTAGATCAGGTGGCCTCCCAGGTGGAATGCCTCCATATAGTGAGACATCAAGTTCAGAAGTGTACTATGTGTATGAGTGGACTGATTGGTCCCTCTCTTCACTACATAGTACAGTCTCTTCCTATGGTGAAAAATCTTTCCAGAATAGATAAGGGTGTATCAACCCTTGATGTTGATCCTTCTCTTCCTCCTTCATCTCACAATCCCCAAAAACTATTACATAGGGCTCCGAAATTGTGCCTTGGTTTCCAGATTTCAGTATGAATATTTCATTGAAGTGTACGAAAAAATACCACTTTAGCTGTGCATAACAAACAGCCCTAACAGCAAAATATGGTTGCTAATATCTTCAGATCTGCAGTTAGTTGATCAAGACAAAAGATGCAAAAATCCAGATCCATGCACAAAAAGACATTAAGCAGTAAATATAAGGTTTTGCTCCATGCATCCAATAGACAAGACAAGAATAATATGTTTTAAAGAATTTTATATTAATGGCACCTGGGAGGAAAACAAGAAAGGTGTTTCCAATTCTCCTTAATGGGATGGGTTCTTGGAAGTCCTCAACACTTCAGATCTAGAATTTCTCTCTCTTGTTGGTGTAGAAAACCCAGACAAACATAGAACTCAAAGGGAGCTCACAAAGCAAATAACGGAGAATATGATAATGATAATGGCTCAAAGTCAGACCAAGAGTTTAGATCCAAAGTGATCTAAGAGGCAACAAAAGGTGATGAATGGTAGGAAAAACCCTTCTATTTATAACAAAATATTAGGTCATTCTAGATCTTGGTGCATGATTAAAATAACATTAACCAAATCCAGATCCACCTTTTATGGAGTATTTTATTATATTTGTTGGAGGGGAAAGGAATTTGACTTGGGTCAAATCCCTTTATTTGTAAATAATAAATAAATAAATGATTTATTTATCATTTTAAGGAAGTGGTTGAATGATGATTAAATAAATAATTATTTATTTAATTATTTATAAATGATTTAGTCATATTTAACAAGGAATATTATTTAAATAAGATTTAAATAATTATTCCTAGAAAATAATAAGATAAATAAGGATTTATCTAATTAATTTCCTTGTTTTGGGTTAAATATGACCAGGAATAATAATTAAATTACTATTTAATTAATTATTCCATGAGGAAAACCAAACAAATATAGATTTGTTTAATATTTCCCCTTGGGGTTTCCTGTTTAGACCATAAATAACCTAATAAATGTGTTTTATTAAGTTATTTTACATAGTGAAAGCAATTTTACTTAGGGTAAAATTGGTCTTACATGGTGTACTTGGGTCCATCTAATGATAATAGGTTAGATGACCAAAAAATGGTGTAACACCAGATGTTGAAACATTTGGAACTCCTTTCAGAGACACAAGGGCTCCTCTAATAGAAGCAGTGGCCCCACTTTCATCTCCATGTGGTGATGGATCTCCTCCCAATGGGACAGCGCTGTTAGATCTCTTATGCTCATCCTCCCCATCAATAATTGAGATTACCTCATCATCAAGGAGAGACCCTAGATCTTGGTCACCTCTTCAAGGAAGTACCTCCATGACTTCACAAATGGAAGAGGGTCCTTCACACAATGGGGATCTTGCCCTTAGCAAGCCATCATACATGTTTACATCCCCTTCAGAAATATGGAATGGAGTTTGTTTCATGGTTCCCTCCAATGCATGCAAAGTGTTTGATGTTTTGATACATAGAGTTTCACAGTGATTTTCATCAAATTTCCTCACCAAACCTTTAGTGAGTCCATCATATGATTCTACATTTGCATGATAACATGAAATAGAATTATCAAACCACCAACCATGAGCCATACCATTAGGGGAATTTTGAGGTCTAAAATGGGCCTCATAAGAAAAATGTACAACAAAAATAAACTTTATAACAACCAATAGGATTCAAGATGATGAAGTCATCCATAATGGATGATTCACCATTTTTGGAGTAAAAAAGTAAAAATATTAAAAAATAATAAAATAATAAAATAATAAAACTACTTTTTTAACTCGTATTTTAAACTTATCTCCCAAAATATTTACTCAAATTTCGAGCAGGAGTACTCGTTGGATGCGGAATTTAATTCCTCATCCAAGGAGTACCCATGTTGCATACTTTCGATGAACTCTTTTACACGAAAAATGAGAAATACATAAAAAACGTGATTGTAATCACATTTTTTTATGTATTTCTCATTTTTTGTGTAGTAGGACCCATCGAAAGTATGCAACATGGGTACTCCTTGGATGGGGAATTAAATTCCACATCCAACAAGTACTCCCGCTCGAAATTTGAGTAAAAACTTTGGGAGATAAGTTGAAAATATGAATTGAAAAAGTAGTTTTTTCATTTTTCCCTCTAAAATTTGATGTCATCAAATCTTATTAGATTTTTTCCACTATTATTTTATAATTTCCTTAGGAGGCCCATTTTAGACCTCAAAATTCCCTTAATAGGCTTTGAATTACAACGCTGCTCCTCCAATGGCCTCATCTTCTTCCTCCATTCTCCCTACAGTGCAAGTGGGCAATGAACTACACTGTGGATATGCATATGTGGCTGAATGCTCAGACCCAACGTGGTCACAACTAGGGCTTGCTTCATCCACAAACCCTCTCAGGAAATCTCTCTAGTTTTCCCTTTCTATCTCCTCAAAGTCTTCAATGATACCCTCCATGGTCTGGAAAAGAAGAAGGGAGACCTCCTCTTTCGTCATTCCTCTTTTATTTTTTCCTCTGTAAATCTTCTCTTCTTGGAGAGAAGATCCTCTTTCTGATAGCATTAAATCTTGTGCACAGGCTGAGCCAAGATTGATGCTCTGATACCAGTGTAATATCCCTTTTTCGGGAATTTCTGCAATATGGCCCTCAAGGACGCTGCACAAGGAAGCCAATGCAAAAATAAGCTGGAAGGGGACTTGGATCCCCTCGTTAACTCATTAAACACTTCTCTTCCATAAGTTGAGCTCAAATAAATGACTCTAGATGGGTTATTCAAATCTCCCCAAACTAGGTCCCTTAAGGAATGCTCACAAAGAGAGCCTACAGTAATACATGAACACAATCATAAAATCTGCAATTCCTAATATACCATAAGAGGGAAATGTTATGCATCCAACATTATATTATTATATCAGCAGTAATATACAAGAAAATCATGAGGGACAAGCCACTCAAGCTATGAGAACCAATCTCCAATGATCAAGCAATGAAATACATGAATTGCTGCAACTGCACAAAATGCTAGAGAGCAGTGACAACGTTGTCGCTATGAGAGTATAAGCTGCTAAATATATGAAAAATGGTAATGTGGCTGAAGGATACAAAGAAATTTCCATGAATGGAAAGATGAGCTCCAATACAAGGTTTCTAGCCAATCCAAGAGGGATTGCTAGAAATGCCGGATAAAATATAATGTCCCAATTAACTGCTAGGGTTAATATGTCACTGCAACATTGAATGCATATGATGAGGCTATGGAAAATCTGAAATATGGATTTCCCTCCTCCAATGGTGCTCTTTAGTAGAAGGCTGATCCCTCTACTCAAGAACAATCCTCTCGATGAGCTCTATGAATTCTCCCAACACTGCCTGCATGAAAATAATGCAGTTTCAGCTCTAGACTACACTGTGAGAGATGGTGAATGATTGAACTGGTGCTAAAGATATGAAATGATTCCCAGGAGTCTCCTTTGCTGCTCCTCCAAAGAATATACAAGATCTCCACTGAAGAACAAGCCAAATAATGACTCTATGAGTTCCTATATTGCTGCACCTAGCAACACAATGTTTTCTGCCCAACAGGAAAACGCTGTACTGAAGGAGGTAGCTTTGGCCAAATGCAGGAATGAGGAAATCGAGCTCAAATCCTCTCCTTCCTTGAGGATGTGGTAGGGATTCCCAACCAAGAACACCCTTGGGTTCAAGAACACTACAACCATGCTAAACAACCTGGGTATGCAAGTCTTAGCAGACCCAACGAAAATGATAAGCTAATGCATAATGAAAATGGGCTACCATCTCCTCCTTATAAAGCAAATGAACTCCTCTCACCATGGGTCCAATCCACACTTTCCACCTAGCTCATGCAAGTGGAGCCTCCTCTAAAATTGCATTGCCTTGTCATGGAGATCCCTCCTCTTGGACAACGTTGTTGACTTAGTCAAAGATGACTAAATCAAAGTGATCTTGATCATATTCACACCCTTAGGTGCTTAATCCAGCTGCTTATTCACACTCCTTTCACACAAGGAGTTTTATTTCTCCATCCAAGGGGGTTAAGGGGGTATCCTTACCCATTTTATTCATCAAAATAAAAATATTCAAACTATAATGTTCCTTTTAGCTTGAGGCTAAAATTTGGGAACATTACACAGATGCCGATACGTTAGGGGCTAGTACGTCCGCACTGACTGCACCTTTGACCATTCCAAAGATTCCTTTGGAACCATTGCCAAAAATGGTTAAAGGGCCTAATAGGCGAGTAGGTAACTACTCTAAAGCAGCCCACAATTACAGCATCGTAGACGATTTAGCCCAGCCACCTACTGCTATGTCCACTTTGGAGGTACTACAGTCGTGCCCGAAGCAGCGGAAAGCCCTACTTTCTGCCTTAGGTGTCGTCAACCCTGTCGACATGCACATGATGGCTTTTGATTTAGACAAAGCCACCCCTATGCTTCCCTCCATGGTCGCCTTCCAAATACCAGTATCAGTACAGAATATCACTATTCAGCAATGTGTCATTGACGAGGGTGCATCCACGTGCATCATGTCAAAGAATGTATGGCAGAAGTTAGGAGCCCCAGAACTCAAACCTTCCTCATCACTCTCAGAGCATACGACATTCGTCCCTCGACCCCCTTCGGTCTCTTCCAAAATTTACCGGTCTGCTTAGCCGGGAAAATGATCCACATAGACATCAAAGTCTTGGATGCTCACTTAGATTACAATATACTGCTTGGGCAGAGTTACATGTACACCATGTCTACCATAGCATCCTCCATTTTCCACATCATGATGTTCGCCCATGAGGATCAAATCATTACAGTAGACCAACTGACGCACACAGAAAATCGTCCTTTGACCAACACAAATATGGTTCTACCCTATGTAGACACAGCCACTGATGGTCTTGTACAATATCAAGAATATGGCCCTGGCCAATTCAAACTGTCGTCTGTCCTAGGCTCATTCCTAGGACATCCTCCTATAATCCCTGAGGTATCGCCCGATGCCACAGGGGCCCCGGTATGCATGATGTCCACCTCAAGCACCGAGGTTAGCAAGGACACAGACTCAAGCAGTAATGACATCGAGGCATCGGCTAATGCAGCCTCCCTACTCTATGCCACCTCCCAAACTCCTTTCCTATACCCACCTCTTGGCTTCACCTCCCAGTAGGTCTTGGCAACACTGGTACTACCCAATATATTGTTGGCATTCCCAATGTGGTATCTCGTTCCCCCTCCAGGAATTCTAGCTACCAATGTTACTGCATTTGGGTTACAGCCCCCCAGTCCTGAAGAGCCCCAACATACTCAAGTAGCAGCCGAAACTGCCCCTGCAAGGGAAATCCCCATTGCGAAATCGGCAATTGCAGTAAAGAAACTTGCCAAGAAAGGAAAGAAAGTGGTCATAGAGAGGGAGTCATCAGCCTGTGCTATATGTGGTCATACAGAGGGAGTCATCAGCCTGTGCTATATGTGATGTCACAAGACACCCTACTCACATATGCCCAGAGTTGGAAAAGTTAAAACCACTCCTCAACTGCGAGGCAGGCACCTCAAAATGGTATTCCCATAAAAAAGGAACTTGCCACCAAAACTACAGGCAAGCCGCTGCGTACTAATCACGCATGCGCCCTCTGTGACACCTATGGGCATTATACCCACCACTGTCCAGAAATACCATAGTATAGAGACGCCTTACACGCGATCGAGCAATCCTATCAAGAGGATCCCTCCATCTAGTCTATTAATGACAAGCCACGCACCATTTTGTATTTACAAGAGGAACATCGATACGTAGAGCGCCCCCCAGTAATGCCCATTATATGTTGCATGCTATGCGATGAATGTGGCAACTACCTCGAAGAGTGTGCTGCATTGGAACTCATTCACATATGGTATGCAATCGAAAGGGTCTACTACATGGGACTATGGGCAACACAACTCACATGCCCGTTATGCACCGACAATCACTTATTGGAGGATTGTCACTACATACCTCACTTCCAACTAGCCCTTGCTAGCCTCTGCTCAGCCATAGTTCATCTCTCCCAAGAAGACGATATGGATGTCGAATCCATCGGTAGCTCCAATACCTAAGCAGAGGAGATGAGCGGGTCTATCATGTTCTTATCAACCGAAGAATGGACTAGCAGCGAACCCATAGTTACCGCCACAGGAACTACATGAAACCCACTCGCATGCATGTTATGCAAGAAGATGAACCATATAATAGTCCACTACCCTGACTTAGCAGCATACCGACGATGGTACCCTTCCTGGCCTCAGACCACGCACGATGGGAGACCCATATCGCAGACATTTTTCCTGATATGTCAAGGTAATCATTATGACCGACATTGTACTTATGTCTCATGGATCCGTCCCACTATTGACATGATTAATGCCATAGAAAAGAAGGCAAGCGACATCCAGGAATGGCATAAAAGATATGTTGCCGGTTCAATGTCCCCATTATTGGGGTTCCTGTGTTTTGGCCTGATTGGCAAGACCAAAAGACAAGACAACGTCAAACCACTTTAGGATCCTAGGATCTAGCCCTCCTGGATCCAGAGAGGGATCTCTCTATAAATGTAAAGAATGATATATCTTTAAGGTCAGTTTATGGTGTTAGGCTAGGTATGAAGCACAAGGGTTTTTTGATTTGTTTGTTTGGTTGGAGATCATTAACTGAGAAGGTTATGTGAAGTAAAAAAGGAACAAAGTAGCAAGATGTTTTAGCATGGGAAGATGGGTCAAGAGAGGTGCCAATCCATTGGGCTATGGAGTCATGAAAGGGTTTACTTGCATAACAACTATCCAAAGGTTTCCATAGGGAAAGTCATCTATACCAAAGGATATTTTTAGATAGATGGTGAGATGGAACATTAAGAAGTGAGGTGAAATGAAAGAAACCAAAGTGCAACCTAAGATCAGGTAAGGACTTTGACCCTATCCTGCTTTTGACACTAACTCAAAGAGATCTTAGAAAGGCTAACTGTTGGAAAAGGAACCTAATGAGACAGGGCTAACTCTAATCTCCCAGTTTCCTAATTCTTTCAGCTGAAACCAGACAAGAACATCTAAGAAACAAACTCTAAACTCATACATTAGTAAGCATGGACAAACCAACTTCTATACTGGTTAAATTATGTTGAATTTTTTCTAAGATACAAAAATCAAAGGAAAACATAGAGATAAAGATTAACAGTGAGATTTAGGGTACTTCCAACAATATGTCCTAATCTATGCTTGTTGTTCTTTATCAGAGAATAATGGACAGTATGAAAAACATAAAAAGAGACAATTACAGATAGGAAAACATCACCCATAATATAGACCAGGATCCAGTGAATCTTCTTATTTAGTTGATGTGCAAAACCAGTCACATACTTTGAGTCCAGTGGCTTTTTTAGTCCAAACTTCTCTTCCCAGCCTACTGTATTACCAACTACTTAGCTACTTCCCCTCAATAATAGTTCAAACAATCAATAAAATCCCAACAACCAACAACCAACTCAATGTAATTTACAGGGGTTCTTATAGGAGAATGAGGAGGTGGAGTAGTAGATAGGAACTTAAAGATTCATTAAGACAGAGGGGAGAAAGTATTCGAATGCCCACTCTATATAATGGTTTTGCATTAACTGTGTGTACCCTTTAGGCTGGTCTGGAAGTCTTTATCAGGTTGACAACAACTCTAGGTATGTTTCTTTAAAGTACTCTCTAGCTGTTGGTACTCTGCCTTGCCTTCTGAGATAAGTAAGGTGATAGAAGGTCTTTGAGGTCTTCCATACTTCCATAACTACTATTCTGACAGTTCTTAAAGCCTCTGTCAATGTAATAATAGTTCTGGTGCTCGATGGAAAATGGAGGAGGTTGTGTGAGTTTTTCCTTCCTTTGGAGGAAGAAATGCTTTGTTGATTGGGCTCTGATTGTGCTTTAGGCTTCATTAAGCCCTGATCATTATCTCATTGGGTCTTCATCCCTTTAAAACATTGAATTACAAGCATTAAGTCTTCAACGTTAGGCATTAATCCTTTAATTCTTTCTGATACACTTTGATGTTTCTTCTGTACAGGTATCTGGGGTTTCTGCTGAGCTGGAGGGTTTATAGGTACGATTGATGTTCATGACACATAAATCCATCTTATAATTCACCCTGCTGGTCCCTTTTCTGCTTCGATTCAGGCTCAGGATCGTCACCCTGGACCTTTCTGTCACCTGCCTGTGACTGTGGCAAAAACATAGATGAAACGCCATTAAACCTGCAAACAGAAAATTTAAACAAGTTATATAAACCTGCAGGAGTGGGAAGGGCTGCTTGCAAAGGCTTTGGGGATGGAGGAGCAGTGAGGGGAAAACTGGATTCAGCAGAAAATGTGCTGAAAAACCATTGTGGAAGGTGAAAACAAGTTTGATGAAGGTTGAGTGCGAGGGCGAACATGGACCATTGGATTAGATCAAACAATGGTGATCTACGGTGGAGATTCATCGATAAGGTCGTTTGGAGGATGGGTGAATGGAAAAATAGATGGAGGTGAGGTTATATCAGGGCCATTAGATCAGAACAAATCAACGACAGAGATCGCAGATGGATTCATTTGGGCGTATAGGTGAAAAGAAAATGAAGGAGGACGCGAGGTAACGAGGGCCATTAGATCAGATCAATCAACGGCTATGATTAAAAGGGAAATTACGCTATGGAGGGTGGTAAAGCAGAAAACCAGAATCATGCAACACTGAGGGGGGTAAATGGTTTTCCAAAAAAAAACACGATTCCACTCAGCGATCGCCACGTGGATTCTCAAAACCACTTTTATTGCGCGATTTCTAAACATTAACGCCCGGACACAAAATTTGCGCGATATGCATTCTTGACCGTTGGATGGTGGGCAGAAAATCTAACAGTGCGGGTTTTCTGTGATCGGAGGTAAGATGCACAGGGCGGGGGTAGGCCATCAAGTTTTTTCCTCGATCGTCAGATCTTATGGATGAACGGTTGTGATTGAAAGATGGAGCAGCAATGTTTTAAAAGGGGGCAATGAAATGTTTATATGGGTGGTGGAATGGATCATGGCTGTTAGATCTAAAGAATGGATGGTGGAGATCGAAAGGTGGGGCTGAGAGTATGGGAAAAGAAAACAAGTGGAGGATGATGCACAATGGTCGTCGATCTATGTAGATCGACGGCCTATATTCACTGCAGACCATATCATCGGGGAATGATAAAAGCAAAAGGGAAGAAGAGTTTAGGGAAGGTTCTAAGGCCTTTAGTGCCTGACTACCGAGCTTCAGGTTGCATGAGGCTGGGGCTAAAGAATATATGCCCTCAGGGGCTTAACACCTCGTTGGAGTGGAAACACTGCTTTTAAGCCTTTTGAAGGGTTTTTTGAGGGTTTTAACAACGAGTTTTGTGTTTATAAGCGCCCAGTTGTGGGGCTGGGGTTATATGGGGAAAGGGGCTACAGCTATAAGCCCTTGGGGGCTAAAATGTATTATAATGTAGAAAGGTTGCTTTAGGCCCAAAATCAGTGCTTTTTAAGCCAAATGAGGGGTTCCGGTAGGCAGAAAAGAAGACTTTTAAACCAAATAAACGGTAATATGAGGTTTAAAAAGGGTTTTAGGATGAGATGGAAGTTAAAATGAAGGGTTTTGTGGGATTTTGAAAGGGGAAAAAGTGGTGAAAATGGAGACTTTGTGGGGGTGAAAGGAGCAAATGGAGGCCTATTGAAGACAATTTCTTTCATAAAACAGCAGGGCTTTTCAATGGAAACATCAGTGAAGATTTCTTTGAAGGATAAGGACATCACAAGGCTTCAATAATGACAGATTTTCAAGGGAAATGTTTCTCTTTAAGAATTTAGAAACATACTTAGCCACCTATTTGCTATGCCAAAATTTTATAGGTGGCTAACACCCACCACCATGATGGTGTTGTAAGCTGGATAAGACTACACACCAACCACGTAAACCCTAGGCCAAGCCTAGGATAACATGCAGCCTATGTGATCTAAATGATCACCTAATCAACCAATGCAAAGAACTTAAACCCCTTGCAAATAGTCTCCGCATAATCTCGTCTCTCCCCTAAAAGCCTCTCTCTAATCAAGAGAAGATCACACGCACTTATGTCCGGATTTGCTCACACTTTCATCATACATTTAAGTGCACGCATATCCCCAAGCTGAGAGCATCTAGAGCAGCATTAAGTCATCCACCCACCAAAAAGGGAGGCAAGTTTCAACACACGATGCAAAAATGGAAACAGAAGACAACTTGGTTCGCAACAGACCCTTTCCAAGCGCCCACATCTGGAACATCGAGTAGTGTAGATTCTCACACTATCTACTCTGTCTGTGTTGTGATACCCTGCACCATTTGCACCAGTCATAATCATGAACCAGAGGGATGTCCATTGCTACAGACGTTCAAACACCTCTATGATAAAATCAACTTCCATATACCGAGAATTGACTATCCTAGCGGGAAGGCTAACTATTGACTCACTCAGGACTCCATTACAGAGATCCTTCCCCACCGCATGCCAGCGACACAACACATCACATACGATTTGTGTCATCACATGCCGAAAAAAGGATTTCAACAACCTCCCCATCACAGGAATCCAGCTTTATTCCTGTCACAAAAAACCAAGGCACCTTATGCCCTTGTATCGATTTATGCTGAATCCCAGATTTGCATACAACCATCGAACTCCTTGATGACACCAAGCCTCTAGAGCAACGCCTAGTACAACTAGACATAGTTGATGAAAACAGGCGTCAATCACTACAACATAATGAGGCCCATAAGAAAATGGTAAGAGCATCATTCGACTGCCACATGCACTCATTTACTGAAGGAGAGCTAGTCCTTCACTATGATGTCGCAAAAAAAGCCTTAGGGCCAGGAAAGTTCAAAACCCTATGGAAAGGGCCCTATATCATTAAACATTGCCTTCGACAGGGGGCATACATCTTGACGGAACCGAACGGGACCTACCTCACTAACCCCGTCAACGACCTTTACCTCAAGAAATTCTACCCATAAGGGCCCCTGTAGCCCTCATCGCCTAGAGCTAGTGTACACAAAAACCCCAACACCGAAATATTTTTGACCCAAAAACTAAGGGTGCTCAAAATATCACCATGGATCACCAACTTGAACCTTATTTCAGATTTTCTGATGGAGCATCACAATGGTCTCAAAAATTAGCCACAGCCGCCTGGGTCATCTACTATCCTAACTGATCATCACTATGTTCAAACGCTGTGTGCATCGGTTCAACAACCAAAAATCAGGTAGAATATGATGTCGTTATCGGACTTATGTGTGAGGCTCTCCACTAGGGCATCCGCCATATGCATGTCTACCTAGATTCCCAATTGGTAGTCTCACAGTTAAATCAAACATTTGAAACCAGGGATGCAAACCTATTTAGAAAATATTTGCGTGCCAAAAGATTAAGCAGACAATTTGATTATATTACATTCTCACATGTATCAAGGAATCAAAATAAAACAACTGATCGCATAGCTAACAATATCCTAGACTGGAATGCATCGCGAGAAAACCACCATACATAAAAACCAAAAACATGTATATCCATCAGCATAACACAAATGCATAAACCGAAATAGGCATCACACCATGTAGAGCCGCAAAAAATATCTCTCATATATATATTAAAAAATATGTGTATCAGAGTACAAAAATAGTATCAGTAGCCCATTGGCTAGCCCAAAAATACAGAGGTCATCAAAAATAAAGGAAGAATCCTCATAATGGGTGCTTTCCCTATGTACAAATCTACCCTAGGAAGGTGCCCCCTCAGGAGGAGAACCTGGGCCCACCACTGCACCTGGTACCACCATTGGAGCTGTTGTCACCACTACGATAGCTACCTATAGTAGAGTAGGCTGGTAGTCCCTCTCACGGGCCATCACTATCTCTAGCCATATCTCCTTGAAGTCATCCATAAAACCTCGAGCAGGCATCCCATGGGTCAAGCGGTCCACTCAAACCCGGAAGTCCTCTAGAGCCTCTACCTGAGCTCTAAGTACTGCGATGCACGCCTCAGCCGCATTTTCATGAGCTCTCTTAGCCACTACCTCAGCTGCACCAGTGCTGCTAACCTCATCGGAAGGACTAGCACCATCCCCGCCAAGTCTACTGGCACCCTCGCCTGGTTCACCTACGGCACCACCCCCCCTGACCACCACGCAGTCATGGTAGAGGGTTGTGACCCACCAGTCAGGCCATTGGGCGTCCCACCTCACCAACATCTACATGATTAACCAAAATAATGTCAGTGTCAATGAAAAACACTCAAGTACACAAAAAACTTGAGTAAATGCAGAAACACAACACATACCTGCGGGACCCCAAACATAACCAAAAGGGAGACCAATATCTGGATCACCCTGAAAGTCCATCCCCACGTAAGGGTATGGAAAGAACATCTGTGGATTGGCCTCGAACCAGGCCTCCGTTTTGTCATTCCAATAGCAACCCACCATGCCACCACCGCCGCGTGGCATCACCGGAGCCCACTTCCTCATGCATGGCTCCCTCAGCCCCCCAATAGGCACAGCCACCACGGGCCTCAGCAGCACAACCCTCTCGTACATGATGCTGCACAAAATGTTAGCGTACGCAAATGATTTGGATCCACGTTGGACCCAGTTCATTTGTGACACCATACCATCAAAGCAGAAATGGGAAAAATCAAAGAAATGCCCATTCCTCAAATGGCGTAAAATCGCCAGCTATGGGCCCGATGCCCAATGAGGCACAAATGACTCGCCAGTCGCACAATAACGGCCAGAGCACACCGCTTGGCCACATTTGTTACTAAGGCAATATTGAGGCACACCACCACAATGCATCCTCTGGAACCTGTCCATATTCACTCGTCCAACAGGAAGTGGATACCTCAGCGTCTCTCCCTGAGGCAGTAATCTGGTCATAAAGTAAATATCCATCTTTGGACTGATAATCGGGTTCGTCCCCCTCAAGACAAACATGTTTCACCTCCTGCACCAATCCCGTATGATATAAAGTAACAAACGGTCCTGTGATCAGAGGAACTCGTTTTCGGCAAACTTCAGGAGGCCCCATGTGGCCAACTAACGATGCGCCCAAGCATCAACAGCCAGAGTGGTCTAGATCTCAAGCCAATCTCTTTCTCTCCACACCAACCTGCCAAACAACAGGCACCCATTAGTACAAAGGAGAAAAATCATAAGGGACAACAAGAAACCCAAGTTTTTTCAAAAACACTGCCCTTGCACGCCTGTTTCATTCACAGGCATGCCCTTGTGCGCAAATAGGTAGGAACAACGCGCCCTCGTGCAGCTGTACCTGAGAAATAAGTGCAAGGGTGGCACCTATTTTCCTAGATTGCCCACGCAATCTAGGGAAAAAAGCCCCTTTGATGTCATACAAACCTAATTTTTACAGCCCCTGGCATCACCAAACTGAAAAAATTAAAATGCAGGATGTCATGAGAGTTACCTCGACATAGTATCGCTAATCCCCAGTACACAGGTTGACCGCAATGGCAAGAAAGGCTCTGCTATCACCTATGATCTCCCAAAACTTAGTAAGTACAAATGAATAGGATTAGGGCCATAATCCCTTATTTATCACCCTTTTCCAGAAATTCGGAGGTCCATAACAGGATATCAAAATGTCCATTATGCAAACCGTAAGTTGCACCATAATCAGTATACCATGACGAACGAAAGCGGTGCCCTACATTCACTTTTCGAAGAAATATTTTTTCAAGCATCGGTAGGTATGCACCCTCCCATCTTCCTTTTCAAGATTCATGTTTTTCAATAATATTGAATGAAAATAAGATGCTTTCATTTGAGGTAGTTGTTTTTGCAGAAAGAACCCACAAACCATTCACAACACCCACCACCGAAAGTTCTGGAGAAGGTATCATTCTACCCTCAACATGATAGAGTCCTAGGAAACTTTTCATATCTTGAAATCATTTCTCCATCAGAAATAAACCATAGGGCCCTCATACCCGACCACGTTTATCATCACCTCACCCTGCATATGATAAACGTCCGCGATGGTCAGTAGAGCCCCCCCTCTATGGCGATCGTCATCCCAAGTAGACCGTACATCACCCCACAAGTGATGCAAATTCCATACCATTTTTAGTCTAGGAAGCACCTCATGCCCATCCATATACCATGCATAAGGTAAATTTCACCATCTAAACCAACCCCCTTCTTGGATGATTGGGTTTTACAAGCAGAATGAAATCGCACCTCCATGCACCGCATTTGGCCCACCATACCTCCATCAACATTAACCCATCTGCAACATCTTCTACTTCATCAACCCCACACATGAGACTAACCAATGGGACCCCTACCCCCAGCAAAACACCATCCTCACACCATTAAGTGAGCGACCCTCTTTCACGTTTTGGAGTACCCGTCTCTGTGTTTTGTACAAACCAAACCCCATTATTTTATTCTTTTGGTAAGTGTAAAAAGATCACAAACAGCACCCTTCGCCTCTTTGCCCTCATATTGCACTTTTTCCTCCCATGGCAGCAGTCCCCCATCTCCCTTGGTCAAATTATTTCATAACCCCCATGCACACACCATTACAACAATCATAGGAAGTTGATACCCGCCCTGGAGATCCTAACGAATCCAAGGATTTTTCCCTTCAGAAATACCTATGACTGCCGCCAAGCTGCTCAAATATACTTCGACCTCAGGCCACTGAATCCCCATCATATGTTTTTAGCCAACGCTCACCAACATGCCTATGTTAAACCCATTACGTTTTGGTTAAGGCTTCCTTTTTGTCGACATCAACACCTATTTTCCAAAAAGGAAGCGGTACCTTGGGTGACCCCTCCCCATGCAAAGGGGTATCCTTGAGTGGCATTATGGGAGACATCATTGTCCATAGATGTCATTGATCCTCTTGACATTCAACTATAGGAAAAGATTTCATGTCACGATGGTATCGTACCTTACAACCATTGCACTTTGATCAATATCCGTCAAAAACCCGTGCCTTTATAAGCGTCTCTGACAACAATGCTTACATGGGAAGGTCCCAACCAGTGCATATGCATACATTGCGCAGTGATATGCCATACCAAGATTACGCATATGGGTACCACATTCCACCTATCGTCAAAGAAAAAATTCCCCTAAGGGCGTTAGCAGTCGTCATCAACAACCACCAACATCACTACCACAGTGGTGACACAGACAGCACATGTATCTGTCAATTTTGTTTAACTAGCCTAGCATCACGAGCATGGCTCATGCCCGCCTCATTGAAATTTTGTAAATATGTTGTATATTTTGTCTGCTTGCAGGGGGTCCCTTAGGCCATGGTTATCTCAGAACCGGTGCAAGGTGTTCTCTCTCTCTCTCTCTGCGTACGATATAGAAAATAAGCTATAATGTATTTCAGCTATACAGTTCTTCCTAGACCTCACACATTAGGGGGAAACTGTTAACACTAGAAAATCGTACCGCAGAAAATGACATCAATTAATGTCGAGCCTAAGGATTTACAAGACATGAATACATTATGGAATCAAGAATCTCTAAGGTTTTGAGCAAATAAAATTTTAACTAGTCAGAAATGCTCAAATGCGCGCTTTTCCTTCGAAAAGAGCGCCTTCTATGTGCACTGGAGCCCATTAGGCACGCATTCCTAGAAGTAGAAAAAAGTCACTTTCCAGGACAACAAGAAAGCAAAGGACAGTTTCTCCTTATGTGAAAGCCACCTAAGGACAACACCAACATCCCCTTAGGCATTGTGTGAGCACACAAAAGCATATTTCAGCACACAATGGAATCATGTCCCTCCCTTGGGTCAACATCCACCATGTACCAAGGGAGGGAAGGAGGTTTGAAAGCTCACCTATATAAAGCCACAAAGAGATGAACAATGGGTGATCACAAATTTATGCTGGCCAAAGTTGCCCAAGCAACACCAGTGTCTTGTGTGACCCAAGGAGCAGGAGCTGAAGAAGAGGACTCAATTGTTGGCCACGCAACAATCTTAGTCCATTGTAGCAGAGAGAGAGAGTTGAATTGCGTCAGAAGGCAGAACTTGAAGGACAAACATCCTTGCATTGGGTCCTAGAGCCACTGCCTAGGCCCTTTGGCAAGTGGGTAAGATTTTTTTTCATTCCAAGCATTTAATAAGAAGAAGGCCATCGAGTCATTGTTTACCTTGTTACTATTTGGAACTCTCTATATAGCTTCTTTTGTGTTTTTAGTTTTAGTTTTTTAACAGAGCATACTTTAGTGTATTACTTCATTTAAGTTTTATACTTCTGAGCTCCCCCCAGATACTGCCTGTTACCTATAGTTTAGAGAGCAGGCCACACTCTCTAAACTCGTGTGGTTTCATACACCCGTGTGTCGAATCCACCTCAACACCATCTCTTCCTGATCATCTAGGGCAGCAATGAAATTTATATCTAAGGCCTGATATTTTGATTCAACCATGAGTTTGGCCAAACCTTAGCCTTTGATTAATTTTTTAGGCTTTATCTCAATGTCATATTCTAGTATTGTGGCAATCCATTTGCCTCTTTTTCCATCAGGCCCATTGTGAGTTAGCATGTCCTTTACAACTGAGTTTGGAACATATGCTATTATGTGAGAGTATAGAATGTATACTCTTAAATATTTTATGGCTTTCACTAAAGAAAGAGCTTGTTTTTCCATGATATTATACTTTAGTGTTGCTTCTCTCAAAGTTTTACTAAAGAAATAAATGGGTTATTCAAGGTCCTAATCATTCTTTTGCAACAAGACTATTGCAATGGTGTGTTCTTAAGCAAATGAAAAAATTATGAAATCTCTGTTAAAACTAGGACTTATAAGCACAGGTGTTTTAGTAAGGACTTCTTTGACTGCTTCAAGAGACTGTTTAGCCTCTACTGTCCACTTAAGTATTGAATCCTTTTTTAAGATGTTTTTTAAATTTCTAATTAGTTCTGCTAAGTTAGGGATTAATCTTCTAAGAAAATTTATTTTGCCTAAAAATGCTTGTAATTATCTAATGTTTTTGGCATGGCTGGTGTTTAGGATTGCTTCTATTCTAGCTGGATCAATTCTAATTCCTCTTTTGAAATTATGTGTCCCAGAATTTTTCCTTCTTCTAATCGAAAAAGTGACTTTTTAGGATTTAAGGATATGCCAAACTTTCTGCATTTTATGAATACTTTTATTAGATGATCTATATGTTCATTATCTAACTTGGAAAACATTGTGATATCATCTAGGTAAATGACTAAAAAGTCATGGATTTCTTTTTCAAAGGCTATGTCCATGTCTCTTTGGAACGTTTCTCCAACATTCATCAATCCAAAGGGAATTTTCAAGTACATGAAAGTTGCCAGGGAGTGGTGAATGCAGTCTTAGCTTAATCTTCAGGTTGGACTAGGATTTGTTTGTATCGAGAAAATCCATCAAGTAATGAAATTCTGGATGACCCTAATACCCTCTGGAGAATGTGGTCCATTTTAGGGAGGGGATATTTTTCCTTCAGTGATACTTTGTTCAAGTTTCTGAAATCAACATAGAGTTTGATTTATCCTTTTTTCTTTCTATCGTGGACTAAGTTAGAGACCCAACCAGAATAATTGATGGGTGCTATGATTTGAGCAACGTACATCTTTTTAACTTATTTTTCTATTAATGGCATAAGAATGGGTTTAATTCTCCTTAGCTTTTGTTTAAAGGGCTTCTGATTTTCTGTAATTGGTATCTGATGCTAGATAATGTTGGTATCATAAGACTTGAGTTCTTCATAATTCCAGGAAAAGATGTCTTGGAACTCTTTAAACAAGCTAATGTACTTTAGATTTTCAGCTAGAGGTACTGTCTTATATATATTGATAAGCTTGGGATTTTCCTTTTTTCCTATGTTGCATTCCTCTATATCTTACCTTAGAGGATCCATTTTAGGTTTTCTAGCTACATCATTGGAGTCAAAGAGGTCTTCTAGTGGAGCTAATCCCTTAGGCAAAATGTTGTCTTTGAGGTTCAAAACTTTTGATTCATCATTGATTATTTCCTCAATTTTTACTATTTCTAATTTTTCCATTTCTACTTTAGTGAATCTAGTTGGTTCTATCTTATTTGCATCATTTACACCTATTTCATTATCTATCGTATAATCTAATGTACAATTAGTGTCTATATTACAGTTCTGAAATTCTCCTTCAAAATTCATAAAATCATACATTTTTGAGTCCTGTGAAAAGATTTGCCAATACTTCAACTTATCAAGTATGGTTGACCTATGTCTTACCTCAGCCGTGTATTGATGATTTGGCTGAAAGGGTAACCTGCATGTGCTGGAAAAAGTGGCAAAGCTACGTGCTTGCCTATTTTTCTTTCTTGGAATGACAGCAAAGTCAGTCTTAAGAAAACATCTTATTAAGTCCAGGATGGTTTCTTTGTAACGACTAAGTCTAAGGTTATTAAAAATGTACTCTCCCTTGACTTGTTTCATAATGAGTTATGAGTCTCCAATGATGGAAACTCTTTTAGCTCCTGTTGGAACGGGGTCTCCTACAAAGCTACGAATCTGGTCCGTTTTGTATAGTTTTGGCATATTTTAGTCTAGCGCAGGGGTTTTTGGGTGGGTCAAAGCCTCGAAAGCATTGTAATGGGTCAAAGGGTAGACCTAGAGTCCGCAAACCATGGTTTGCGGACCACAGGAAAGTTTAAGCTAGATTTTTATAAATAGAAGGGCATATTGAGTTGTAAGACGAGGAATGAATAGAGATTGATGCTAAGTGCAAACTGATAGATCTGGTTAGGGTTATTGGGGAAGGACTCCTACTGCTGTGTGCGTGGAGATTCTTTGTCCTGCTGCGTGCGGACCCTGCTTCTATGTTCAGGTTGGGTTTTGGGGTATTGTAAGTAGAACTAAAGGATTAATGAATGTGGAAGTATTGTTGAATATCTGAATCTATTGGAATTACTATGATGTGAATCTGTGATGTTTGGTTAATTAATATATGCTGTTGTGTTATTGATTTAAGTTGCGAATATACTTGTGTTACTTTTTTATGCTGCGATCTGAATCTCTTATGTTGCACTTCATATAAGAATATCTGGAATAATTGTGTTATCGTTATATGATTTCATGATCTGTTGATTACTATGAATATCATTTCTGTTGCACACGTGGATGCGAAGGGAATCTGTAGATATAGGCTCTGTGATATACGATCTGGTCACTATAAGGTTGAACGCAGCTCTGCTTGACTTACCTACCCTCTCCTAGGGTGCGAAAACCTGGTTACAGCACCCACCCATACTACTTCAGGTGAGACTTTGGCCTGCGCAAGCAGGTCACTGCCGAAAGGGCCAGTAGTATAAGGTTTGTTGGAAAACCTTGAACCTCTGAACCTGGGTCAGGACTCCTCAAGCCAAAAAATGGTTTCATTGCCGGGACTGGGAGCATTTTGAGAGAGGGATCGGGTAATGCCAATGCCATACTGGAAACCTGAAAGCAAAGAAATTGATGAATGGTTCGAACAACAAGTTCAGGAATTCGTAGTGAAAGAGAACCGTAGTAAGAGGTTTACCACCGAGGAGTGGAAAAATAAGTATATTTTCATGGAGATCTACGAGATCTTCTTTGTAAGAATTGTGATTGAGCTCCAGGAGTGGCTTGCGAGGTTGGTTAAATTTCAGAAGTGTTGGAAGGATGAACGGGTCACGCAGTGGACCCCCAAATTGATCCAGCAGTTAGAGAAGACTGATAACACCATCACTTGCACGGTGGACCACTGGGTGGATAGTGTGCTAGGAGGGTTTGTGACAAAATTTTCCATCGATTAGCTTGTATCCTACTTTGAAGCAGAGCGAAGATTCTTCAAGGTTTTTCGGGGTAAGTTTCTGAAGACCTTACCATTGCTGATTAAGATATTACTGTGCGAAAAGAGTAGCTTGTGTAGCCACACCGAATGAATGAACCCTAATCTAGACGGAAGTACAACACAGAGTGGCAAGTAATATCGAACCAACCAAGAAGGAGATAGTTTTGTCTATAGTCTGGTAAGGGAAGCAGCTGCGTAGAGTTCTCCTAGCACACCACTTTTAAACCATCATAGGAGTAACACTTCACCTACACCTCTGCCACCGCCGAAAGACGAAATGGCTGTGAACATGAAGTTTCCAACCTTTAAGTGTGTGGGGGATGAAGACATGAATCAATTTTGGTTTGTCGTAGGATCAGTATGGACTGCACATAAAGTAGCTAGTGATGCAGTGAAGCGGGCACAGCTATCCCTTGCCTTTGAAGGGAGAGCTTTGGACTGGTACATGGGATACATTGGCCACCATGCGAACACAACCATTGAGGAGATTAAGAATTCTCTAAAGCAACAATCAAGAAGCCTAATTCCTACTCTCAAATAGTGGTTAATCTAAAATATTTCAAGCAAGGGCCTTCTAAGTTTGTGTGGGAGGCTGATCAACGATTGAAGAAGTTGATCAGAGAAGGAGGATTTCAATATGATGACAGATAACACACAGAATGGTTCATTGCAATGCTGCTGGCTCACCTGTGCGTACCTATGGGTCATCAAACATTCGAATCACGGGAGAAAGCCTTGGAGGGTGCCATGAACTTAGAAGTCGCACCTCGAGACGAGACCCAGTTGGGCATCCAATAGATCTAAGAGCAGCTAGAAGCAATACACATGGAGATCCAAAACCTGTGAAAAGAGTGAGGAGCAGAGGCTAGCCTTGAAAGGTGGTGCATACATTGCAGGGTGAATTGGCACACGAAGGATAACTACCCTCTGTTAGCATATTATATGTAGGCTAGGGGACCAAGCCCGTTGCGCCCAAGAGAAATTGCAGGGCCAAGTGGGCCAGCATTATGGTGCGATGATTGCTGTGTTGCAGGGTTGAACGACACAAACCACTGCCCCCGCCTTGCTGCGTATGTCCCCGAGGTAAAACAACAATGGTGCAGGTTCTATCGACAGGTAGGACATGATGAACATAATTGTCAGACATATGATTTTATGATCGACCGCAGAAGCTTATATAGGGTACAATAAGACCCTGTGTCACCAAGGTCCCCCGCAGGCATAGGTGGCTCCCTAGCTAGGGGCAGGGGGGGAGGCCGAGGCGGAAGTGCAGGGCGGGGAGGAGGGTAGCTAATCTATTATAACTGTGGAGAGGTTAGGAACTTTGTGAGAGACTTCTCGAATCCTACGAGACAGTATTTTCGGTACTGCAGACAGTTGGATCATGCGATTGAAGACTATCCAATATTGATAGCAAAATTGCAAGAGAAGCAACCAACACCTACACGGAATGTGCAACAGGTTAAAGCGAAGTTGCGGGACAAAGATCCAAGCATAAATTTCATAACGCATAGTGGAATGGCCACTAGAAGACCTAGGGAGAAGGCTATGACTAAATCTCTGATCCGCCAAGCTGTTATCAAACAAGAAGGTTTGGACCTAAGCAAGGAAAAAGAAACATTTATCACAGCTCGCAAAGACTTTTCTAAGGCAGAGGCATCTACTTCTCAGACACCTACAAACCTTAAGGTGAACGAGGAGGTCAAGCCATTTTTACAGGCATGTATGAAGCTGTTGGGAAACCCAACAGCTATAGAGAATATTCAGGCATTGATAGATAGCTGCGCAACATGACCTAGCCTACCTTCGGAAATCAAGGATATGCACAAACTATACAGATATAAGAAACGCATTGGTAGGGAGTTGTGGTTGACTGCACAGATTGGTGATTATGAGATGAATCAGGTTACTTTGGACCTGGGGTCAGATGCGAATGTATTACCTAAACAGACTTGGCAACGAATGGGAGAACCTAAGTTGGAATGGTCCACTATCCCGCTGCGCATGGATAATCAACAAAATATTATACCCTTAGGAAGACTATAAAAAATCATGGTAGATATCATAGGAGTAAAGGCCCAGGTGGACTTTGAGGTAATTGAGATTATAGAAGATGCAGGCCCCTATCCTGCACTCCTGGGCTTGGATTGGGCCACCGATATGGGAGGTATCATTAACATGAAGAAGAGAAGCATGGTGTTTGAGAATAATGGTACAAGGGTGATAGTACCATTAGATCCTGCGGAATGTGAACGATACACTGAGTCAGTGCGCGACGAAGAGGATGTCGATCATATTTATAAGTTGATTGCATGGGACTAAGATTGGATCAACCCCACGGTTGACGATGTACTCTACTGGGAAAAGGGCAATGAATGTTTTTCCGAATCCGATGGGGAGATGGAGAACTTGTGAAATTGGTTACATGATGTCTCTACACTGCGATGCCTTCAAGTCACAAAGGACTTCCGAGGCATTTCCTCAGAGGTAAGAGACCTACCCTATTTTGATGGTTCTGATAATATTTAGGAAATTTTACAAGCATTAGAAGCTGAGGTTCCAAAAGAATGAAGGCTATGGGCCCTTAAGCTGGCCATGCATGGAACACCTATGCAGTGGTGGGAGACACATGAGGAAGCGTTCCAGGAGTGGGAGGATTGTCGAGGCATGATGCTCCTGCGATTTGAGACTCCGGCGGGGGTACGGGTCAAGACGTTCCTTGGCCTAGGGGACCCGTGGAAACACTTGGTTGCATGGAAGAAGGCATGGGGTGACTGAACTATAGAGGAATGGGTTCAGTTATCCATTCATTCGTTGGGTCCAATCCCTACCGCATGGTACCTGGATGCGGAGCTACATCAAAACACCCACCATTGGGAAACTCTGAAGGATGACTTCATAGGAACATTCAGACTGATAGGGGGTTTCAAGGTGCTTTATGAAGCTTTGCAGGACATAGATACATTTGTGTTTGGAAAATTCGGTAGTTTGAATATTACAGAAGAGCCGACATGGGAAACCCAGATGCAGGATATTGTCGACTGCCACAGCTTGGCGACGGAGGCAAGTGAAGATGATCTGTGGTCTGTCTCTATCCCGGAGTCGGAAGGGGAGTGCACCATTGCAAGACCCCCACTACAAGAGGTAGATGTCGCTAAGCCTCTCAAGCTGTGCAAAGTCAACATTGGGACGGAAGAGCACCCTAAGTTGGCTAAGATTGAGGATTATTGGGATGCGGATATAGTAGGCAAAGTGGTCGAGCTATTCACAGAATACCAGGACTTGCTCCCAACAAAGTTTTCGGAGCTAAAAGGGATCACGGGAGACTTAGGGGTCATGCATATCACTCTCCAACCGGATGCACATCCTATGAAGCAGCGGCCCTATAGGTTGAACCCCAAGTATAAGTAGAAGGTCAAGGAAGAAATTGATAAAATGATCGCTGCAGGTATCATCGAACCTGTTGAACAATCAGACTATGTTAGTTTGATGGTGGTTTAGGAGAAAAATACTAAGGGGGAGATTCTGATCTACGTGGATCTGCACAAGTTGAATGATGCCTGCATCCATGACCCATTCCCTACATCATATCACCCACAGGAAAATGACACAGTTGATGCTTTTAACAAAATCTTGGAGCAGGCATTGACAAAGGTCTGGAACGCTGATCGCAGTGATTGGGACGTGTGCATATCCTCGGTTCTTTGGTCCTATCGAATGACCTGCAAGAAGCTCACAGGAAAAAATCCCTTCAGGATGGTCTACAGTAAGGAGGCCGTGATGCCAATGGAATATATTATTCCTAGTCTGTGTATATCAACATTCATGAACATGGCAGAACCTGATATCATGGAGGAGAGATTAACGCAGCTTATGTCTTTGGAGGAGGATCGGTTTCTGGCTAATTTCCATCAACAGGTTCAGAATGCCCATGATAAATCCTGGAATGACCGACATATTCACCAAAAAACGTTCACGGAAGGTGAATTGGTCCTCTTATATGATATCCAATTTTCCAAGCATCTAGGGAAGTTTCGAAAGCATTGGCTTGGTCCTGACACAATTACGGAAAACACGGATGGTGGAGTTGTTAGGTTAGCTACCCTGCACAGTGATACGATACCAGGCTACGTCAATGGAAGTTGGCTAAAACCATATCGGATAAAATTACTATATGGCCGGAGTGGCTGCACAAGTGCAGGGGAAGAATCTACCACCACAATGACTCAGGACGAGTCACAAGATTGTGTTTGGGGACTGTTGGAATAGGGTCTCCTACAAAGCTCTGAATCTGGTCTGTTTTATATAGTTTTGGCATATTTTGGTCTAGCACAGGGGTTTTGGGGTGGGTCAAAGCTCTGAAAGCATTGTATTGGGTCAAAGGGTAGATCTAGAGTCTACAAACCACAGTTTGCAGACCATAGGAAAGTTTAAGATAGATTGTTATAAATAGAAGTACATTTTGAGTTGTAAGATGAGGAATGAATAGAGATTGATGCTAAGTGTGAACTGATAGATCTGGTTACGGTTGTTGGGGAAGGACTCCTGCTACTGTGTGCGTGGAGATTATTTGTCTTGCTATGTGCAAACCCTGCTGCTATGTGCACAGGTTGGGTTTTGGTGTATTGTAAGTAGAACTGAAGGATTAATGAATGCAGAAGTATTTTTGAATATTTGAATCTATTGGAATTATTGTGATGTGAATATGTGATGTTTGGTTAATTAATATATGCTGATGTGTTATTTATTTAAGCTGCGAACGTACTTGTGTTACTTTTTTATGCTACGATCTGAATCTGTTCTGTTGCACTTCATATAAGAATATCTAGAATAGCTGCATTATCGTTATATGAGTTCATGATCTGTTGATTACTATGAATATAATTGTTGTTGCACACATGGATGTGAAGGGAATCTATAGATCTAGGCTCTGTGATATAATATCTGGTCACTATAAGGTTGAACACAGCTCTTCTTGACTTACCTACCCTCTCCCAGGGTGCGGGAACCTGGTTCCAGCACCCACCCATACTACTTCGGGTGAGACTTTGGCCTACGCAAGTATGTCACTGCCGAAAGGGCCAGTAGTATAAGGGTTTGTTGGAAAACCTTGAACCTTCGAACCTGGGTCAGGACCCCTCGAGCCAACAGCTCCAAGTTTTCTTACAATTTGAAGGCCTAGCACTAATGCTACATATTCTTCCATGTTATTAGTGCATTTCAATTTTAATCTGAAAGCATGTCCTTCTGAATGATCATTTTCTAAATTGTAGATCCATACTCTAGCTCCTGCTCCTAATATATTTATAGAGCCATCAAAATCTATATGCCACAAAGATTGATGTGTGATATTTTCATAATCGACTTCTTTTTGTTTCTCTTCTACAACCGTGATTTTATCTTTGTCATTGTCTTAATTACATAAGATAAATGAGTCCAGATCATAATGCATGGAATAAATAGGGAAATTTTGGGGTATTTCTGAACTACTTACCATGTATTTCATCTAATTTTCTCTATATAGCTTCCTTTTCTGACCAAACACAGAAATGGTAGGATATGACATGTCTAATTGTACTGATCCCTGTAATTTTTCTCCCCATGAGCGAGATAATAACATACCATATTTGGGAGGGATATCAGCAACTACTATGTCCATAATGATACTCTTTTTTGGGCACTGGACTAGAGTTACACATAGATCTTTGATTAGGCCAAGGCATTTGACTTGACTAGAATCAAAGGAGAAAATGTCCTTGTAATGTCCGGTGAAGTCTAAGTTTAATTTTTCCTTTACCGCTTTAGCCATTAGGTTATGAGATGCTCCTGAATCTAACATAGCATTACATAAGATTTTATCATGAATGTTTAGGCTAATATAGAATGGAGGGACCCCCTTTGTTGATGTTTTCAATTCACTTTAGGACCAAATAATAACTCAGGTTGATCATGATTGAGGTTAACAACATCTTCCCCTTCACCTATGTTTAGTGTTTCCATAATTTGTGCCTTGTATGAATCATTTTTCACCAACTCTGTTAAAGGAAATGTTATTCTTAATTTGGCTATCTCAATTTTGATATTGAATGGCATTTAAGTTTTGCCTAATTTAATGATTTCATCTTTACCAATTGTGGTTTTTGTGGTTTTGTCTCCTTTATCAACACTTGGTATTTTAGTTTGTGTGTCAAATGTTTTGTTTTCAATTTCTTTGTCTGGAACTGTTTGAGTAGAAGTTGATGTGATTACTACAATATTTGGGCTGGAAATACATTCTGAGTTTCTCTAGGGAGAATTTGTAGAATTTTGGTCACAGGAGCTTCTACTGCTTTCTTAGTTTGGGTATGGAGTTATTTCTTAATAGGAACCTATGTGTTATTTTTGCTTCTAAGGCTATACTATTTATGATCTTTGTAGATAGCAAGTTCATAGCCTTATTTGTAGTCAAAGGATTCTCCAAATTCTAATTGTAATTGCTGTAACATGTACAATTCTTGCTCTTCATGGGTGAGAAAAATAGCATCTTCATTGTTTACTCCGATCAAGTTTATCTTGATATTCTGGTCTTCTTCATGTTGTTATAGACTTTTAGCATAATTTTCATGGAAAGGTGGTCTAATCTATTGATCAAGAAAAACTTCTCTTGATTTACCAGTATTAGGATTTCTCCTAAAGTAGGGATTTCTAATTTGGGGAGCTTGTTGATTTTCCCACTGAGGTTTTCTTTCCATGTTCTCTAGTCTATCCATTAGTATTTCTACAGTTTTGGCTAAACTATCTATTTTAATTTCTGAAATGCAAGGTTCTTCCTTAATGGTCACTCTCCTCTCATTCCTCATCCTTGCTCTTTTAGCTAGTAAGTTAGCTTCTACACTAACTGCATCAATCTGCATCTATTCTAAAGTTGCAAGGTTTCTTTCTCTTAATTGATAGGACATGTCAGCATCAAAAACATTTGGAAATTTAATCAGGGCCAAGTCTAGTGGAGGACTGACATTTTTCTAGAATTTCATTGTAAATGTTGTTAAACCTAGTACAATAATCCTGAACAGATTCATTAGGAGATATCCTAATGTTCTCATATTCATATAATATCTGGAGAGGGTTTTTCTTTATTTCCCATCTATTATAAACAATTGGTGGAAAGCAGCTAAATCAGCTATATGGTTAGCAGGTAAAGATTTAAACCATTTTTTAACATCTCCTACTAGTGTTTGTGAAAATAATCTCGTTTGTACATTGGCCTCATCAACTTCATGTAAATCACAATAATCTGTCATTTTATCTACATGTTGTTTAGTAGTATACTGACCAGTACCATCGAACTGAAAAATTTTACTCTGATAATCTTGTGACATGGAATATAAAGGGGCCTATAAGGCAAAAGGAGAAAATATGGCTGCCATGGCTAAGATTTTAGCTTGGCTAGGAGGTAAAGTAGTGGTGCTTGAAGATGAACTAGAAATTTTTGAAAATGAACTCAAAACGCTAGGTTGGAGAGGAAGTTTAGGTATGAATGGTTTTGTGGAATGAACTATGGTGGAGATTATAGGTGAGGTGGAAATGAATGGAGTTGTATTTAGAGTTTCTAAACATACTGTAGAGAGCTTAGGGGTAGCAGCATTTAGTGCAGCTAGTTCAAATAACTGTTGAAAATAGGATTCGTCTATATCTTTTATCAAAGTTGAGGTTAAAACATCAAGCTTGTCAAAAGTATCTAGAACCTGTTGATCTAAATCAAGTTGTATAATATCCTTCTTTGATTCAATAAATTGAATAAATCAGGGTCTATTACAATATCATAGACTGAGTTTTCAAATTTGGTACAAAATAAAGAATGCTCAAATGATAAATCAAATTGAATATCCTATATGCTTGATAACTCGTTAGGAAGTGAATTTTATTTGACTAACTCACTACTACTTCCCTTACTCTCTACTTTTGTAGGTTTTCTTAAAATTCTGTCAGGATCATAAAAAATTGTAGTAGGCTATGGATCAGGATGAGCCCTGGTATAATATGTTACTTTAGAAGCCATAATTTTAACTTATAATGATAATTTCAAACAATATTTTAAAACCTTAATGTGAAAAATGAGGAAAATTGTTTCTTTTGATATTTATTTTAACTAGGGATCGATTTCCCCAGTATGGTCGCTAATATGTTATCACTCTGAAATTTCGAAAGGTTGTTCTAGCGTTAAAAATAAATAATAGAGGTAACTACAAACTACTTTTGGAACTTAGGATCTAGCCTTCCTAAACTCAGAGAGGGCTCTCTCTATATGATTTAAATTTGTTTATTTAATAGATTTTAGGCTGGTTATGTATGATTAATTTGGATTTATTTTGATTGGTTGTTGGAATTAATGATTTATATGAATCGATGCTTTTCCATTTTCCATTGGGCTATGGAGTTAATATACTTTGAAAATAGAACAAAATCAAATTATAAAGAAAGTTTTATAGGGAAATATAGGTGAGAAATATCAGATCTCAAGGTTGAATGGTGAAGTGATCTTCCAATCAGGATCAAGGAGAAATTAAGACTTCCTTAAACTAGATAGTGAAGAAGGGTAAAGAAATTCAATTGGGATTAGAGGGAAATTAAGAATTCTCTAAACCGAATATCAGAAGAAAACATAGAAATGTATAATAGTTAAAAGAAGAGTGTAATGTTTAAGCAAATTCTGCAGTAAAACTCATGTTATAACGTTCCAATTCAGAACACATATAACTTTGTGGAATACTTAGAAAGAGAACATGAACAATTGAAATTTATACTTCACTAAGATAGCTCAACACAAAAGTCCTGTAAAGAAATTTCTTTATTACTTGTTCTTCCTGTCAACTGGAAGTTGGTACAATAACCCTCAGGCAAGAGATTAGTTAGCTACAGAAGTATTTAGAAATCCACACCTTTATACTTTGAATGATGAAGTATTATATAAAACATTACAATAAATATCCTGTCAAATCACTAGGATTTATTTTAGGAAAATAAAATATCTTTATGTAAAAAGATAGTGACGCCTTCTAACTAACTGATATCTGACCCTGTTTCTCTGATTGTTGTGACTTGTTTGCTTCTTCATCTATTTTTCTTTTACCTGTATGTTCTTTCACCCTTCATAGTAAATCACACCATTTCTCCCATGTTTCTTCATCTGGGATTTTGACTTTCATCATTCTGCAGTAAATCTCATATGCCTCTGTATATCTGGAAAATGTAGGTTTATTTACGAAAAGGTGATTTACCTCATGCGGGAGGTAAAAAAAGTTTTCTAGAGTTTGTAATAGTACCTTTCCTGTGGGAATGCCCTTCATTGAGGAAATGTGAGATGTTTCTTTGGACACTTTGTTGGAATAGGGTCTCCTACAAGAGCTGCGAATATGGTCCATTTTTGTATATTTTTTATTATATTTAGTCTAACGTAGGGGTTTTGGGGTGGGTAAAAGCCCATCATTCATTGTAAGTGGGTCAAGGGTAGACCAAGACTCCGCAAACCACGGTTTGTGGACCATTGTGTGCGTAGGATAAAATAGTATAAGAAGTTGAACCTTTTTGAGTTGTAAGACAGACTAGGATTAAGATTGATGCGAATTATGAATTAGCAGATTTGTTTGGGTTTTGGAGGAAAGGACTCCCACTGGCTGTGTGCACGGAGATCCTCAGTCCTGTTGTGTGTGGACCTTGCTGCTATGTGCACAGGTTGGGTTTTTTGGGTATTGTAAAAGGAACTAAATGATTAATGAATGTGGAAGATTTTTGAAATATCTAAATCTATTGGATCTGTGATATCTGTTTATGTATGCTCTGTGTCATTGATTTAAGTTGTACAAACATTGGTGTTACGTGTTTATATTGCAATCTGTGTCTATTATGGTATGCATAATTCTATATTGAGCTCCGCAAGTAACTGTGCCATGTTTTTATGCTGCATTGGTCATTGATCTGAATCTATTTATTAGACTTCATGCAAGAATAGCTACGATAGTTGCCTTATTTTCCTATATCTGTGATTTGTTGCAATTATACATAATATTGCGCACGCGGATGCAGAGGATATGATAGATCTGGGTTCTATAATATGTGATCTGATAATTTTCTAGTCGAATGCCTGACTTACCTGACCTCTCCCAGGCTGTGGAAACCTAGTTCTAGCACCCTCCCATACCACTTCGGGTGAGACTTTAGCCTGCGCAAGTAGGCCACTACTGAAAGGGCCAGTAGTATAGGGGTTTGTTGGCAAACCTTAACCTCCGAACCTAGGTCAGGACCCCTCGAGCCAAAAAATGGTTCCATTGCCGAGGCCAGGAGCATTTTGAGAGAGGTATCAAGTAATGCCAAGGCTATACTGGAAACCTGATAGAAAAGAAATTGATGAATGTTTTGAAGAGCAAGTTTAGGAATTCACAGTGAAAGAAAATCGTAGTAAGAGGTTGACCACCAAAGAGTGGAAAAATAGGTATATTTTCACAGAGATCTACAAGATCTTCTTCATAACTATTGCAATCAAGCTCCAGGAGTGGCTCGCAAGGTTGATCTAATTTGAGAAGTGTTGGAAGCATGAGCGGGTCACACAGTGGAACCCAAAATTGATCCAGCAGTTAGAGAAGGCTAATAACACCATCACTCACACCATAGATCATTGGGTGGACAACGTACTAGCAGGATTCGTGATGGAATTTTCCATCGATCAATCTGTCTCCTACTCTGAAGAAAATTGGAGATTCTTCAAAGGATTTAGGGTAAGTTTCTGAATACTTTACCATTGTTGATTAAGATATTACTATGCAAAAAAAGTATTCTTTGTAACTACACTGAGTGAATGACCGCTGATCCAAACGGAAGTACGACACGAAGCGGAAATTATTATTGCACCAACCTAAAAGGAGGTAGATATGTCTACATCTCGGTAAGAGAAGCAGCTGCGCAAAGTTCTCCAGCCACACCACTTTCAAACCAGCGTAGGGGTAAGAATTCACCTACACCTCCACCACCAGAAGACGACATAGATGCACACATGAAATCTCCTACCTTTAAGGGTGTGGGAGATGAAGACATGGAGCAGTTCTGGTTTGTCGCAAAATCGGTATGGACTGCGTAGAAAATAGCTAGTGACACGGTGAAGAGGGCACAGCTATCCCTTTCCTTTGAAGGAAGAGCTTTGGATTGGTACACGGGATACATCGGATAGCATGCAAACTCAACCATCTAAGAGGTCAAGAAAGCCTTTGTAATGTTACTACTTAGCCTTAGCTAAGAGGAGACATTCAATTTTGATTTACTTTATGTTTTATGAATAAATGAATAAAGGAGGACATGTAAAACTCCTAATAAATAAATGCCCATGTGAACAAAGACAAATCTAGGCAATGTAAATAATCACTTGCAGGTGTGAAAGAGGTTTGAGCCAAATATTGGGTCCACCTTGACTAAATCAACTGCGTTGTCTAGGTTCATTGTATCTCCAAAAGGGACTGCGCAGTTCTAGAAGGGAGCCTCTAATGTGAAGAGGGCTAACTCATCAAAGTGGTTTAGGGTTTGCAAGGGTTTCCTCATGTTGTAAAAGAATGAGGAGAGTAACATGGAGAGGTTGTTGATAGATCATATTTATGAAGTATTTGTCTGCTTAGACGAATATCATTCTCTACTATTTAGTGGAGGATTGTAATTGGAATTCCTGTTTAAGGGTTTCATCTCTTCCCTTGAGGATCATTGGAGGATTTCTTTGCTGAATTAGGCCACTATCTTGTTTGTGACCAAGATTTATTCTTCATGAGCAGCGCTGGCCCATTGAGGGTTTTGCAGCTACTATCTTTTGTAGCAAGTGGTGTTCTAGATCTGCTTAGATCTAGCTTGTTTTGAGAGGCTTTCTTTGTTGGAGTGTTTTCTTCAGCCTCCAAAGAGATAGCTGATCCATATTTTGTTTCAGATCTGTAATTTTATTCAAGTTATTTAGTCTCCTTCACCCTCTGCACATTTTCTGCTCAATACTGAGTTATTTTGTGAGAGGGCTTCCTTGTTTCAATTTGCTATCAGTTTGAGGAAGATCTCTTGGTGTTAGGCTTGCCTTACCTTGGTGATCTATGGATTGGGTTTCTGATACATGTCTCTATAGATCTGATCTATTTTAGTAATAAAAGTTATCTTCAGAAATTTCTGGGTTTTCTGCAGCACTATAAATTGTAATTCAGATCTACAGCTTATTATGCAATATTTTGATGTAATTCCAATTGGATGTTGTTCTTCAATTCTTGTAGTTTCCAGATCTGTATTAGATCTGATTTTTTATCCATAGACATGGCAGAGAACTGATATTTATTTTACAGCAGCTGAACCATCTGAAAAATAACGCTGTCTATGTATTTCTGCAATTTATTCCTAGTTGCAGCTCTAATTTCTGAAGGGATTTTTCCCTAGTTCTTTTTGTAATCTGTTGTATAGGCAATAAGCTTAAATATCAATCTGATTTACTGTTATATCTCTGAAGTATCATATCCTTGCCTTTCATCCTCTGTGTTTCAGTCAAAACTGCACAATTCTAGTAGCTGGGGTTTTCATCTTGTAGCAACTCTTCTCTTTGGTTGATTTCTAGCTAGTCGTGACTGTAGGAGATCTGTTTAATGTGATTAAACTTATTTTCTTCAGCTAAAATTATGTATATAAGTCACATACAACATAAATGAGGGGATCCCAACCCTGATCTACGTTATTCTTGCTCAGATTTTCTTATACAGCGTTTTCATTGAAGACCTTGTTGAGATTCCTCAAAAGGGATTATTCCATGTTCTATAGGCAGAGTCTACAGTTGGCTAGGTAGCCTCTGGTTCTCACCCTATTTTCAGAGGTGACATAACCAGTAAATGCCTCTGTATTCCATCTCTGAAATAGAATCTTGAGAATCCCCAAAAAGGAATATTACAGTGGTATCGGAGCTCCACCCTTGGCACAGCTCGTGCTAGCATTGGAGCCTCAGTCATGCTGCATTCCGAAGAAGAAGATCCTACTTCTGAGAGGGAGAGGAGATACCAGAATAGAATTCATAGAAAGTATGAATATACTACTGATGACCTTGACAAGGGTCAAGACAAGGGGAAAGCCCTTGAATTGATAAATGACAAAGATAAGGAGGTGGAGGAGTTTGCAAGAACTCTCTTGGAAGCTATGCAAGATCTGTCTAAGAAGATAAAGGAGATGAGGGTAGATATAATGAGGGAGTCCCTTGGAAGAGTCCATCAAGGATAAATTTATGAAGTGTCTTAGTTTGGGACTGGTCCACCTGTGAGCTTGCCACAAGTTCCACAGATCTCACAACGCTCTACAATGCTTACCTTCTTGGTTGTAGAGAATGAAGGGCTTCAAGAGCCAACCTCTTTGGAAGGCTACTTTGTAGAATATGATGCACAAAGTCAAAGGTTCAAGGATAACTTGAGCTTTCAAGACTTCTGCCATCTCAAGGACCAGAGGAGGCCATTGCAGCAGTATAGAGATGGAGGGTTCCTTCATGGGAGGCACCACACCATGGGCAGGTTCTTCTTGCCTAAGTTTGATGGATCACCCTCTTGCTCTGCTAAAGCATGGTTGGAGAAGTTGGACATCTATTTCGAGTTGAATAAAGTGCCTGAAGCAGAAGCCATCAAGATTGTTGCGCTACATTTTGGGGGAGAAGCCCATAACTGGTGGTTTCATGGAATTTCTACATTGGGGCACAACAATGTGTCCACTTATGTTGAGTTCAATAGGATACTAGTGGAAAGATTTTATCGGAAGGATCCGGAGGCCCCTTTCATAAGCTTGGCAAAGCTTAAACAGACAAGAGATGCTGAAGCCTATATCTCTGAATTCCTGAGGCTGTTTGTAATGGTTCCAGATCTTTCAGTAGCAAGGAGAGTTTATATGTTCATTGGTGGCCTGGAAGAACCTTTTCATGGGTTTGTTAAGTCTACCAAGCCCATCACTCTACATGATGCCATTGAAAGAACTGGAGATCTCCAAGATGCCTTGCCAAGGGCAAAGGAAACCTTCCCATGCAAAGCCACTCACTCTTCTAAGGGGAAGGAGGGGAAAGCTGCTCCACCCAAGGAGAGCTCACTGAAGAAACTTCTTGACAATGATCTCCAGAGGGATTTGAGGAAAAATAAGTTATGTTTCACTTGTCAAGAGCCATGGGTACCGGGACATAGATGTGCTGCTGGAAGAGCACACTATATTGAAGTCTTCTCTGATTGTGAGGAGGAGGATGGAAATGATGGACCTAGGAGAGGTCACAGCGCTGGTGATGATGAGGAGGAGGATCCATCATCATCCAGAGAAGAATAAGGGGCATTTGCTCCAACCAGTGGGACTCTTGCTTCCCTGAGAGGAGTGCCCAAGTATTTGACTCTTAGAGTGCAGGGTCCAGTTATGAACCAAAGAGTATCTATTCTTATTGATAGTGGGGCAACCCACAACTTTATTGATGCTCACTTTGTGGAAAGGAGAGGGATCCCTACTGATACTTTTGATGGGTTCTCTGTTTTGGTTCTGGGAGATAGAACTATGCAGTGCATGCAATATGTTCCATCACTTTCTGTAACTATGGGGACCTACACTTTGGAGGATCACTTCTTTGTAGTAGACATACCAAACACCAACATCATCTTGGGTGTCCAGTGGTTGATTACTTTTGGAAAGGTCACCACTGATTAGAAGGCCTTGCAGATGGAATGGGTGGATTTGAAGAGTGGGAAATAACAAGTCATTCAAGGCATGCACACCTACCCTTCACTTGATGTCTCTACCAACACAAAAAATATCAAATTGTGCAGTGAGGGCAAGGATCTCACAGTTCCTTCGCTCATGTTTATGAGATTTCTGCAAGGGACATTCCTACATCATGGCAAGCCACTTGGGTTGCCATTAGATTCTGTGGGGAAAGCTTCACCAAGTGCTGAAACAATGGAAGAAAGAGCCACAACGTTGTGGGAGGAAGCTAGGGGGAGGATCAGCATTCCCACAAATAATTTCAGCATGCATGGTGCTAAAGAAACAAGAAACAACAAGGCAAGCACCACCATAGATGCATCTACAACGCTGTCCTTGTTGAGAAGTGTAGATCCATATTGGAGGTCTCAACTCCTTGTGGAGTACTCCAAAGATCTGCACACCGGGATGATATTAGATGGCATAAAGCAAGGAGGAGGCTATTGGGTCCATGAAGGGGTCATCTATCATCTTGGTAAAGTATTCTTGTCTCAATCCTCCAAGCTTAAGCAAGAGATACTACAAAGAGCACACAAGGAGTTCCTTTCCAGCTACATGCAGTCAGCAAAAATCTAATCCCTAATATTGAAGAGTTTTGATTGGGAGGGTATGGAGGAAGAACTACATCAGCATTATGATTGGGAGAAACTACATCAGCACTTACAAGAGTGTAATAGTTATGTGGAGATGGGGCAACCAAGGTATCCTATGTAGGAGACATTTCAACCATCTCCTTCTTCTCTCAAAAGAGGAGAAAAACCCATGCCTAACCCTATGTGTGTAATTGTATGGTAAGAAATCTAATATTGTGGAGCAAGTTTATTTTTCTGATTTGGCACATTCTCTTACCATATGTATGTAGGCCATGGCTCCTACAAGGAGTAATATTACATGTGTATCTCATGGCAAAGATGAGGCCAATAAAAATTCCAAAGCTGGCCACTCCCTTGAGGTGCAAAGGGAGATTATTTATCATGATGGGTGCTTCCCAAAAGCACCTAATGAGGGTTTCACTTTCATCCATGTCAAAGTGACCCATGCAGAAAATATGTGGTGGGATTACCACCTATCACACTCAGATCTACTCAAAAAAAGGAGTGCACTGTGATGGTACCTTATGTGGGATTGTGACCCACCTCCTCATGTGCAAATTTCAGTTTGCCTTTATGTGATTTTTCTTCCATACATAGATGACATATTGGTTTTGTTTATGGGCATGTATGGGAAAAAAGTAAGTAGTGTACATGTAACACATGGGATGCAAAATTTATCCTATACTTCATGATACTTGTTTTATATGTGACATTGCTTCACCCATGTTCATTTTTGTTGAGTTTTACACTCCTGAAGGGGCAAACTATGCACCTATCATGTTAGCATTGGAGGAGCAGTTTCTGATGTCTTGGCTTGGTGAGCACTTGATCCATGATGACAGCTTGATTTTTGATGGTGCCATCAATGGATAAAGAGAATATCTACAACTCTTACCCTGTCAGTTGCTTGAGGACAAGCAACATGTTGGAGGGGAGGACTGTAATGTTCCTACTTAGCCTTAGCTAAGAGGAGACATTCAATTTTGATTTACTTTATGTTTTATGAATAAATGAATAAAAGAGGACATGTAAAACTCCTAATAAATCAATGCCCATGTGAACAAAGACAAATCTGGGCTATGTCAATAATCACTTGCAGGTGTGAAAGAGGTTTGAGCCAAATATTGGGTCCGCCTTGACCAAATCAACTGCGCTGTCTAGGTTCATTGTATCTCCAAAAGGGACTGCGCAGTTCTAGAAGGGAGCCTCTAATGTGAAGAGGGCTAACTCATCAAAGTGGTTTAGGGTTTTCAAGGGTTTCCTCATGCTATAAAAGAAGGAGGAGAGCAACATGGAGAGGTTGTTGATAGATCATATTTCTGAAGTATTCGTCTCCTTAGACAAATACCATTCTCTGATGTTTAGTGGATGATTGTAATTGGAATTCCTGTTTAGGGGTTTCATCTCTTCCCTTGAGGATCATTGGAGGAGTTCTTTGCTGAAGTAGGCCACTATCTGGTTTGAGACCAAGCTTTCTTATTCATGAGTAGCACTGGCCCATTGAGGGTTTTGCAGCTGCTATCTTTTGTAGCAAGTGGTGTTCTAGATCTGCTTAGATCTAGCTTGTTTTGAGAGGATTTCTTTGTTGGAGTGTGTTATTCACCCTCCAAAGAGATATTTGATCCATATTTTGTTTCAGATCTGTAATTTTATTCAAGTTATTCAGTCTCCTTCACCCTCTGCATAGTTTCTGCTCAATACTGCGTTATTTTGTGAGAGGGCTTCCTTGTTTCAATTTGCTATCAGTTTGGAGGAAGATCTCTTGGTGTTAGGCTTGCCTTCCCTTGGTGATCCATGGATTGGGTTGATGATCCATGTCTCTATAGATCTGATCTATTTCAGTAATAAAATTTATCTTCAGAAATTTCTGGGTTTTCTGCAGCACTGTAAATTGTAATTCAGATCTACAGCTTATTGTGCAATATTTTGATGTAATTCCAATTGGATCTTGTTCTTCAAGTCTTGTATTTTCCAGATATGTATTAGATCTGATGTTTTATCCATAGACATGGCATAGATATGAGATGTAATGTATAGCAGCTGAACCATCTGAAAAATAATGTTGTATATGTATTTCTGCAGTTTATTCCTAGTTGTACCTCTAATTTCTGAAGGGATTTTGCCCTAGTTCTCTTTGTAATTTGTTGTAGAGGAAATAAGCTTAAATATAAATCTGATTTAATATTATATCTCTGAAGTATTATATCCTTGGCTTTCATCCTCTGAGTTTCAGTCAAAACTACGCAATTCTAGTAGCTGGGGTTTTCATCTTGTAGCAGCTCTTCTCTTTGGTTGATTTCTAGCTAGTCTTGACTGTGGGAGATCTATTTAATGTGCTTAAAATTATTTGTTTCAACTAAAATTATGTATATAAGTCACATACAACATAAATGAGGGGATCCCAAACCTGATCTGCATTATTCTTGCTCATATTTTCTTATACAGCGTTTTCATTGAAGACCTTGTTGAGATTCCTCAAAAGGGATTATTCCAAGTTCTATAGGCAGAGTCTATAGTTGGCCAGGTAGCCTCTGGTTCTCACCTTATTTTTAGAGGTGACATAACTAGTAAATGCATCTATATTCCATCTCTGAAATAGAATCTTGAGAATCCCGAAAAAGGAATATTACAGCCTTAAAACAACAATTCAAGAAGCCTAAGTCCTATTCTCAAATAGTGGTTGATCTAAAGGATTTAAATCAAGGGCCTTATGAATCTATATGGGAGGCCGATAAATGGCTGAAGAAGGTGATCAAAGAAGGAGGATTTCAGTATGACGACAGACAACACACAGAGTGGTTCATTGCTATGTTGCTACCTCACCTGCGCGTACCTATGGTCACCAAACTTTCGAATCACCGGAAAAAGCCCTAGAGGTTGCTATGAAGTTAGAAGTTGCACCTAGAGATGATGCCCAGCTAGGCGTCTAGCAGATCCAAGGAAAACTAGAGGCGATGCACATGGAGATCCAAAACCTGCGGAAGGAGCGAGGCGCAAAGGCTAGCTCGGAAAGATGGTGCATACATTGTAGGACGAATGGTGACACCAAGGATAACTACCTGCTATTAACAGAATACATGCAGGCTAGGGGAACTAGTCCACTGTGCCCTAGGGAAGTGGTAGGACCAAGTGGGCCAGCACTATGATGTGATTATTTCCACGTTGCAGGGCTGCATGACACAAACCACTATCCCTGCCTTGTTGTGTACGTCCCAGAAGTAAAACAAGAATGGTGCAGGTTCTGCAGGTCGGTAGGACATGATGAACAGAATTTTCGGACATATAATTTGATGATCAATCGGAGGAATCTCTATAGGGTGCAGTCGGACCCATCCTCACCCAGATCGCTCTCGAGCGTAGGGGGCTCCCCAGCAAGGGGTAGGGGAGGCTGAAGAGGTGAAAGTGCAGGTCGGGGATGAGGGAAACTCATCTGTTATAACTGTAGAGAGGTAGGGCACTTTTCCAGGGACTGTCCAAACCCCACAAGACAGACCTGCCCATATTGCAGGCAACTGGACCATGTGATTGAAGACTATCCAGTCTTGATAGTGAAGATGTAAGAAAAGCAGTCGACACCTACGTAGAATGTGCAGAGGGTTAAGGTCAAACTACAAGAAAAAGATCCAAGTGTAAATGTTGTAAGATGTAGTGGGATGGCCACTGGGGGGCCTCGGAAGAAAACTACAAACGAGGCTCTGATCCAACCAACAGTTAGCAAATAGGAAGGGTTGGATCTAAAAAAGGAGAAAGAACCATTTATCGCAAGTCGTAAGTAATTTTCTGAGGCAGAGGCATCTACTTCACAACCACCTGAGGACCTCAAGGCAGATGAGGAGGTAAAACCCTTTTTACAAGCATGTATGAAGCTGCTGTGCAACTCGAGGGTTGTGGGAAATCTTCAGGCATTGATAGATAGTTGCGCAACATGACCTATCCTCCTTCTGGAAGTCAAGGATGTACATAAACTATATAGGTATAAGAAACGCACCGGTAGGGAGATGCGGTTGACTGTGCATATCAGTGACTACGAGATGGATCAGGTTATTTTGGACCTAGGGTCAGATGCGAATGTATTACCTAAACAAACTTAACAATGCATGGGGGAGCCTAAGTTGGAATGGTCCACTATCCAGCTGTGTATGGCCAATCAACAGAAGATCATTCCATTGGGAAGACTATCGAAGATTGGGGTGGATATCGCAGGGGCTAAGGTCTAAGCTGACTTTGAAGTAATTCAGATTGTCAAAGATGCGGACCCCTACCCTGCACTCCTAGGCTTGGATTGGGCCATCGATATGGGAGGCATCATTAACCTAAAGAAGATAAGCATGGTATTCGAGAATAATGGTACAAGGGTAATAGTACCACTAGATCCGGTAGGGGGTGAATGATACACAGAACCAGTGCATGACGAAGAGGATGTAGATCACATCTATAAGTTGACTACGTGAGATGAAGACTGGATCAACCCCATGATGGAGGGGGTACTTTGCTGGGAAAAGGACAGTGAATATTTCTCCGACTTTGATGGGGATATGGAGAATTGGAAAAACCAATTACATGATGTCTCTATGCTGAGATGTCTTCAGATCACGAAGAACTTCCGCCGCATCTCCTCCGAGGTAAGAGATCTACCTTATTTCAATGGTTTTGGTAATGTCAGGGACTTTCTGCGGGCATTTGAAACTGAGGTTCCCAGGGAACGAAGGTTATGGGCCCTTAACCTAGCAATGCGTGAAACCCCTGCACGATGGTGGGAGACCCATAAGGAAGCATTCCTGGCATGGGAGGATTGTCGGGGTAGGATGCTCTTGCGATTTGAGACCCCAGCAGAGGTACGGGTCAAGCTGTTCCTTGGCCTAGGGGATCCGTGTGAACACATGGTTGCATGGATGGAGGCATGGGACGACTGAACTACAAGGGAGTGGGTTCACTTATTCATTCACGCGTTGGGTCCAATGCCCACTACCTGGTACCTGGATGTGGAGTTACATCAGCGCACCCACCACTAGGAAACTTTGAAGAATGACTTTATAGGAACATTTGGATTGATAGGGGGTTCCGAGGTGCTTGAAGAAGCTCTACAGGACATAGATACATTCGTTTTTTGCAAGACCAGCTCTTCTGCAGCATTCAGAACGCCGACATGGGAAATGTAGATGCAGGATATTGTCAACTTCCGCAGCTTGGCAAGTGAGGAAGGTGAAGATGATCTGCGGTCTGTCTCTATCCTGGAGTCGGAAGGGGAGTACGCCATTGAAAGACCTCCACTAAGGGAAGTGGATGTCACTAAGCCTCTCAAACTGCACGAAGTAAACATTGGGACGAAAGATCACCCTAAATTGGCTAAGCTCAGGGACTTACGGGATGAGAATACAGTAGGTAAAGTGGCTAAATTACTTACAGAATATCAGGACTTGTTCCTTACAAAATTTTTTGAACTAAAGGGGATCACAGGGGACTTAGGGGTCATGCATATCACTCTCAAACCTGATGCATGGCCCATAAAGTAGTGACCTTATAGGTTGAACCCCAAATATAAGCAGAAGGTCAAGGAGGAGCTCGATAAAATTCTTGCTGCAAGGATCATCGAACCTATTGAACAATCAGACTGGGTCAGTCCAGTGGTGGTTCAGGAGAAAAAAAAAATAAGGGAGAGTTTCAGATCTTTGTGGACCTACGCAAGTTAAACGATGCCTGCGTTCACGATCCATTCCCAACGCCATTCTCAGATGAAATCTTAGACATCGTGGGAGGACACAAAGCATACTCTTTCACGGATGAGTTCTCAGGATACCATCAGATAAGAATTGCACTTGAGGACTGCAGCAAAACCAAATTCGCTAGTGAGTGGGGATCTTTTCAATATACTGTCATGTCGTTTGGACTAAAAAACGCCCCTGCTATCTTCTCACGGGTCATTGTCGCAGTGTTCAAATAATTCATTCACAAGTTCCTCGAGGTGTATTTCGATGATTGGACTATCTTCAACCTAGTCAAGACACATGTCTCAAACCTGCACATGATTCTGGATGCTTGCTAGAAACACCAGATTTCCCTAAATATCAATAAGTGTATCTTCTGTGTACCCTTCAGAATCTTGCTCGGCCACATAGTTTGTCGGCAAGGACTAATGGTAGATCCTGCCAAAATCGCAGTTATCATAAATTTTCTAGTACCAACCACGGAGAAATAGCTACACTTGATCCTTGGACACATGAGCTACTACAGGAAATTCATTCAAGGCTATGCGTTGATTACTGCCCCGATGGAAAAATTGCTCAAGAAGGATGTTTCATTCTTTTGGAATGATGAATGCCAAAAGAGCTTCGAGCTACTAAAGGAAAAGATGGTCTCAGCTCCTATTCTCATCTTTCTGGATTGGGAGAAGGTATTTCATGTTCATGTCGATGCATCAGGCATTGCTCTCGGGGCTGTCCTTATGCAGCCAAGGGAAGGAGATATTGACCATACGTTTGCCTTTTCCAGTAGGAAGCTCTCTGAAGTGGAACACAACTACTCCACCATCGAGCGGGAGGGATTGGCCATGGTTTATGTGTTGTAGAAATATTAGCATTACTTGTTAGGAGGTCACTTCAAAATGTTTACAAACCATTCAACTTTAAAATACCTAGTCAATAAGCCTGTGTTGGGGGGGAAAATATGTCGGTGGCTACTACTATTTCAGGAGTATGACTTTGAAATCATAGTCAAGCGGGGCAAGTTGAATGCTAGGCCGAACCACTTGTCCCGAATAGAGAGTGGCGAGGAGCCAACCAACCTGGAAGTCAGATTGCCTAATGTGCAGCTATTTGCGATCAAGGTAGACGATGCACACTTCGTTGATATCATTCAGTTATTAACTACCAGGACAACACCTCCAGAGTACATTGTACATCAGAAAAAAGAGTTAGTCACCCGGGCATCAGACTTTACCATCATCGCAAGACATTATATAAGATGGGGGCAAATGAAGTATTGCGGCAATATGTTTTGGAGCATGAAAGGCATGCTGTCTTGACCGACACTCATGACAGAGTAGCAGGAGGTCACTACACAAGGAAAGCAACTGTGCAGAAGATCTTGAGGGTTGGGTTATGGTGGCCAACCCTGCATACTGACACCCACGACTATTGTAAAGCCTGCGATATGTGCCAACAAACATGAAGGCCATCTCGTAGAGATGAAATGCCCCTTCAACCACAAATTTCCCTACAAGCATTTGATAAGTGGGCTATCGACTTCATCGGGCCTATCAACCCCATAGGAAAAAAGACTGGTTCACGTTATATAATTACAGCCACTGACTATGTAACCAAGTGGGCAGAAGCACAAGCAGTAAAGGGTTGTACTGTGGATACCACTGCGCATTTCATCTTTGAACAAATCCTGACTAGGTTTGGATGTCCAAAGATTCTCATGAGTGACAGAGGTGCACACTTTTTTAATGAAACAATCCAAGCTTTGACTGAGGAATTCTGGATCCATCATGTGAAGAGAATGCCATATCAACCCCAGGCCAATGGCACAGTTGAATCTTTTAATAAAATCTTGGAGCACGTGCTGACACAGTTAAGGAGATTACGGATGGCGGAGCGGTTAGGCTTGCTACCCTGTGCGGAGATATTCTCCCTAGATACATCAATGGTAGCTAGCTCAAACCGTATCGGATCAAATGACTTTATAGCCGGAGTAGCCATACAGGCGTAGGTGGAGACCCCACTGCCACAAGTGACTTGGGACGAGTCACAATATTGTGTTGGGGGACTATTGGAACAGGGTCTCCTACAAGAGCTGCGAATATGGTCCATTTTTGTATAATTTTTATTATATTTAGTCTAAATCAGGGGTTTTGGGGTGGCTCAAAGGTCCTCATGCATTATAAGTGGGTCAAGTGTAGACCAAGAGTCTTCAAACCACGGTTTGTGAACCATTGGGTGCGTAGGCTAAAATAGTATAAGTAGTTGAATCTTTTTGAGTTGTAAGATAGAGTAGGATTAAGATTGATGCAAATTGCGAATTAGTAGATCTGTTTAGGTTTTTGGGGAAAGGACTCCTGCTGGCTGTGTGCGTGGAGATCCTCAGTCCTGCTATGTCCCGACCCTGTTGTTGTGTGGGCAGGTTGGTTTTTTTGGGTATCGTAAAAGGAACTTAAGGATTAATGAATGCGAAAGGCTATTGAAATCTTGGAATCTATTAGATCTGTGATATATGTTTATGTATAATATGTGTCATTGATTTAAGCTGCGCAAATACTGGTGTTACGTGTTTATACTGCGATCTAGGTCTATTATGGTATGCATAATTCTATATTGAGCTCTGCAAGTAACTGTGTTGCGTGTTCATGCTGCATTGACCATTGATCTGAATCTATTTATTAGACTTTATGCAAGAATAGCTGCGATAGTTGCCTTATTTTCCTATATCTGTGATTTGTTGCAATTATACATAATATTGCGCATGTGGATGCAGAGGAGCTGATAGATCTGGGTTTTGTAATGTGTGATCTGATAATTGTCTAGTAGAACGCAGCTCTTCCTGACTTACCTGACCTCTCCGAGGGTGCAAAAACTTGGTTCTAGCACCCTCCCATACTACTTCGGGTGAGACTTTGGCCTGCGCAAGCAGGCCATTGCCGAAAGGGCCAGTAGTATAAGGGTTTGTTGGCAAACCTTAACCTCCGAACTTGGGTGAGGACCCCTCGAGCCAACACACTTCCCTTAACTTCTTTTCATAATCCTCTTGTCTCATGATTTTTTCATTTATCACTAGAGGACTAGGCAGACCCTTCTGTCTCAGTACATCAAACTTGTTGAAAAACCTATTCACTGTGAGTTCCAATGTTTGACATTTCTCCTCAAGTTGTATCATCAGATTTCTTTTGGAAATCACTTTCTTCACTCCTAGTATAGTCTATGTTCTGTTAGCTATCCCGAGCTCTTCTAATTCATACTTGTTTTTAGAATTCAGGAATTTGATTATTTCAAAGGCTTCCTCTAGTTTCTTTCCAAAATTAGCTTTGACTTTCTGAATTGCATCGCCAGCTTCCTTCACCAAGTCATTTTGCTCAAATATAATCTGTATAGAAGGCCAAATATCATTAAATAAGTTAATGATATTGGCCCACAATTGTTTTTTTGCTTGGGATAAAGGTTCTTTTAATGACAATTACTTTTATAGTTTGTGGATTCTGTCAGTTAGTCTATTGGATTTTTGTACTTCAGCTTGATGCATTAATTTTGCCAATTTCTTTCCATCTTCTAAGTTATTTACTTGTTCCTTGAGCTTATTGATCTCTGTAGTTTGAATGGACATATATTCCATTGCTTTGATTGATTTACTGGCCTCATCACTAGGATGGGTTGTTGGTATTGCTGATGTTGGTGTTGATGTAGTTACTGGAGTTGATGTAGATGTTATGGGAATAGCAGTAATGTGAATTGCGTTCATGCTAGTTTGTTTTTCCTGTACAAGTTTATCCATATTTGGTTCCATTTCCTTTAATTTATATGTCAAGTGGATGATTAAATTCATCATTTCATCCTTTTGATTATCTGTCTCCAAAACCTCCTTGGTTTGTGGATGCTCAGTAGTTGGTAATTTAATTGTTTCTTCAGTGCAGTTATGTCTGCATATTTCTTTTTTATAATTTATTCTATTGCTTTGATGTCTTTTGGATTGTGACCAACTTCTATTACCAAATCTTCCAGTGACTTAATTAGGTTGTCTTTTGCTTGTGATGAGGCTCTCTCTAGCTTTAACTGTGACTGTATATTTTCTAGAGAGTTCTGCAACTTATGAGCACTTAGAGATTTATATGTCATGGTTGAATATATCATCTCTCCCGCTTGTTTGTGAAATTCAATCTGGTCAATTGGATGCACATCCTTGGAAAGAACTTCAAAGCTTGTCTTTTTATAGTCTTCTGAAATTTTGGGGGCTTGTACCTTTGGTTGTAGGAATGTCATCTGCATTTTCCTTGTTTTGAGGTCAAAAGCTAAAAGCAACCTATTCTGATCACTGGGAGTTTGCTTCCAGTATTTTGCATATGTAACAGAATTCAATACTTCATTTTTTATTTTAATCTCTTTATATTTCTCAATGATATCCTTATACTTCTCAACTAGTTTACTAAATTTTGAAATCTCTGCACTATTTTTCTTTTGAATGATTTATGCGCTAGAATTTGATGGCAGAGGTGTTTCTTCTGTATGTGTTGTAGGTGCATCATCCCTGATAATAATCGTTGTTTCTGTTTCACTTGTCTCTTTTTGCACTATTACTGGGTTTAGATTTGTTTTCTTTCTGTACATAAGCTTGAATTTATTATCATATGTAGCTTCTGCTGAATAAGAGCCTTCTTCTCTAGACCTTTTTGAACTTATGTCCTGGGGGTCTAGAGTAAGTAGAATGGAACTAGTATCAGGCTTCTCCTCCACCTCCTATAAAGTATTTTCCAACCTCTCTGCTGGTTGGAATATTTCTCAATCTCAGGCTTAGATTCATGAATGAAAGGGGTGAGTTTAGACTTAACTCTTAATTTTCTTATGACACCCAAAGGGTCATATGACCATTTGAAACTTTTGCTGAAATTTAACTCTTGTAGGCATCTGTCTACTTCCTTTCTAGCATTCCTATTGTTACATACAAAGGGCCCTAGTGGGCTTTTTACCTTGAAATGATTTTTCTTTTTGGCTGAAAGGAAGTTTACCTCATAATAATTCAAGATCTGTCTAATGTAATCTAATGCAAATATCCTCATTGGGAGGTATTTGGGAATATTTTCAGGGACTAGTTGGCTTCCATACACTTTGATATCTGTGTGATTCTGGTATAAATACCTATCTCCTGTCTTGCTCTGATCAAATAACTATAAAACCTTTTTGATTTCATCACTGATTCTGGGCTGAATGTTATTGCTAAGAATATTAACCACTTGGTATACAAAAGAATCAATAAAGTCTTTGAAACTAAATTCATTGGAATCCTTTTTGATCAAGGATGTCCAAAATATTACAGACTCAGGATTACCCTCTGTGTCTAGTTTTTGTAGGTTGAATTCAAACCTTTCTGACTGAAAATATATGAACAAATGGAATAACACTGAGGAGTATTTGAACAATCCTTCTTCTGGTAGTTTGATCAGTGGATCATGCATTGTATCTGCCAGGAATTGGGCAAAGTTGAAAATTATAGCTAGAGGCTGGCTTGGGAAAAAAGGAAAGAGAAAACCAATGATGGATTCATCTACCCACTCACTAGTAAAATATCCTAGGATACAGTACAACATGGTCACAATTTTTCTGGTTCAATCTGAAAACATGGTAGCAGATTATGGTGGGTTGTTTTTAGGAGTTTGTATTGATTGAGGGAGGAAATTCTGAAAGATTTGAAACCTCTTAGGAAAATCTAGCTTTAGATAAAGATCAATAAGGGTTTCAATGGAGAAAGGTGTCCCTATGGTTGTGATAGAATCTGCAGCATTTGGTTAATGGATTGAGCAGTGATTGTAAATAGGATTTCTTGGTCAGGGGTGACTATGGCTCTTTCATTTAGAAAATGGCTGAGTTGGCACAGTCTGATGACTTCAGGGAACTAGTAGGTCTATGGAAATGCGTACTTTGGCAGGTTAGAGTCCCACAGATGAATATCATCTACTTGATCAACAAATTTGTCATGGCTCCAGTAATGGAGCTCGAAGAGATTGTTTTCAGTTACTATGTCTATTATTTTGAAATCCTTATCAGCCAAAGGAGTGTGATCAACATCTAACAGGGGTGGTTGCATAGGGTTTACAATTTGGGCGCTTTGGGAAGCCATAAATTTGATTCAATTTGTTAATTAATTAGCTTATTTGATGTTTTCGGGTATTTAGGATTACCTAGAATATCGAAATTATGGTCGTGGAAGGAGTCCACATGGCAGCAGGGGCTTCAATTAGTTGAACTATGGGCACTTTAGTATTTTCACGAGTCAACAATGGTAGGGAAAAAAATAGGAAAGAAGGGTTTTATAATTTTGAAACATGATGGTTTATCACATGCATAAAGGGTGGTTTATGGTTTAGGAAAGGGCGGTGCGAGAGCACTAGGACACGCAGCATGGCAGAGGAGCAGGCGGGGAAAATGACTTATTTCGCACCCCCCCCCCTCGGCGTTAATCATAGATCATCGGGGGGTGCAAGAGCACTAGGACACGTAGCGTGGCAGAGGAGCGGATGGGGAAATCCACTTATTTCGCAACCCTCCCCCCCCCCCCCCCCCCCCTCGCTATTAATCATAAATCATCAGGGGGCGCGATATGGTTTGTGGGACGTCTGATTTCTCAGATTATGATCAAATGGCTGGAAGAGATGCACACTTTTGAAGAGGTGGGGGCAAGAAAGAGATATGAGGAGTTTGTGAAATATATTAAGCGGGAGGCTAAAATGAAAGTGAGTTTATATTAAGTGGGGGGGCTACGTCAAAGTGGGTCCTGATTAATATTTCACGTGTTAAACTATTGAAAAGTGGGTTTTCATGTTTTTATGGAAACTTAAAGTTTAATCAATGGGGTAAGGGGTTTAGAAATGGGAAGGGGATTTTTAAATGGGGAAGGGGGTTAGAAAAGGTTTTTGAGGTTTTAAGAAGGGAAAAGGTTTATGGATGGGGCTTTTAGAACTGAGAAGGGATTTTTAAAAGGGGAAAGGGATTTTTAGCAAGGGGAAAGGGTTAGAAAGATATTTTTGATAATGGATAAGCATAATGATGGTTATAGATTTTTTTGGAAATTATTCTACCTACCCTTTTATTTATCCCAACATTTTTTCTTTCCTTTATTGGGTGCATTTGAGCTTGTTTACCCTTTTATTTTATTTTGATAAGAAAACTAACCTATTTATAATCTTATATCTTCCAATGGCTCAGATTAAACTTATGAGTTCATTTTTATTCTCTACCTAACTACTAATCTGCCAAGATTAAATGGTTTGGTCAGATATTTATTTACTAACTATCATAACATAAAATTTAAAGGCATGAATGACAAAGATCAGATTGTATGATCGTCATGATTTTTGTGGCATTTTGAATAAGCTGCACACAATTTATTTGCAAAAGTAAAGTAAACTAAGAGTAGTGGCGTTTGAATATGCAACACTTTAAGAATTTATTTTTGTTTCTTTTTATGAGGTTCACATTTTATATCTTTTTTTATCTTTCTTTCTTTTGGTCCTTTGATTATTCTTTTAGGACATACCCTCTTTTCATTTTTTAATATGGAAAACATCTGCAGAAATGCAAAGGTATGTACAATATTACAAGACTTAGCATAGCCAATTCAAAATCATTATCCCTATTATTATAGGAACCTAATAATTGCTACATGAAAAATGAGAAGTACATGAAAAAACATGTTTACAATCACGTTTTTCATGTATTTCTCAATTTTCATCTAGCAGGGTCCATCAAACGTATGCAACATGGGTACTCCTTGGATGAGAAATCAAATTTTTCTTCCAACGAGTGTTTTCGCTTGAAATTTGAGTAAACCCATAGGGAGATGAGTTGAAAATACGAGTTGAAAAAATAGTTTTTCCTTTGTTCCCTCTTAAATTTGATGATGTAATCAAATATTATTTTATTATATCCGCTATTATTTTATAATTTCGTTAGGAGGCCCATTTAGACTTCAAAAGTCCCCTAATGAGAGCTCTCAAGCACTCGTGTGAGTTTTTCTTCTCTAAGGCACCTTGCAATCAGTGCTCCCATTGCCCGCATTGCTTCCATCCATTGCTCACTGTGTGGAGTTCGAATTTTCAAAAATAGTGGGAAAAATTGATTTTTAGTATTCCTTAGCAAAGATGCCTCCTTGACGCGCAAATGTGCAAGTAATCTACTTGTTTCTCAATAACTTAACCTTTTAGGGGATTAATTTCTAAAATTGACTTAAATTTACAGTTTAAAAAATAAATAAATATATGTGATGCGTTCAAGCTATTCGGCTTGCACTGTTTGTGGTGTTGCTTGTAAATTTACAAGCCGCACCGCGAACAGTGTTAACGAAAGCCACACCGGGTTCTGGTGGGGTACCGAGAAAACGCACACCGCTTTAACACTAAAATAGTGCGGTGTGTGTTGGTTGCCAGACCATATAAAATTTTTAAAAATAACACACTATGTAGGCTATATGGAGGCGTGGTCATTTACCAGAACGCACCGGGAATTATGTAGGGCTCTCAGGTGGTGTGTTGACCAAGCTAACCGCCCCGGGGGGAATAGTTTGGTCAACGCACTGGAAAAAAAAAAAATTATGTTTACGTGGTGCATGAGGTTTTTTCATGCGCACCGTGGGCGGTGCATGATAAACAGTTACACACCAGTAGTGGTGCGTCAGTGTTTTTTGGGTGCACCGAATGTTTTTATTTTTCAATAAAAATTATATATATATATATATATATATATATATATATATATATATATATATATATATATATATATATATATATATATATATATATATATTTATATTTGTCATTTAATAAAAAATATGTATTTAATATGTGAATCATTCAGCGACGTCAACGGAGAGAGGAAAGGCAACAACAAGAGCATATGGAGGACCATTATAACATGATTCAGTAGTGGGAGGCAAGGGAGAGGGAGATACTTTTGTACCCTCACCATATTATGACACTCACCCAGTTCCTCTTAAGGTAGGTAGGCCTCCTTAAGCTCTATGAGTAGGCTACATCCCTGAAGGGGCACAATGGGTTATTGGGATAGTTGATCTACAGGTGGGATGTCCATCGATAGGCTTTCCGAGTCAATCCTGACTAGTGGTACGAGCCCAATGAGGATGAAATTTATTTTATTACTGGAATATATAGGAGAGGGCAGGATTTTCCCTAGTTCCCAGATGTCCCCATCGGTTATGCAGCATGGATTCAGTTGGCCTACTCCCCGAGATACATTAGGGATGATATATTTTCTCCTAAACATTTTTAGGTGTATGTTGGTCAGTTACACATTGCTTCATTTGGTCCAAAGGAGGTGAGGTGCCTCTTACTACTACTGATGACCATTGCACACTATACTAGTGATGGGCAACACATTATTTTCCCACTTTTATTTTATGTTGATTATTTCTTCCAGACGCCACGACTTGTGAGATGGTCTACCATATTTTTGCAACATTTTTTTATAGCATTAAATAGATTTCATTCTCGGGCACGTGGGACTTTGACCTTCCCTTTTGCTTCAGATTTATTTCATTTATTTTTTGAGAGGTTTCCAGAGACGAGGCCTACTTTTTTCCGGCAACCTCGTAGGCCGATGTTACCTGTACAGATGCATATTTGGGGCCAGATGATGCCCAAGAAGGGGTTTATCTGACTATCCAGCTAGGATATCTAGTGATTCACTGGAGCTGCTAGAAAGTGTTGATGATCACATGTTTGTGAAGGTGTTGTGTCCATATGTGGGTTTGGATTGGCGAGGGTGTACCAATATCCTCTTTAGACAGGATGAGCCACCAGATGATAGAGGTAATATTAGTGTTTTCTTTAAATTAATATAGTTTCATTTTATTGTGTTAATTAATTAATTAGAATAAAATTTATTATAACACGTTCTTTAACTTGTTTTATTAAATTATTTAATAAAATTATCTGATTATCGTTGGCTCACAGATCTATGGAGAGACATGCCCCGTGATATGATGACCCTTATGTGTCTTATCGTTGGATCTTCGAGGGTACTAGCAGCAAGGAGGGATAGGCATTGTGGAGATGCACGACGGAGCAACTCATCTATTAATCATGATCATGAGGGGAATGATCATCATTCTATTTCTCCACCTCCTCCTCCTTCACCTCACGCCAAATATGAGTAGCCAACATCAAGTCCTGATCAGCAGGCATCTTCTGAGCAGGCACCATCTTAGTAGGCACCTAGTCCTGAGAAGACACGACCATCGACTGAGCAGGCACCTGATCTTGAGTAGGAAGGTCCATCTAAGCAAAAACCATCCACTGAGCAGGCTGCACCATCGACTCATTAGTAGGTAGCTCCTGAGCAGACACCATCTCATCAATAAGTACCTCCTGAGCAGGCACGTCATCCATCTGAGCATGATTTTGCACCATCGACTAAGCAGACCTCAAGTACTAGTTATAGTATTGATGTAGTACCACCAGATATTTGGTATTTATATACTATTCTATTACAATTGTGTATATATATATATATGGTGCATGTATTTTATGTTCATGTTGATGTACTTAATTTACATGTTGGTGTTCATCATGATGTGTATATTGTTAGGTCATGTTAGATATGTTCATTTAATGTGCTTGCAGATAGATGTGTATGTGATAGCATTTATTTGACATGAGATGTATATTTGATGTTTGTGTTGTGATGATGTTATACAATGCTTGTGCTTTGTTAGATGACCATGATCACGATGATTTGATGATGTTAGCGAATTTGAATGTGTATTTTAGAATATGATGTTTGTACGATGGTTATCATGATCGTGATGTTTATTTTTAATATTAAGTCATGATATTTATTAAATATTATGTATTGGTAATTGTAAAATTGTGTAATTGTAATTGTATGTATAATTGTAAAATTGTAATTGTAATTGTAATTTTAATTGTAATTGTATGTAAAATATTTGTAAAATTGTAGTTGTATTATGCAATTGTAAAATTGTAATTGCAATTTTATGTATTGTCATGATTCAATTTTATTAAAATTGTAAAATTTGTAAAATTGTAAAATTGTAATTGTACTTGTATGTATAGTGATTGTAATTGTAATTTTAACACCTGGTGGGATGAAGCCCAGGATGAAAGAGTGAAAAAAATTTCGTTGATTGTCTCCTGGGGCACCTAGATCGCTCGGAACAAGTTCATATTTTGGGACAGTTTCTTCCCTTCAGAGCTCTTAGCTGTGGAAGGGGCCTCAATATTTGAGAATATCCCCATGTCCAATACTATTAAAAAAGCGAGTGTCATTAGGGTAGAGGATATTAGAGGGGATATCCCCTGGGCATAATTTGACAGAGCCTCGAAATGTCAAAACATCTACGGAGCTGGGATCACTATCCATCTCCCTTCCGAGTATATTTTAAAAGCCTCATTTGGACTAGGAACAAGAAATAACAACTTCACAGAAATACAGTCCCTAAAACTTCTTCTTTGTTGGCTTACCCATCTATGCGTGAGAAAGGCCCAGATCTTCGAAGATTCCTTGAATATCATCAAATGGTTGAATGAAGAATTCAGATGTCAAAATTATATGTTGTTGACTCTTTTAGAAGAAGTTTTGAACTTGAAACTTTTTTTTAACAATCTATTTGTATGCAATATCAAAAGGGAACGGAACATGGATGCATACTCCTTTCTAAGGAGGGTGTACATCAAGCTATGGGAGTATGTTCTATAAAATTATTTGAATGGGACTCAATCTGCTCCTCGAATCAGTGACCCTATGCTCATTAATAGGTTATGACCAGATTTTGGGTCACACAAATTTCGATGTGTCAGATGGTTTTTTTTGTTTTTCTTATTTCAGTCTAAACTTTTGTTACAACAGGCCTGGTCCTGCATAAAAAATTATGTTGTATTTTTTCGTAGGAAGTCCTTTTCTTCTCAACTCTCATACAAACTATATGTATTTTCGCTCTTACGGGTTATTTTCCTCTGTTGAAGGAGGCACAGGCATTTATGTTGTTTAAATTTTCTTTATGCTTTAAAAATTTAAAACAGGTTGTTCATTTTGGCCTTTCTCATCTCCCTGTGTGGGCTATTTTCCTCTTGTAGATGAGGCCTAAGTTTCTAAGAGTGGCACAGTAACTATTGTTATTCACTGCAATGTGGGGTGGGAGGAAATATTGTTATGTCTCTTTTTCCACAACATGGTAACTCTATGACTCTTTCTTGTTTTTCCCGTGATAAGAGCATACAGTTTTTTTAATACCATAAGGCATATATTATGTAACTTTTTATGTTCTCAATAGAAAGTTAAATTTTTTCGTTGGAAAAAAAAATTGTAATTTTAATTGTAATTGTATGTAAAATTGCAATTGTAATTGTAATTGTAATTGTATGTAAAATATTTGTAAAATTGTAATTGTAATTGTATGTATTGTCATGATTCAATTTTATTAAAATTGTAAAATTTTTAAATTTGTAAATTTGTAAAATTGCAAAATAGTAAAATTGTAATTGTAATTGTATGTATTGTGATTGTAATTGTATGTAAAATTGTAATTGTAATTGTATATATTGTCAAAATTCATTTTTATTAAGATTATAAAATTTGTAAATTTGTAAAATTATTAAATTGTTAAATTGTAAATTTATTGTCAATTTTGAACCGTAACTATTGTAAGTAAAATGTATATAGTACATATTGTTAAATTACCATAATGTAAAATTGTAAATTTGTAAATTTGTATGAATATAAATCATTGTAAAGTAATAAATCTAGAATAATATGATTTTTTGTAACATAATAAAGTTAAGAAAATAATGCAAATAAATTCATGTTTAGAACTATCATTATTTTATTATGATCTTACATACCAAAAATAACAGTATATATTAATACATTTTTTTTTTAATTTTGAAGATATAATTCACACACACACACACACACATATATGGTGCATTTATTTAAGTAATGATATAGAGAAAAAACATTTAAAGCAATCAAGTAGTTGTATTATTTTAAGAATTGACATTAAAAAAAATAACTTGATGCAGTGCATTGCTTTTGAGATCAACATAATTGCAAATTATCAAATGAAATGTTTTTTACATCAACAGAATGCAAACCAATTAATTTAAAATACATATGATAACGTTTCGAAAAAAAGAGTCTTAGTTATAAGTTTAAGTCCTCTTCTTTATAAAAACCCATCTTAAATAGTATAAATGATGAAATAACACATGTACCATATCACTCTTTGTTCTCATGATCACCCTCTATATCTTCCAGCTCTCTTGGCATGATAACACTATTATTCTCAAGAATATGTTTTGATCTAGGGTCATGTCTCAATACGGACCACCAAACCCTATCCAATACATCTCGGTAAAAAAACACTTGGTTGTAGTGTTTGGGGAAAACATAAGGCTCCTTAGCTTCATCCCACATATTTCTAGAGTTGATACATATCATCCTACTATCGTAATATTCCTTTACATTATTCCAATCAAAGGTGTCTCACCACTTGCACCTAAAAATAACACATTGGAAAGAAGAGAAGTCCACTTCAATTATCTCTTGTATCTTTCCGACGTAACGTAACATCCCTCGTACTAGGTTTTGACCACGGTGGCTAGCTTGACTAGATTGATCGAACTCGACTTCCACTCCACAGTCTTGTGTCATGTTTCCATCATTCGAATTTTCTGTGCAAAAATGGTGTCCATATGCCCACATAGATGGGAAAAAATGCACCTATAAAAAAATTAAAAAATCATAGCGTCATGCGTCTAATAACCCAGCTGTTAAAATATAAAAAATAGATGTTACAATTCAAAGGTGCATTATTAAGTTTAAAATGTACAAAAGTAGACCATTACCAAGATATTGCACCCAATCCCTACGTTTAGTGCATCCTCTTCACCACGCGGGTAATGACCGGTTGCACCGTATTTCTCTTTGACTTGGTCAACAACCCAACTGTTGGGGCATATAATTGGCATATTTTCTTTTAAATGATTAGGATAAATCATGCTTCTACCATTCAACCATCTGAATTATTTTATGTCACTATCCCATTTCATCCTCTTTTGTCCGTACAATGCGACCCATGGTTGTGTCACTTCGGAATTGCAAAGAATGAATTTATTGACTGCTTCAGTTTCTACGTTCACTGATGAAATAAAACTGACATATAGTACATATGAGATTAAATATACATTATATCTAAGTTCAACGTAAATATTTACTTTGTGTAAATTTGAAAAATTATAAGTCACTTAATCTTTATCAAACACCTTTTCCCATTCGTTTGGAGAATCTCCCCTTATCTTTTTCGTTCATCCCTTTCATCATCCCAAATCAGCGCACCTAGTCTATTGTCAATCTACTTGATGTACTCATTGTCATAATAGAAATATCCATACGATATTCACCCCTCTGTCATAGACCACACAGGTTTTTCCCTTTTTCAAACAAAACCTTTCACTTTATTCACGTACCTCTCTAAGAAGAACATCCAATGACAAGAAACCATCCCAACTAATTCAACCTCATCTACTAGGTGGATTAGAAGATTAACCTGCAAGTCCGTGAAACTCGGCGGCAGTTCCTTCTCAAACATACAAACAATCTCAACTATCTCTTGACGCCACTGTGGAATGCTAACCACATGAATCTCCTTTGAAGTGATCCAACGTACAAATGAAAATAATTTAGATATGGCACGTCCTAGATATTGGGGGAAGTCATGTTTCACACACCCACGCATGAACAAAGGATAATGGCATTGCAAAGTTATAAACACATGCAATAATATTAAAAATTAGTTATGTTTTATGATCCCATGGGATAAAATTTATTAATAAAAAAATAATAAAATCATGCTTTTGACATTATACGTACTCTTATAATATTCAAATGGTAATGCGATTTCAAGCCCGACAAATGGTCTTCCATGGTGAAGTGGTGTCGTAGTGAAGACCCATATGAGTATGGCACCCTCACACCCATTATAACTTCATTTGCCAAATAAAGATCATATTTTTTTTAATCCGTGGGACATCACCTTCTTTGAAATGCCAATTATAGGGACCAACCTTTGATTCTGTACTTTCTAATTATCCTGGCCAATGTTTCTTTTTATTTTTTGAAGTAATAAGATCTTTCCTAATAGCTAATGTGTCACTTTATTTCGATGATATGTGCCTCCATAAAGAAGACGAAACATTTTTAAATATATGCATGGGATCTAATAAGTGGGTAATCTTAAGATGCTCCCAATATGGGAGGTAATAAAAGATAGATTTCCTTTTCATCCCATTGGGAAATATATCAAATAGGTGTCGAAGAATTATGGATCATCAAAGATAGGCTCCCCATTTGAATCGAACATTTCTATGAACTCCTTGTCTCTCTCATATTCTCTAAGCCATTCAGCTGGTGTCATTATTGTGGGCCTTTGGGTTCTCTCTCGTTTACCATTGAAAGCGGATGTTACTCTTCAGTAAGGGTTTTCTTCTGCGATGAATACCCTGGAGCAGTCATACATTGTCTTTTGTAGGTCACTGGACCATCTAGCTTTCAAAGAAGGTCCAAAAAATTTACATCCATAATACCCTTTTGTTACAAGACCTACGAAATTATTTTATACAATATGCAGGGCACATAAAATAATATCATGAAGATCAAAACAATTACAATGAATTAAATAATTAATATGCAAAAGAAAATTGTTACGTATATAAAAAAATCAATAAACATGTAATTTACCAGAGAAAACTCCTAAGCCTGGATAATCATGTGTCATGTAAGCACATATGCCATACAATGTAAAACTACTCTCTCTGGCGATGGGTCTTGATACATCGTATACATTTATCCCATCCCATAATTCCTTCAATTCATCTACCAACGGTTGTAAGTAGACATCCATATTCTTCACTTGTCATCTACCAGGGAATATGAGAGCCAACATAATTGTTGAATTTCAACAAGAAATTTCAACACCCACGCTAGTGTGGGACTAGGAGATCCAAGAAACACCTATACTAGTGTGGGACCGCAGGTCTTAGTAGCACCTACACTAGTGTGGGCTAAATTTAGTGCATGTATATTTTAGTTATCCCTTAATTAAGATGGACAATAAAATGTAATCTAATCTCAAAATAACTTGTAATAGTTAACTAAGTGTGATAAACTCAATTAGATCATGAATTTCGAGTTGAGGGTAGTTGGTGAGGAATGCAGAGTAATTCTAGTTGTAACAGAGTTCAAAGTGCAGTGGTGCACTAGTTAATGCAGGTTGTAATTAGTTTAACTCATTCAAGTGAGCTAAAATCAGTTGTGCTAGTTGTAACTGTTAGATACACTAGTGAGAGATCAAGTGAGTCAAATATTAATTAATTGAAAATTAGTGATCTCACATGCAATTGACGATTTACTATTATTAGATGCATGCATGTCAGATCCAGTGGAGACCTAGTTGAGATCTAGGTGAAAGGGAAGTTGGCTATCATTTGTAGGATTATTGGGTTGCACACATGCAATCAAACACCCATTGGATTTCCCATGCTACTTGCGCAGTCAAGGAAGGCCAAAATTCCTAAATAATATGGATTTCATTCATCAGGGATTTTGCAAGCAAAGCAGGTTTTCTAGAGGCATTAAATTGGCTAAGTATTGGTTAGTTTTATCTGAGACATTGTGAGACAATTCGCTGAGTATAGGAGGGCTCTTGTGAGAAGAGTTTTATGTAATTGTTTCATGTATCCATGTTGAATATATAATAGAATATAGTGGGGTTTTGAGCTGAAATATTTCCCCGGGAAATTATCTATGTTGTGGCTTGATTGATTCTTCTTTGCTTCATGTGATTGGTGATTGTGTTTTATAATTACACAATTGATTTGTAGAAGTGATTCAATATTTAACTTTAGTACATTGTTAGATCAGATTGAATCCATGATATACATTCTTGTTGTATAATTTCTACATGGTATCAGAGCACATGAAATCACAATAGTGAAGGAGGATATGAGTTTGTGACTGGATAGAATTCGAATTTGCAGAAACACTTTCTTGGTGCTACATCTAATTCATGATTGAAATGGCTTGAGATTGGAGTATGCACTTGAGGGAAGCTCCAACTATATTGCTTGGAATGATAGGATGGAGGAAGTACTCAAAGACAATGGGTTGAAGGAATTCATTGAAAATGATGTTCCTAAACCCGCTTTGACAGATGTTGCAAATCTTGATGCATGGCAAAAGAAAGTGGCAAAGGTGAGGAGGATCGTATTGGAGGGAGTACGAGACCACATTGTCTCAAGCCTCCATGGTAAATCCACACCATATGAAATCTGGAAAGCTTTGACAGATCTATTTCAGAGCAGCAGTGACCATAGGAAATTGGCACTGAAAGATAAACTTAGGATGATTAAGATGGAGAAAGGTGACTCCATGCCAAAATATTTAACAAAGTTTGTCTAATTTCGGTATGAATCCGGGAGCGTTGGCATAACTGTCACTGATGATGATTTGGTGATTTTAGCTCTCCCAGGACTTCTTAAGAGTTCACATAGTTATCAAGACTTTGTCAATGGAAGGGAAAAGCTACCAGATTGGGAACGACTGTGGTCGGATTTGGTGAAGGAGGAGTTTAGACAGAACACCAGAGATGAATATTCATTTAAGAATGAAGATGAAGAAGATTTTGCTTTGGCTTCCAAGGCGAAGAAGGGGAAGGGGAAGAAATTTCATTCCAAATCTAAGTCCAAAGATGGCAAGAAGCGAGATATGTCCTAGGTGAAGTGTTTTCACTATCACGATCATGGGCATTATGCTACTAATTGTCCACAAAAGAAGAAGAAAAAGAAGGCTGGAGAATCTGCAACTGGCGAGGCTTTGGCCTCGAAGTTTGAGCTTGAATTCTCATTGATCACATGCATGGTGTCAAGTGCATTGGGATCTGTATGGTATTTTGATATTGGTGCTTCCTTTCACATGATGGGAGACAAGGAAATTTTCAGTAGCTTGGAGGAGAAGGATCTCCAGATGCATATTGAAATGGGTGATGATGGGCGGTACAGTGCTACTGGGATTGGTACCATTACCTTCCAGAGAAAGTCAGGTAAACCCTTTCAATTAAAATATGTAATGCATGTACCAGGCTTGAAGAAATATTTAGTCTCAGTTGCAATGTTGGAGGATAGAGGCTATGATGTTGTTTTTAGTGAAGGAAAATCTTTCCTGCGACACAAAAAAATAGGACAAGCCAAGAAGATAGGGATTCAAGTTAAAAATATCTACATGCTGGATGTAGATGGTTGTGCAGAATTGATGGGCAAGGTGGACAAATTGGTGAGCCACGATGAGGGAAAATTATGACACAAGAGATTGGGCCATCTTCACCATGGAGCCTTGAAATTCATATAGTAGATTTCTACTGGTCTTCCCAAGGGTACACTTGCACAGTCAGACACATGCAAGGGATGTACTATAGGAAAATATGTAAAGGAAACTTTTCATGAGAAGGAAAACCAAGCCTCGGGGATCCTTGAGAGATTTCACACAGACGTGTGTGGACCATTCTCTATTGCTTCGACAACAAAACATAAGTACTATGTGATATTTGTTGATGACTTTTCTTGTAAGTATTGGATCTACTTCATGCAGAAGAAAGATCTGACATTCTCAAAGTTTCTTGAGTTTAAAGCACTAGTGGTGATCTAGGTGGCTCTAGAGACATACACAAGACAAATAGGGCTGATGAAAGCTCAAAAATAAAAGTGTTTGGATTTCTCTCAAACTAGGTTCAGGTTAAATATCTCGTCGTCCTGATCTCAACAGTGTGAACAGTTCGTCAAACCGAGCTCGTATGCGAAAGTTAGAGGCAGTCAAAGTTTTTGGTTGACTTGGTGACTTGGAAAGCTTAAGGAAGGCGCAATTTCAACCTTTTCCTGCCACTAGATTCTGACTAGCTCCGGCCAGATTCTAGGAAAAATTTTGGCTTCTTTAATTTGACTCCTGTAGTGAAATTCGAGTTTTATAAAAGTGGATAATTTTTTCTTTTAAAACAAAAAATAATTAAAAAAGGGGGGGTGGCGGGCCACCACCCCCGCCACCCCACCCGACCGCATGTCATAACAATTAAAAAATATATATATTAATGGTCCGGTGAGCCATGACCCCTGTTGGACCCTACGGAGCTCCACACCATAAAAGGCGCATGTTAAAACATATATAATACATGTGTTAAAACATATATATAATATATGTTAATACATATATATAATATATGTTAAACATATATGATACATTGTACAAAAATCCGGTGGTAGATTCGAGGGCACGTGGCCCGATGTAGGTTTGGTCCCCCTCACATAATGTATGTGGGTATTAAAAACTATATGCAGCTTTTTATGGAGGGGACAAGGTTTGACCACCTGACCCCCTCCCTCAATATTTAGATCTCAAACAGCTTGGCTAGTGGCTCCCTTGGAGAGTTCGCTCATATTTCATCATTTAAACCCTTCATTTCACAAGTGCGGGCAAGGAGACCCAGGCACGCAGTTTGAAGCAGAGACCAGAGGAATGGTGCACGCAGATCGAGATAGATTCTTGTTTGATGCCAAAGGAATCTTTTGATCTCAGGGAGGTAAAATTTTCAGAATGTATTAAAATGTATATGAATTTTAACCAAATTTTTGTAGGGAATCTAATGGTGCACTTAGATTTTCCTTTTGAGCAACGATTTTTCAGATTCCCTGTGGAGGAGAATCTTTAGGAATCTTAAGCGAATCTTTCAGATTCCCTGGAGACCAAAATTCTTCGGTGTCAGAATGAGGTCAATATTATACTCCTTCTCGAAATTTCGCAAGGATCTCAATGGTGAGACCAGATTCCTATTTTGAGTTGCATATTTCTAGATTCCCTATGGAGAAGCATCTTTGAGGAATCTAGGGGGAATCTAAAAGATTCCCTAAGGCCTAGATTTTCACTTTGTCAAAATTCAGAAATTTGACAGTTGATTTTGCATTATTCAACGCCACAAATCTGATGGTGTATTCAGATTTTCCATTTGAGCTTTAGATTTTTCAGCCACTTTTCAAAGTGGAATGCAGGTATCAACATTCAGTGAGTGAGTAGTCGATTTCACACCTTTCGACGCCATGATTGTGATGGTGATTTCAGATCCAACAGGGGAGCAGCTCATTCTTTAGTCATCTTCAATGTGAGTTATATGATGTGTTGATTTCATGTACTTATTTGTCTCTTTTCTACGAAATGCATTGTGTTGTACAGATCCATGTTGATGTTTGATGTGGGATCTTGTTTTGTTCTTGATGTGAGATGTACTTTCTATCATGGATTTGTATTATGTTTGAGGTACCTTTGCTGCCATGTTGGTGGGATTCTCATTATCACATGTATGCTTGATTGAGATCACTTTGTTGCCATTTTGGCAGGATACTCATAGTGTTTGATCTTTTTGCAGGTGTCTAAGCGTCACTACCAACAGAGCGCAAGGCTTGAAGGACAAATATTGAGGGATCGTTGCAACATACTACAACAAGAGCGTTAGATTGAGGTAGTACATCTATTCCAGTCCACATTTCATTTATAAACTAGGAATTTATAAACCAGCATGTTCCCTTATTGCTAGACCCACCATAGGGCTAGAGGGATCGCCTCTGTCCATAGAGGGGATTTGACTTCACAACAAGTTGGCGACTCCACTAGGGAGTTCAATGACTGTTGTCTCTTATTGTTCATTTGAATTTTTTATTGCCTGTCGAACTTTGGTCGTTTGTCATTTCTCTGTTGTTTTTTGGCTTTCTTGTTTGATTTTGGCCACTTAGCCTTCTCCTAGAGTGATAAGTCTAGTCTTGCTATGCCATTCCTTTGATTTTTCCTTCCTTTTCTAGCTTAACATTGTTTCTTTTATGATAGTTGCACCCATCAGTGTGAGTTTTATTTGAAATAGGACTTATTTTTCCTATTCGGCACTGGATACTGATGAATAGTTACACTGATTCCTGTAGGGTTGGATTTTTGGCTTTGTCCATGAGTTTCCATTGTGTCTTTTCCTTTAGATTGGTTTTTCCCTCTTGGATTGATCCATCTGTATTTTGTTTTCTAACTTGGTTGTCTCGTTCATTTTATTTTGTATTATCTCTCATTCGAACAGTGTGACTTGTCCATCGTAGGGTTTCTAGGTGTTTCGAACCATTCGTTTGGTCGCATGCTCATTCAGTGTTTCATCTGCTTATGAGTTAGTTTAGTTGTTTATTTTTCATCCTTTCATGTGGTTTCTTGGTCTTTTCAGTTGATTGTATGTGAAGCAGGGTTGTCAAGATTTCATTCCATGTCTGTTTGATTGTCCCTCCATTGCATGAGCATAGATCGCATTGCTCGTTGATTCAACTTAGAAGCCCTTTATTTTGTGTAACGATATGCATGCCTAGTTTTGAGTGCATGTTTACGTTCTCTTGGAATTGGTCTCTTCATGTTTTGCTGATTTTGTTTGAAGCTACTCGAAGCTAGTATTTGTCTTGTCTTTTAGTATAGTATTGCACTGTTGCTTCTCACTTATACAAAAGAACAAAAATTTTTCATTCTTCCTTCTCATTTGCAAATGAAGAGTGTTCTTTTTCATTAGTAGGTTTCTTCTTCATTGGAAAGTGAAAGACAAAAGAAGAGTTTTCGTTTTCTACTTTGGTTGTGTTAGTAGTGTTGTATCTCAAGAAACAATCCCTTGGTTGTGGTAAGGAATTAGTGATAAACACACACACACACACACACACATATATATATGTCACCGAAATATTATATCAAATGGTATTTGCTTAATCACCTTTATAAATTAATTATTAAAACCCTCAAAAATATGATGCAACAAATGCTTCACAATGCCATTATCTTCTGATATTAAATGGAATGATAAGAAAAACATGAAGGAAGCTCAAACTGATATGCTGGTGAGCAGAATCCATCACTTTAAACTTCAAAGGAAATTTTATGAAAGTAGAGTAGTTAAAATGAAGAAGCGCCCATTAAGGATTTTTAAATCTTATTCACATATGTAAAAAGATACTTGCAGCTACATTACTTCATTTTATTCATAGAAGGAAATAGACAGAATAGAAAATGGAAAACATATCAACAACAGTAGATACAAGAATATTGATCTTCATTCATTAATCATCAAAAAATTGAGTACAAAATTTGCAGTAGTCCAAAGGTCCAAAACTCCAAACCTTTTCCTTTCTTCTCTTTCCCTTTAAATACAACGTAAAAGCAGTTTATAACTGTTGAAACTACTCCTAACTTCTCAAACTACTTGAAACTTCTTAAAATACCTATTACATATCATCAAAATGTCTCATTCCAATTGAAATCTCTAAATAGAGATAAAATAAAACTTAAACTCTAATCTATTTTCTGAATGTTAATTGGCCCCTCTGCTACTACATTCTCTTGATTGGCTGACTTGTCTTTCTTTTATGATGAGGGATCATTTGGTAGAACAGCCATCCAAGCTATGCATTTCTTCCACACTTCAAAGTTTGTCTTAGGAGAATTAATAAACTTGTGGTACTCCAACCTAAAGGCAGTGATCCTGTTGAATTTTGGTCGCTCTGTAAATAAGGTTTTCACCATTCATAATAGTTGAAAATGCCTCTGCAGGAAGTTAATAATTGTTGCTCCTTTTAGGATCTGAGTCTTCTCATGAGTATTATCCACCTTAATTTTTTCCAATACCAATAATGGTTCATAAGAATCCCATGATAAAAGACTGCCTTTAAGGTCCCAGCATGATGGCAATCCTACCCTAGATCTTTTGTCATACATATTGCCAAATTTTTTCACTGCTTCCTTAATTTATGTCAACTTCTTCTTAGTAGTCTTCCTGTAAGTATTTTAAACAATCAATTTATTAATCTCTACAGCATACATGATCCTATATTTAATATCAGTTTCTTATAACTCTTGATCAGTCTTTGAAACAATGAAATCGATAAAAAAAAATTCCCATATGGCTCTGTTAATAGTCTTCTGCTTGTCTGCCATAACCTGCTTCTCAAAATCTCTGACAATACTTTTTTCTTCTGACACAATAGTCAAAGATCCCCAAGTTGCTCTCATTTCTTCAATGATTTCATTCTAGATGATATCTTTAGCCTGTATCAAAGTTATGTTTCCCTTCAATTTCTCCTTCAGGCTCTTGATTTCAGCATTAGATGTTTGACAATCTGCCTTGTATTTATCAATTTCCCCATCCTTGGCTTGCATTACTTTTGTTACTATCTCCAGATCATTTTGTACCTTTTTGAGATCTTTCTCTGCCATTTTTAGTTCAGTGTTCAATTGAGATATTTGTGTCACTAGATGATCATTGCTAGATGGAAAAATGATATTGCAAGAATGAGAATCAATATGATTTTTCAGTTTCAAAATAGTCTCCTTCAACTTAGAAATTTCTTCTTCCTTCTGTAAGAGCTGTTGAAGAAGGCTTTAGGAGCTGTTGAAGAAGGCTTTCTTTTTCACTTTCCACTTTTACCACCTTTGCTACCATAGAATTCTCCCCTGTAGGTAACTTGAACTTTTTCTTCAACATAGAAATATTTGATTCTACACTTTGTAACAATTTTTGCACAGCATACCTGTCACTTGGATCTACTCCAATCTTCACAATTATATTCTTGAGTTCTTCATTTTGTGTTGTTAAAGCCCTCTAGTTAGCTTTCTCCAATTTTAGTTGCTTGGTCACCTTCCCAAGCATGTTCTCTGCCTTAAGAGACATTGCATTAGTTTTTGTCAAATCACTCACTATCAATTGACCTATTTGCATGTGTAAATTTAATTTATCAAGCAAAGGAATCTTTCTCACATACACATTTAAATTTGCAGTATATAAATTATTTGATGACCCTATAGTCATATCAGAGGGGTGAGAAAGAGAAATCTTAAACTGATCTTTTTCAAGATCCATGGCAGTCAGCAATCTTGTTTGGTCTAGGGTTATTTGATATTAGGCCCGTGCCTCCATGCTAGCCTTCATCCTTTGATTTATTTCAGCAATTTGAGAAAATTCTTGTTTAATCAAAGGTTTTTCTCTTGTGCATCTCCATGTCTTCTTGGTGAGGCTGGAACATTTTTTTCATCTCCCAATTGAAGTAGAAAACCAGGTTGAACACTTGCTATGTCTTCATTGAATTTTGTGCTCTTTTCAGCTCTTTGCTCCTCATCTTCAGAATCTACAATTGCCTCTTTACTCCTCTTACATGATTTCTCATATATGATAGGAGTCTGTATATTAGAGCCAATACAACCTGAAAAACCCTTATTTTCTAGCTTCTCTATGTCAGGTCTGCTTTCATGAACAAATGTTGAGTAACCATTTTCAACTCTCCTATTTGAAATTACTTTATGGGGGTGATAAGCCCACTTATCTCCTAACAGTAAGTGGATTCCATCTAACATCATATTAACCTCATCAGATGATTGTCTCATGTTGACTATAAATGGACCACAGACATAGGTAATTTAAGCATATGCCCCTTTTTCATAGGTACAAAATGTATTTGATCAGCATTCAAACTCTGCCTAATGAATTCTAAGGAGAATAATCTCATAGGCACAAATGTAGGAAGCCTATATGGTTCTACCCCAGCCCCATAAAGTCTAATCTCTGAGTAGTCTTCATAAACATACCAATCTCGGAATTTACAATTTGTCCCCGACTGCAGAAACTCTTGAGCCTTTGGCAAAAAACATGGGGGAGAAACCCCATTCAATATCTTATATGTAGTAGACATGAAATGATTTTCAAAATAAAATATACCCTCCTCATTTTGTTCTTCTCTTACTACATCAGTCCAAAACACTGCTGACTGCCTCTCTTTATTTACGTCCATGATGTTTAGCCCCAAATGAAATAATTCTTCCACATTTTGATATAAAAAGAGATAAATGATAAGAGAAGGGAACCTGAATGACCCAGTGTGTGATAAACTCATGAGTTTGGTATTAACAACTTCTTGCCAATATGAAGGAATATCTAGCACTACTCTTGGCTTCATCATCAATGCAAATAGTCCCAAAACTTATTTTTCAATTATGTTGTCGTCCTCTTTTCCCAATATCTTTAAAATACACCTCAGCACCGGCTAAACTTCTGCATCAAAAACTTATATGGAGAATTATTTACTGTTATGTACAAACTTCTTCATATCTCGCCTCAAGAAGAAGGAAAACTGAGTGAATTCTTGACCTGCAAGACTATGATAATGCATTGCCAATGACTCGTCAGTGAATTTAACATAAGATTCTGACTCTAGGTAACACAAGGCCTGATGAATTAACAGGGCTGAGACTTGTAAAACATTCTCTCCTAGACAATTCATTACAAAACATTTTCCAGGGTACATAATAGATACTAACCAGTGCAAAAACTCAGGGAAAAGGTGTGTTCTAGGGATACATGCAGACAGTACCCCTTACTTGACCATGGCAGAGAAAACTGGGCATGCTTTGTCATTTAGACAGACCTGTTGATAAAATTGGAGGTGTTCTAAAGAGAAAATAGTGTCTCAAATATCCCTCTCAGTGTCCATGAGAGGAATATGGCTGGATGAGCCGGAAAGGGATGAACGCTTAGCCATAATTCTGCTTAGGGTGACGAACAACGACAGGGTGGCGAACAATAATGTAAGACACTGGTGCAATTAGGTTGACGAATAAGGAAGAATAACATAAGCTTTGAGAAAAGAAGAATCATTTTAAATAGATGGCACGGGGTTTATAAATTAAATTTTGATTTGACACGCTAAAGACCGTTAAACGATACCATGATGTGGATGCAAGTTGTCACCAACTAGCAGCTTACGTCACTGCGGGAGGCCTCAGGGGTACATAGTGCTCAACGAGGCCCTACCCTGCAGTGAATCTAGACCGTAGATCTTGATCAGCTGATCAGTCAACAGGGTCAACTACGGAGGCACCCTCCCTGTTAACCCATGTGTCGAATGTGCCCACGGGTTGTCGCCATTCTCTTTTCTTCAGAAAATCTTTGGATCTCGCTGTCATAGTTGCTCGATCATTAACTTAAGTGTTAGGACCCACCTTCTCAAATCGTTTCAATTATTGAGCTTTAAATTTATCAAAACATTTACAACTTTAGTTAAAATATGAAAAAACTATACTTTAGCACATATTTTACATATTTTTCCATTTTTTTGTATTTTTGAAAAATTAAAATAAAGGATATTGCAAATGAGCCACAATAAGTAGCATAAAGGAAAGTGTCATTATTGCATTTGTTTGACTGTTGCTTTGTTGTGAACCTCTATCCTTCACTTAGCTAGCCTTTCATCGAATGAAATGGTTTTATTTCTCTCATATAGTTGCATATTAGGGATTTGAGATAACATTCGGTAGGGCCTTGAAACTGAAACATAATTTCAAGATAAACCATAAAATTAACTCTATCAATCTAAGAAAGCATTGAAACTTAACGCTCACATTTAGAGGTCTAGGCTAGTGACGTGTTCCGGTGTCATTAAATCTAGCAGTTGTCGCTCGCAATCTTGCATTAGACAGCGCTAGTATGGACTTGTGCCCCCCATACCAATTTTTATATAAAGGGAGACCCTAATAGGTTGCAATCCTTTATCCATAGGAAGTTGATTCTACTGCACTGTAACCATGATACACCAAACACAGCATTTGGGGGACTACCTACATATATGTTAAGTCCATGGTCATTTCTCTTTCATTTGATCACCAAGGTGTATATTGCAGTTCACTGGAGCTTGGTACACCCTTTTGCCTAGAGTTCTTGAGTAGTTATTTTGATCTTTCTGTGACTCTTTAAAACTTGAAAATATCATCGAGCACTTATCCTTTCAAGCTTGTTCAACCTGAAAGTGACTAGTCACCTTTTGTCCTTTTCTCAAATCTTAAAACATGAAAAGGTAGAGTCTTGTTTCAATGTTGTAAAATTAATTTCCCATGATTACACGCCCATTAAGCTATTCCTTGGCTGGTTCATGATGAGTAATTCCTTAATTATTGTTGTTAAAACCTTGAATTGACCATCTCTTTTCTCTTCTTCTTTTGAGATAGTCACCATGGCAGAACCACCCATTTCATCCTCCTCTTCATTACCTCGTGGTGAAAATTCTCTCCCCAATCTCTTATGAGACACCTCAGTTTGTTGGGACCCAAGATCTTGAAAGTGCTATCATCTCAAGAATTCAACCTCTTGCCACTCAGTCTCCCGTTGAGGAGCCATTTGATATCAACTGGCAGCCCTAGGATCATTTTTTCTTTTTGAGAGAATATCCCCCTCAATGCTCGGATTCACCTATGACACCATTGTCCAATGTTTTTCCCTCTACCCTAACAACATTTCTTCATCTTACATGGATGCCTTGAGTCCTATTAGCAGTGAAGAGACTCTCGTATCTACTGGAGAATATCAATTTCCTCCAAAAAATTTTCCTTATGAGACAACTCAACCTTCCCCTTAGCCTTCCTCTCTTTCGGCTGGTTATTGTTCTTTGGGATAGATAATTTCTAATGCTTCATATTTGTACTAGAACCCGTTATAGTCAAGTACTATGGCTCCTTCCACAGGGTCATTTGTGTCAGGTCCATCTTCTTCGATTCCTATTGTTTCGACGGTTGTCACATCTGTCCCAACCTGGCCCACTATTTTTGTGGGTTCTTCTACATCAATTGTTAGTGTAGTTACATCATTACCGTCAGATTCTTCTATTTATGGAATGCATCCCAATGCTTCCGCGATGTCTGTTGGACCCGTCGTGAGTGGATCTCAACCTCATGTATCGGGAGTCCATCAACCTATTGGTAGTATGCATATCTCTTCTAATCCTATTATGGGAGGTTTGTCGTACAACCAATATGTTGGCTATTAAATAACATAACTACCTCCCCCAGGGTTCTCAATAGGTTCAGGCTTCGATCAATCTACCATACTACTACGATGAGTACGAGAATCACGTATATTACCATGGGCCTCTCCCACAAGGTCCATTGTATGTTCAAATGACTCAAGCTCTGGTTCGTTTGAATCAATTCACGTACCAATAGGGACAACCCTATGTTCCATAAGGACAACCCTCCCATATATAGGGGCAACCTTCAGTCCAACAGGGACAACCCTACGGTCTTACTGGTCAACCCTACATTTACCAAGGAATGCCTTATGTTTCTCAAGGGAAAACACATCCACCTCAAGGAAAACCTTTTCTGCAATGGAACCAGCCTTACGTTCAGCAAGTCCCACCTCTTGTGAAACAAGGCCAACACTCCGTCAGTAATTTGGGTCAACCTGGTCTTCAGGAGAAGCCTGGCTCATCTCAACCATCAGGCTAACCTAGTTTTTAGGGACAACCTAATCTGCCTCCTCTGGGGTAACTTTGTTTTCAGGGAAAACTTAGTTAGCCTCAGGGCCCACCTTTCATTCCTCAAGGCTAAATTTTGGTTTCCCAAGGTCAACCTTTGATGGTACAAGGTCCACCCCAAGGCACTACTTTCATCTCGCAATAGAATCCATATGTTTCTCAAGTTGGACCTCAGTGGTTCACTCAGAATCTGTACCCTGGTCCTCAACTGGGATATGGGCATAATTTCCAAAATTATAACCCCTATGGACAAAATCCTCCAGGCCAAAACATATGGGCTCAAAATTTCTCCTGACCTGGTTGGAACCCTAACATCGGTCTTTATCACAGGCATGCAATGCCTTTTAGCCTACAATTTATATTTCGTGCTACATTGGAACTACCTGATGTGTCGAAGTTAACCAATGATCCCATTCTTCATAATCCGTATTTGCCCCCAATTCCCACCTAGATTCCTGGCGATTGTCCCAAGTTTGAAGGCAAGTCCGGAGAAGACCCCCAGGCACATTTTATGATGTACCACCTATGGTGCTCCTCTAACTCCTGGATTGATGATTTTATCCACTTATGTATTTTCCAAAGGACTCTCATTGGTGCTGTTGCAAAGTGGTACATTGAACTCTCTCATGGAATCTTCCAAGATTTAGATTCTAATGCAATGGCATTTCTCACACACTTTCAGTTACCAATTTTGTATGAAACAGGAATGCACCTCCTTACATCCCTAAAACAAGATCGGGCCAAACATATCTCTAATCACATTTATGAATGGAGGTGGCATCGTTGTCTGATCAAGTTTGAAATTCCTGATCAACTTCTTACTGACTGGTTCACTAACTTTTTTATCGGTCTGATAACTAAGGACATTGCTATGGGGGCACGTGTTATCGAAGAACGGGCCATTGCTCATGCCCAGTACCTCGATCTAGTGTACTCCTAGTCTTGCATGCTTTATGAACTCTTGCCTGATGCTCCACGACCTAGAAATTCCAAAGCACCGGTGACACCATCTGTCGATGGTATCATTGGTTTTGTTTCTCAGAATTCCCGTAAGTCTTCCCCTAATCTTGCGAAGCAGAAATCCACTCCTTCCATCAATACTGCTTCTCAGCCACCTTCAAATCCTGGTAAAACTGCAGAAGTGAATGTCATCCAGTCTACCTCAGCGGATAAAGCTTCCAAAGGCAAGAAGAAAGGTAAAGGCAAGTCCAAAGACGATACCCCTAAACAGGATTCTCCTAAAACCAATACTGATGATGGCTCGAAATGTAAACCGAAGTATCCTTGTCTGATATGTGACGATGAGCATTACACCAAGGACTGTCCATGATGGCCCAAAGTGAGTTGACTGCTTAAAGACACCCAAGGAACTCTGGTTGTTCTTAAGGAATAGTTCCTGTCACAACAAACTCAAATGGTGGAGCAACCTTAGTCCTCCACCCCTTTTGGCTCTCAAGTTTTCATGATGAATGGTGTTGCACCCATATCCATTGCTACCATATCAAAAGATTATATCGAACCGCGTCACGCAGTGTGGAAAGAAATTGCAGATGGTCCTCCTCCCTCACCTGCTTTTGGCCCTCTTCATATTGAAAGGCGTAGTTCTGACCATGTTGTACGACCACCCTCCAAAGGCATGCTCCGTAATTCCTCCTATAACCCATGCTGCTCAGCATTATAGTATTGTTGAGGATTTGGCTCAGGAACCATTTTCTATGTCTGCGTTGGAGGTACTTTAGAGTTTTCCATCACAAAGGAAGGCTTTGTTATCTGCTATCAGAGGGTTTGACCCCGCTAATTTGAACCTGATCACTTTTGATCTGAAAAACTTCGTCCCACGTCTCCCTCACCAACTTTCTTTGATTATCCAAGTTGGGATAAATGGTAATAATATCCATCAAGCAATCATAGACAAAGGTGCATCTACTTGCATCATTTCTGTTGCATGCTGGAAAGCTATTGGTTCTCCAACCCTTAACCAGTCTCCAAACGCTTTAGAAGCCTTCGACAGAAGGGAATCTCACGCTCTTGGTATCCTCACTAGTTTACCTATCACGTTGGAAGGAAAAACAGTTAATGTCAAGGTTGAAGTCATTAACGTCAAACTCAACTATAATCTCCTCCTCGGTCGCAGTTGGAATCACACCATGCTATGCATACCATCCACTCTCTTTCGTGTTCTTCGTTTTCCCCAAGAAGGAAAGATTATCACTGTTGGTCAGTTCTCCTTTTTCACTTCCACTTATTCCGAGAGAAACTTTTTTTATGTAGACCACATTCCCATGCCTTATGAAAGTGTGGGGCTAGGACTTTTCAAAAATCCTACCCTTATTGGTCTTTTTTCTCCTTCTCCTCCTAACACTGCTCAGGTCAATATGATCTCAACGTCTTCTGATCCTTGGATCATCCCTTCGCTCGATCAGGTTGATTCGTTAGGTGACGTAATGCCATTAATCCCAATAGAAATTTATTATTGTGAATTTATCTCGGCTTCGACTCCTCCTTCTGATCATACTTCTTCAAGTATGTCTCTCTACATGTATTCTCAATCCCCTTAGCTCGGTGCTTCGGATTCTCTAGATCCCTTGAACGAGATGCTTCCAACTGATGAAGCCATTGCGGAAACCATGTCTCTCAAGGATCCTCCCTAGGATGATAGTCATCATGATTCCTCCTTTTTTTCCTAGTCTTAGGGAAATGTCTACTTGTCTTGAGAATTTTTCTTCCCAATCTCCTTCCCATCTGCTTTAAATGCCCATTTTGACACATGAAGTTTTTTTGGAAGGAAACATGGCGAATATTATTCATACGATGCCTATTGATATCTCTGTTAAACTGGAGGTTGTCGAGAACATCCATATTGGGGTGACCTATTCTCCTGATGATATCGAGATCTATACTAGTCTCTTCCAAGAACTTCGAGATATTTTCGCTTGGTCCTACGAGGAAATGCCCAGCATTGATCCGAGTATAGTCGTGCACGAGATCCCTACTTATCCTGATGCAAAACCTGTATGCCAAAACCTTCGTCCCATGCACCCTAGAAAGGCAGCTTCCATAAATGGAGAAGTTGAAAAAAATCTCAAAGCTAGCTTCATTTATCCAATCCCTTTGACAGATTGGGTCTCTAACATTGTCCCTATGGATAAAAAGTAGGGAACTATTCGAGTTTGTGTGGATTACCGTGATATCAATCGTGCTTGTCCCAAGGATAAATATTCCACTCCCTTCATTGACTAGATCATTGATGAATGTGCTGGGAGTGAGACATTTTCCCTTATGGACGGCTTCTCTGGTTATAACCAGATTAATATCCTACTGGCCGATCCATATAAAACTACCTTCATCTGTCCATGGGGAACTTTCGCATATAAGAAGCTCCATTTTGGCCTTAAAAATGTTGGTGCCACATTCCAATGAGAAATGTCGTATGCTTTTCAAGATATTAAGCACATTGTTCAACCTTACCTGGATGACCTTCTCACTCATTCTGCTAAGCGTTAGGACCACCCGAAACACCTCCATCAAATTTTCCTTCGTTGCAGACGCTATAACATTCGGCTTAATCCACACAAATGTCTCTTCTGAGTCGATTCTGGTAGGCTCCTAGGGTTTTTCATTTCCAAATATGGAATTTGTCTCGATCCTCTTAAGGTCGAAGCTATCATTAATCTCCCCTCCCCTTACTCTTTACAGCAGTTCCAGAGTCTGCAAAGGAAAACTAATTTCCTGTGTCATTTTCTATCGAACTATGCTGAGGTAGCCAAAGGTTTTATGTGATTTCTTAAGCAAGGCTTCCCATTCCTATGGGATGCGATTGCCCAAAAATCTTACGATGCACTGAAGACCTTGCTTGTCAATGCTCCTCTTTTGCATCCCCCAAATTATCATCGTGACTATTCACTATATATGGCTGTCGTTTTTAGCACTATCACCATGGTCCTTGTACAAGACAATGATGATGGTAATGAGCATGTCATCTATTATCTTATCCGTAATATTCTCAACATTGAAACACATTATGCTCATGTCGAAAAATTGTCGTTGGCAGTTGTTCAAGCCATCCAACATTTCCACCATTATATTTTACTTTGCACTACAACTATGATTTCTGATTGCAGCCCCATGACCTATATTTTAACTCAACAATCGCTGGGGGGGGGGGGGGGGGGTAAGTAATCTAAGTGGATTGTTATCCTCCAAGAGTTTTATTTGGAGTTCACTATAGCTAAATCGAAGAAATCATTGGTTTTTGTCGAGTTAATCTGCTCGTTACCCTCTGCCTTTACTCCCTCTGGTTCTGAGGAATGCATTCCATACGATACTCTTTTTTTTATTAGCACCATCGATCCATGGTACGGTTATATCATCATTTATATCCAGACTTCTACCTTCCGATCCAAGTTGACGAAAGATGATCATCGACGTATTCGTCATCATTCACAACCCTATCACATATTTGAGATACTTTATACCGCATCAACGTTGATTATATCCTTCGTTAGTGTTTAACCCTCGAGGAACCTGAAAAAGTCCTTAATGACTGCCATTCTACTGCATGTGGCGGTCACGTGTCTGGGTATGCTACTGCTCAAAAAATCCTTCGTGCCGGGTATTTTTGGCCTACCATTTTCAAATATTATATCCTCAATGTCCATAAATGTCACAAGTGCCAGATCTACCAGGGCAAGATGCGCGTGCCACCTACTCACCTCCATCCCGTCATTACCATTGGTCCCTTTCCAAAGTGGGGTATCGATTTTATGACGTGTAACCCTTGCTCGGTTGGGGGGCATGCTTATATTATCGTAGACATAGACTACTTCACCAAATGGGTCGAAGAAATGCCTACGCTAACAGTTGACGGTAAGACGGCCGCATAATTTCTTTTCAATCATGTGATTACTAGGTTTGGATTCCCTCAAGCTATTGTCACTGATCATGGCTCACATTTTTGCCATTATATGATGGCTGAGTTGACTACTAAGTTGAGTCTACGTCACGATAGCTCAATGCCGTACTACCCCCAGGCCAATGGCCAGGTTGAAGCCATGAACAAATCTTTATTCACTATGATTCAGTGTACTATTGGGATGTACAAGTCAAATTGGCATCTCATGTTGTTTTCATCTCTCTGGGCTTACTGAACCTCGGTGAAGGATACAACTGGATTCACCCCATTTCAGCTTATTTATGGTCTAGAAGCTACCCTTCCGATTGAATGTGAAATTCCTTCACTCAAGATAGCTGTCGAATTACTGCCGAATACTTCTCCAAAGGAAGAACATATTCTATGTTTGGCAAGGCTTGATGAAACTCATCACTTCACTGATCTAGTCATAGAAGCACAGAAAAAGTGGGTCAAAGCTCATTTTGATCAAAAAATTTCCCCTCGTACCTTCGTATAAGGAGACTTAGTCCTCTTATATGACCAAGCCCATGATAAGCTGGGGGAGGGTAAATTTGAACCCATGTGGCATGGGCCCTACATCGTCAAACGTGGCTTGCAGAATGGGGCCTATGCACTTATTGATTATGAAGGCTATCCCTTGGATCAGCGCCGAAATGGGTTGTATATCAAAAAATATTATGAATGAGTTTGTCATGCATTTATTTTGTACATAAGTGTGTTTTTTTGTAGATTTTCAGCTTGGTGTACTTTGCGAACATTTTTTTCATGCTTATTATGTCTTTGCTTACTGTGCAGATGTCTGTCACTCCTTATGTCGGTTTCGCTGATGGTGTGTCCCACAATACCTGGAACCTATCCTCCGCGGCTTGGGTAATTTATGATTCTAATAGTGATTTAGTATACCTTCAAGGAATTTTTCTAGTACATGCAACTAATAATGTCGTTGAATATAGTGCAGTTATCGAACTTCTAACTGAAGCTATTTCCCTTGACATTCATGAATTGATTGTAAACCTAGACTCTCAGCTTGATGTTCTCCAGCTCAATGGGCGTTATTATGTCAGAAACCCTCAGATTTTAAGGATGTATTTACATGTTCGTTTGTTAGAAAGGAATTTTGATTATATCACATATCAACATATTCCCATAAGAATGAATACGTTAACTGATGCAGTAGCCAATATTGTATTAGATATACATTTGTAGAATTTGTAAAAGAAATCATCATCACATAGTAAGATTTTAGATAGGAAAATAAGCATATATATATATATATATATTGTTTGCATCCACTTGTCCATCATAGTTAAAAAAATCTATGTGTTTTTGGTTACATCTTGAGACGCCATATCTCTCAAAAATATGCAGAAATGAAACCTAGGAGCCTAATCTGCATGGTGTTCATGATAGCATGTCACTGCCCATACGACATGTCTCAGTAGTCAATGGATGCGATTAGACACTCCTGCAGTGTGCCTCTGATAAGCACGAGGAACACCCTCGAATCTCACATAGTCCGGGATCCCACTTGTGAGTCTTGCCAAGTTGCATGTGATTTCTTCCTCATCACTTCCCTCGCCATGGGGGGCCGCTTAGAAATCTTGTGGGACCCTCTGAGCTATGGGAGACATCCCCATGGGTATCTCTAGTCCAACATCTGCAATACATTAGTAAATATCAAAACACATTTATATAAAAACCAAAAAATCATAATACTCATAAAAATCCAAAAAATGAGTTTTCACCTCTGTCCTTGTCCCAGTATTCCCCTTCCGGAAGTGGAAGATTTGGATCCTCCCTAAAGTCAGTATCGGTATACGGCCAGTCCTCTACCACGATGAGTTTTCGGTGCAACCAGTCAAAGAACTCTAGTCCCCACGACATATGTTGTCCACCTCCTGATCAAGGCATCAACTCCACCCAATGGACCATCTGTGTCTCTCGTGCTGGTGGCATAGGTGTAGCCACCTCCTGGCACTGGAATATCGGTAACCATTCCAGGGTGAATGGTATCAAGATGGACCCATATACAAATTTTTTCAGCTTACTATTTTGCATTTGGTTAGCTGACTTTTTATATTGATTGTCACCACTTCCACCCAATTGAAAATTGTTGGATCCATGCAATCTATGGCCAATTATAGTTGTGTCTTTGTAGCTTCATGGGGAGCCTGAGACCTGGCAACCCGAGTAATGGTATGTAGCACTACCCTCAATGGTAAGTCAGGCACTGCTTGAATTTCTAGCTTGCCACTCTTAGATGCTTTCTTTGCTCCATGGAAAAATCTATCTATCAACATGCCCATGCTCACTCCAAGGGCCCGAGTACCTGTCAGCAGTGGTCACTCTCCCTCCGCGGCAATCCACTTATGAAGTAGATTTCAGAGACTTCTATCTCTAGTTCTTGGTCATGAATGACGAATCTCACTCGATCAATGTCCCATACACTAATAAAGTATTGTAGCATCTCTAGCTGAGCTCTTAGACATGGGGTCATAAAGAATTTCATGAGCCCATAGTTCCTCAGGGAATCCATTCATGCATCATTCTCCATGGCATGTTCATCCTCTTTCCCATGCTCTCATTCTTTCCACTCTATGACCATTTTAGCTGCTGATTCTTCCTGCAAACCAACATATGAGGTTCCATTAGCCATATGGTTAAATAATTGATCCATTTGTCCAACCATTTTTGAAGGAAAATGGAAGTTATTGTGTGTGGCATTCAGCGCTAATATTTTTCAAACAGTTGTGCCAAAGGGCGCCTTCCCATTCAAAAAATATGGAGTTGGGCGCAACTACGTGCTCGGAATCGACGCTGACCGCAGTAGCCAAGATTTTTCAATCCTCCACAAAATGCATCAAATCATGCAAAAAAATAAAAAATGGATAAAATTGCAGGAAAAGTTCAGGGCTCCTACCTGGAAGAAACGGATTTGTCAATGACCTCCTGGATTTCTTGCAGTTAGCTCCCCAACTTCACAGTGGAAAGCGATAAAAATGCTCACAAGAAGGTGAAAAGGTAAAAGTAAATTGTTTTTACTATTTGAGTTGTTTTATAGCCTTTCCTAACCCTAATTAGGTTTTGGGACACCTTTTGCGATTATTTTTATTATTTTTCTCGAAAATGGGTTTTACGTTTGTTTCTTGTGCACAAACAGGTCTTAAAACTGGCAATGATGAGGAAACGAGTTGTATTTTATTATTTTTCCGGATTCGGTAAAAATACGAAAAAGTCACCTCTTGGAGTCATCTTTCAGCTATATTCTAGCTCTCAAAAATAGAAAATATTTCCGAGATTCTTATCGTTTTGAGTTTTCTAAAGGCTGTGAAACATCATCTGCCATGTATATGTTTACCCATTTTTCAGGCTGGGATGAATTATTTACAAAAAAGGAATACCTTGGTCGAACATGGCTAAGAGGTTCTCTCGGGTATTGTTTTTTGCCTTTTTGGATCTGAGAGACTACCTACGAAAAGGGACCTATTGTAGTTTTATTTTCCGCTTCTTTTCAAACTCTCTAAACATGAAAAGACACCGAGTTTTCACTTTGTCAAAATCATTAAAACTCAATGAAATTGGAAGTCGTCACCATGACGTTACCGAGTTCCTCCTTCCTAGGGCTTGTAAAATGTACTAGGATGGATTTTTTCGAAGGAAAAAATTACAAGACAAGCATATGTTATCCCCTTCAAGCTTGTTTCCAAAAATAATTGGGGTAATCGCCATAAATGGTGGGGGGAAATGGAACTAGTTATTAGTTGTGTTGGCAGTATGTCACTCTTGAACATGACACTTGTTTGTAGTTCGTGTCAGGTTGGGGAAATCCCACGTTCATCATTTTTCCTCCGTGGGTTTTGGTTATCTGTTTTGACCTCTCATCTGCTCCTTTCCCCGTCACCGTGACCTTAGATCCCTTGATGTTAGGTACTTCCAAAGTCCAGAGTCATGTCACCAATATGTTCAAGAGAAGTCCCTTCTGCAATTTTCAACCCCTGATCCTCTGTTTAGTATTAATTCACTATCATCTTATTCCTTTGTCTCATGTGGATGATGTGGGAAACAATATGGCCCTCCTTCGACTGGTCACTTCCTGTCGACTTCATTTCATTATCCAGGAAGTTGATCTAGAGACTCCCTTCTATTACCTTAGAGCTTGGATGTCTCAATGGCAAGTTCTTCGCATTTGATGACAGGTTCTCATCTTTGGCCTTCAATCGGGTGATTTCACGGAGGTTCGACTCCAGCTCATTGTTCACATTCCGTGTATTGTACTAGCAGTACCTTGAGAACCACTGTCATTATTGGTGGTTTCTCTCGTGCATGTTAACAACTTTCATCATTAGCTAGTAATCAGGTGAATTTATTGCATGTTTGACTTCATCTCATTCATTCACATTCCTGAATTTGTACTTGTTCGGGTCGAGACGGAGCGCAAGACTCTCAGTTTTGTCTGATGAAATCTAGGCTGCGGGACGATTTGGTTTATCATGGTTGTATACATGACTCTTCTGATTGGATGGATGCAACCATACCTGAGTCTATTTGATGATCCTTCTCATTGGATGGTTGTATCCATAGCTTGGATCTTATTACATGTTCTCTATTATGGATGGTTGCACCCATACCACGTATTCATGTATCAGAGATATCAGTTGTACTTGATATTGCAGGTCCTCCGATGGTGGCGTTTTGGTTTGGGCATGTTCTCATAAATCATTTCACCCCTCCCTCTCTCTTAGACTTCATGCTTTAGGGGGCATCTGTTACATAGCATTTTGTCATCGTCCCTACATTCCCCATTCCAAATACTGGAGGACTATCAGAGTGACCCCTGTGTACTGTCACACATCACAATGAATGTCAGTGCATCCCTTAACATGTCAAGAACACAATCTATGTTGACCTTTCTTGAAGTTGACCCTTTAAAACATATGATTTTGGGTCGGTGCAGATGTGTAGTTATGACCTCGTGCTAATGGCTAGATTTACACTAGTCCCTGTGCCATGGTCACTCAGTCTCTGAAGAGCACCCGCACCGAGCTACTTTTGGAAGGTTTTTTTAATATGGAAACTAAACTTCTAAGATGTAACGGCTTCGTGAGTGGAGTCATGGATGTTTGTTCGACTAGATTAGGTCAAGTTTCTCCCTTTGGACTTCTAGTTCCTACAAAAATTAAACTTCCCAAAGGGACAGAACTTTCCTCCACCATATGTGGATCCGAAAGCTCATCCTCCACTCCTATAAATACCTCTTCATTCCATTGAATCAGCTAGCTAGAGATAGCTAGAATAGACCAAGAGCTGATAACAGAGAATAGTCCATAGTTGAGAGAGAGTTTGAGCCTTTCACCTCATTGAGCCACTCGACTAACGGATGCTTTGGAGACGTGCTCTTCTGAACCCATCAGAGGAGGTCTACAGCATCAAGGCATAGGTCGTAAAATCCATTTTCTATATAATAATATGGATTTCTAGTTCCATCTTTATCTATGTTGGTATTCAAAGTTTTTGACTCTCCTTAACTAGTCGGATAGTTGTAAATGAATGTATATGTTTGTATGTTGTTAGTGTTTGTTTGATCTTTGTGCAGGTGTGTAAGCGTCGCTACCAATGGAGCACAAGGCTTGAAGGACAAAGATCGAGAGATCGCTACAACATACTACATCAAGAGCGCTGGATTGAGGTAGGACATCTATTCCAATCCATATTTCATTTATAAACTAGGAATTTAGAAACCATCATGTTCCCTTATTGCTAGACCCACCCTAGGGCTAGAGTGATCACCTTTGTTTGCATAAGGGATTTTCCTTCACAACAATCATTGAGGAAGAATTGTACATAGAGAAGCCAGAAGGTTTCGAGATCTTTGATAGTGACTCAATAGAGCATTGTATGGGCTGAAGCAAGCACGTCGTGCCTGGTACATGGATAGATAGATATTTCATCGGATTGGGCTTCACCAAAAGTGAAGTTGATGCAACCCTATACCAGATTGTGGTTGAGGGTAAGCTATTGATTATTGTTCCTTATGTTTATGATCTAATTTTGACCAATGATGAGCAGCTGATACAATCATTCAAGGAGGATCTTGCAAGGGAGTTCAAAACGAAGGACATGGGACTCCTTCATTATTTCCTTGGTTTGGAAATATGGTAGTGGGATGGTGAAATTTTTGTTTCCCAAGGAAAGTACACCAAAGAGATATTGGGTAAGTTTCACATGGAGATTTGCAAACCCATGGACACTCCTCTTCTAAGAAATTGGAGGAAAGAGGATGCTAATTCTAAAGAGGTAGTGGATGTTACTGTCTATAGGTAGTTAGTTGGTTCACTGATGTATCTAGTGAACACCAGACCAGATGTTGTCTATGCAGTTAACCAACTGAGTCAAGCTATGGTTAAGCCTACCAAGCTCTTTTGGAAGGTGGGGAAGCATGTTTTGAGATACCTGAGGGGTACATCAGAGTATGGTCTATGGTACAGACGGACATAGGGAGTGAAGCTTCAAGGATTTATGGATGCAAATTGGGCAGGCAATCCATCAGATAGAAAGAGCACATCAGGAGGGATCTTCAACATAGGATCAACAATATTTTCTTGGTACAGAAGGAAGTAGCGATCTGTGGCACTCAGTTCAGTAGAAGCAGAGTACATGGAAGTAATTCAAGCTTCATGTGATACTATCTATATGAGAAATATCTTAGTTGGTTTTTTTGGTTCTTAGATGGATCCAACAGTAATGCATTGTGATAATCAGAATTGCATTAAATCCTCAATTAATCCTATGTTTCATGATAGGTCCAAGCACATAAATATCTGGTACCACCATCTTATAGATTGTGTGTAGAGGTGGATAATGTTACTTCAGTACATTCCCACGGAATATTAGGATGAAGATATTATAACGAAGGAGCTCACCAGCAGAAAATTCGAATACCATAGAGACAGGATCGAGGTGAAGGATAATCCCCTTCTTGTTGAGAGAGAGTATTGAAGTTCAACAAGAAATTTGAGCACCCATTGTTGGATGGATAAATTGTTCTTGTGGACAAGACAAATCTCCCTAGTATCCTACAATAACTAGCAACAAAGAGACAGATGTAAACTACTTTCTCTATATTATATTTGATCTAGAATTATCTATAATGAAGGATTTAGGACTTACCTGTAGTCCAGCGCTGATTGTAGTCTTCTTTCCTGTCTCTTCGAATACGTTTCCTTTTGGGATCTGTAATAAAAAATATGAAAGAATCAAAAGCACCTACATAATATAGATTAATTCATAAACCATAAATCTATCTTAATGATCAAGGAATTCAAGAAATAAGCCATTTAAATAAACAAGTCATTGAGAAAACAAGATCCATTTGTATTATCTTTGATGAAAGAAGGAGCCTTACAACCGTGTTTGCATGGTAAGTCCTAAATCTTTCATTATAGATAATTCTAGATCAACTATAATCTAGAGAAAGTAGTTTACATATGTCTGTTTGTTGCTAGTTATCATAGGATACTAGGGAGATCTGTCTTGTCTACAAGAACGATTTATCCATCCAACACCCATGCTAGTGTGGGACCAGGAGGTCCAAGCAGCACCTACACTAGTGTGGGACCACAGGTCTTAGCAGCACCTACACTGGTGTGGGCTAAATTTGGTGCATGTCTATTTTAGTTATCTCTTAATTAAGATGGACAATAAAATGTAATCTGATATCAAAATAACTTGTAATAGTTAACTGAGTGTGATAAACTTAGTTAGCTCATGAATTTTGAGTTGAGGGTAGTTGCTGAGGAATGCAGAGGAATTCTAGTTGTAACAGAGTTCGAAGTGAAGTGGTGCATTAGCTAATGCAAGCTGTAATCTGTTTAACTCAGTTAAGTGAGTTAAACTTAGTTGTGTTAGTTGTAACTGTTAGATACACTAGTGAGAGATAAAGTGAATTAAATATTAATTAATTCACAATCAGTGATCTCACATGCAACTGAGGATTGACTATTATTAGTTGCATACATGTTAGTTCTAGTGGATATCCAGTTGAGATCTAGGTGAAAGGGAAGTTGACTATGATTTGTAGGAATATTAGGTTGCACCCATGAAACAAAAAACCCATTGGAGTGCCCATGATACTTGCACGGTCAAGGAAGGCCAAATTTCCTAAATAATAGGGATTGCGCAAGGCAGGTAGGTTGTCTGGAGGAAATAAATTGGCTAACTATTGGTCAGTTTTATCTGAGACAGTGTGAAACAATTAGCTGAGTATAGGAGGGCTCTTATGAGAAGATTTGTATGTAATTGTTTCATGTATCCATGTTGAATATAAAATAGAAGAGAGTGTGATTTTGAGCAGTAAGCTTTCCCCGAGAAATTATATGTGTTGTGGCTTGATTGATTCTTCTTTGCTTCATGTGATTGGTGATTGTGTTTTTTAATTCCGCAATTGATTTGTAGAAGCGATTCAATGTTTAAATTAGTACATTGTTAGATCATATTGAATCCGTGATATACATGCTTGTTGTATAATTTCTACAATAAGATGTTCATTCTTCATGGGCAACCATGGGGGGATATTGTTATTGATCACTACTATAGTTCAAACATAATAGTTGGTGTTCTGGAGGGAATATGGGTTGACGCCATCCATGGCTATGCTGAGTCATAGACTTCGTACTTCATCCTTGAATTTTTCGGGCCATGTGTCCTCTATACGATTCATGGCTATTGATTTTTTTTGGATTCACATAACTCCCAACTCACTTCTGTGTGAGGCATGCCATCCATGCAACATAGCGAATTCTTTGGAATGAAAGAACCTTTGATTCCTTGGGATTATAGGCATGTGCCTTAATATCTTAAAAGGAGGACCACGTGATTTACCCTTCTTTTTTTATTTATCATACCTTTCATGCCCACATTTTGGACATACCTCTTTGTTTCCATATTCTCCTCTATATAGAATCCAATCATTTGGACATGCATGATATGATATGTACTCAACACCCAACATTTTCAACAATTTCTTTGCCTCTTCGCAGCTACCGAGCAAGACATTATCACTCGGAAGAACATTATCTTTGAATAACCTGTAGTTATTCATGGACAATATTAAATGTACAATGCCAATAATTATTAACGTTCATAAAATTCACCATTTATAATGTTGATAATGTGACAAGATTTCTAAAAATATAATGGACTTGATGGTCAATACCTCAAAATTTCTAAGAAATATGCATTCGACAAGCCAAACTTTTCTTTCAAGTTTTATAGTAACATCATTGTCCCCAACTGGGTAGACTTTGACTGACTGTGAGGTCCAAAGAGAGGGGTGGTGGAAGCAAATTTAAGGCTTTTGAAAAAGGTATCAACGATATGAGCATCATCCCCTAGCTGATCATCGTTCTGGAATGCATCTAACAACATTGTCTCCATGGCAGTCGTATCCCTTAAGTAATTATCCATACCAACCTCTATTTGATTACCTCCATTGCTAGCTTGTGAAGAAATACTATTGTTGTAGTCAATACTAATTGGTGAATCTGGACGTAGTGGGAATTGAATAGGTGGTTGATTCAACCATTCTTGATATCATTCCTCTTTGATTTTTTCTCTTAATTTAGCCTTCTCTTGATTTGACGTTGTCATGAGGTGCAATGGAAGATGGTAGATAGGTCGGTCATCATCACTAGAATCCTAATAATTTCAAAAAATATATTTGAACATGATTAGTACAAAATCGATGATATCAATTAGTAAGCACGTAATGCATGATTAATTGGTTTGACGTTGAAATAATTACATTATACCAAAAAATTGTTATTACCATAATTATCCCATGATTGTGGCTAGAAGATGGCATGTTACAATTGGCAAGGTGAAGCAACTGTCCATTTTTATCTACCAACCGTGCCTTGCGATTTGCTACTCCTGATTAGAGTTGCTGACGTTTTGGAACCGCTTGAATATTTTGTGCATCTGAACTCGATTATGAATCTACATGAACTTGCAAATTTGTATACATTAATTTTATTCAGCTGATTGATATGGATAAAATAAATAAATTCAATCAGATAATGAAAATAAAAATAAAATATGAACTAATTACATCTGGAGATGGATAGGGAGAACTCCACAATAGACTTTGAGAAATATTATGGAACGAGTTGGATTTTGAAGAATTGTCCATTTGAGATAATTGTGAGATTTTCTCTGTGCATTTGAGCAAAATCAACTATAAATTTTGGTGTACATACCTAAAAGTATTTTTTGTGCCTTAAAAAGAATTTATTGTTATTGGTGCTAATGTATTGTTAACCGCACTGGTGTTGTTAGTTCAAAAACACACCAAATATCAGAAAAAAACGTAACTTTATTTTTTTAAAGTGAAAAAAAATCGTAAATTGAAAAATGAGTGGAAAATGATTTTCGGAAATCTAATTTCATAAAAAAATTCTTTAAATAGTAAAAGTTATTCATTATTTCATTTTTTTGCAAAAATTTTCAAGGATGGATTTGTACAAGAGACATACCTGGAGCAAGAGAGCACGAGAGCACTATGGAGTAGCAAAATAATTTCAAACAACAGCATTATTCAGAGAATCATAATTTGAAACATTTGGTGATTCACACAAAAACCTTTTAGTATAGTGAAATTGTTAAATTTTATTGTAATAATTGTTTTTTTTACTATTTCTGTTAGATTTAATACATGCATGGTAAAAAATTTAAATGTTACTGTGCATTTAACTAATAAAAGCATTTACAATCTCTATTCATATTTACATTTAATTAAAATTCAAAAAAAAAGGAAGAAGAAGAAGGAAGAGAGAAAAACAAAACAAAAAAATCCATTCTTAATTTAAACCCTTGCTTCTTCTTGTTTATGTGATTTCACAATTAGGGCTTTTCATTTTAGATTTATACTGTTTGTATTAATATATATAGGCATATGACATCTAACTTGCGGGACCACTTGCAGAGTCGAATCTCAATCCCCGTCGTCCCTTACACGATTTAAAAAAAAAAAACTTTTATTAATTGGTGAACACAGTTTAAAATAGCACATTGGTGTGCACTTGTAGTATAGTGCACCAGGTGCGTATTGAAAAAAAACATTGTTTGATAAAAATATTTTTTTATTAATTTATGTTTATGTTAATCGATATTCCGGTATTAATATAACGCATCGGGTCTCCTTGTTGACAAAGAACACCATAGGGTGTTTCTACTGTATTAGCGGTGCATTTATAAGAACCTACCACATCGCGTTCGGTGCGTAAGTTGCGAAAGTCACACTGTCTTTTTTATTTTTTAATTTTTTTTACCTGAAAAGTATGTGACTTATTTATAAAATATATTAATGAATGGTACCGGCTTTATATTGACAAAGAAATGGCTAACAAGAGTTCAAGTAAAAAGAATACTAATAGCATATCCACAAAAGCAAAAAAGGCAAGTTCTTTGTAAAGTCTTTACAAAAAATATTATTTTTGAACTATACGTAAATTTAACTAATATGTATTATTTAGTGTGTATCACGCAGAGCCACAAAATGATGAAGCTCGATAAGATTCTTTCTGATCTAAGACTAGAATAGCATAAAAGCTTGATGGAAAATTGCAGAAGGATGAATCAGGTGAATGAAAAAATACTATCGATCCAATATGAGTTTCTTTTTTGAATTTTCATTAATAATATACTTAAAAATATTAGATAAAATGTTTCAAACAATCTATTAATTCAGATATGTTTAATGTTCTACAGGGACCAACAATGAATAAAATGAATGTTGTTCTAAGAAAAGAAAAAAAATAGAACATGCAAATGAAAATGAATTGCTCCTTAGCTCATCTGGAGTGGCACTAGAGATTAATGTAAGGGGGGAAAACTTTTACAAAACTTTGAGGGATCTAGTTGAATGGAAGTATAAAGGTTATTTCCACTTATAATATAAAAATCAATCCAACGATTCCAAGAACCAAATTTTATTTAAACTACAGGAAGAGTTTCCAGAGAATTGGCTAATGAGACATGTGAGACTTTTAATAGCAAAAACCTACAACAACCAAAAAAAAGGATTGAAAAATTGATATTCTTTTAAATGTTTTTCTATAATTATATTTATATATTACTACAAAGCAATCGTTTATAAATATCACTTCTGTTATATTTAGTTTTTATATATCAATATAAAAATTAAATAGTTTATTGGCGTGTTACTTTTTCAAGAAGATTATGAAAATCTCAAAGGATGAACGAAATGATATTAAAAATATGGCAGTAGGAATGTCCAAAAAGGTGGACAAGGAGATGGTCAAATAAATGGAAATAATTGCATCACACGAGGAGCCATCTCAACAAAAATTTGCTTCAAATGCAATATGTAATATTTGAATTTTTCGATTAGGTACGATAAATAAATAATTTAGATTAAATATTAATTTTCAAGTATTTTCTTGCAGAAAAGAAAAGAAAATGACATCCATTCAACACATAAAACATGACGACAAGGAAGAAAAGGGTTGATATCTATGTTTTTGAGTAATTGTTACTTCCTTATAACAACTTAACTAGATTTAATTTTTGTGTATTTTAAGTTGTTTTACAGCAATCATCATTGAATGTCTTCAAACAGGCGCTAACATACAAAGAAGAACCATTAGAAGAATTGATTGACATTGGGTTAAATATGGGTTGTCAGTATCTATTGGTATATCATAAATTAATTGTGTAATTTGTAAGAATCTATCTTGTTTTACTTAGCTCTGCCAATAATTAATAGAACAAAAAAATATTTTATATTAAATATATGATTTTTTATGGGGCATAAATCTTGCAGGAAACAAATTATGGAATTGCGCCAAAAAATGAATTGTTGAAAGATGACATGAAATTTTCTTTTGAAATAATGTGTATAGTTCACGAGTCAATTATTTCTATGGTACATTTCTTTTCGATTTACATTGATGTATAGTATTTAATATTACAATTTTAATTATTATCACCAATATATATACACTCATTACACTTTATTTTTATGTTTGTAGATGGAACTTGAAGAAGAATAAAAAAATCAACACAATGAACAAAACATTCCTCCAAATAACCCAAGTCATGGAAGTAGCTCGAGCAGTGACAACAGTTCCAGCGAAGAATGATGATCAATATGTTTGGATATCAAAGCAAGGCATTGTATTTTTTGAAATATTTGTCTTTGAAATCAGACAGTTTGTTTAATGTAATGGACATAGTGTCCCAATTGAAAGGCAAAGGAATACCAATAATTGTCCCATTTTGTATGACAAAGAGTGTCTTATTCATATATATATATAATAAATATGTTTTAATTTATTCTATTTCTTTCTCCATTTTCATTGTGAAATGTTACACCATCGATTAAATATATGGATGATTAAATATTATAATGAAGAGATGTGAAATCTTATGATATGATGTAATATTCCAAAATTTGCATGCAGCAAATTGGAATATTAAATTTTACTAATTTCACTTAGGAAATGAATAATTGGGTAAGGAGGCCCATGCATAATAAAAAAACATGAATAAAATCCCTCATAGTATGAAAGGAGATCATCATTGGAGTTGGATTTCACACCCTCAAGTGTGAAAGAGGACATTTGCATGGAGAAAATGTCAAGTTTTACCAAGTCAACAACGCTGGGATAGGAGGTGGAGAACACTTTGATAGACAGCGCAGTTTGAATGTGAAGAGGGTTATTTGGTGGAGGAAACCCTAATGAGTGGGACCCATATTGGAGAGAGGGATTTCACTTATTTAAAAGGAGGGCAAAGCAGCCATTGTTATTCATGATTCAGATTATTGATTTCATTGTCTGTTCAAACTTTGTGCATTCCCCTGCTGTTCAGCAGAGTTGCAGTGCTGCTTAGCACAAGGATTTCCTGTTTAGGAATCCTTCTCCTTTCTTGAGAGGCCTCTTGAAGGATTTGAATGGGAAGCGGGTTATTTGGTGGAGGAAACCCTAATGAGTGGGACCCATATTGGAGAGAGGGATTTCACTTGTTTAAAAGGAGGGAAAAGCAGCCATTATTATTCATGATTCAGATTATTGATTTCATTTTCTGTTCAGACTTTGTGCATTCCCCTGCTGTTTAGCAGAGTTGCAGTGCTGCTTAGCACAAGGATTTCCTGTTTAGGAATCCTTCTCCTTTCTTGAGAGGCCTCTTGAAGGATTTGTACTGATTTGCCTCACATCCAGGCTTGAGGCCAAGCATCCTCCTTCAGCTACAACGTTATTTCTACAACAGAATAATGTTGTGTTACAGGGTGTTGCAATGAGGGTTCACAACACCACTTCCAGCACTTTTTTTCAGAGGAGGAGGCTCTATTTCCTTTTAGAGATCAGTTTGGAAGCCCTTGGAGCATATTTCAGATCTTGGCACTTTTCCAAATCTTTTTCTTGCACCTACAGCGCAGTATCCTTCATTGACTGCGTTATTTTCAGTTGGTATTTGCAGTGAGGGATTGCAGTGATTGTAGGAGGGTGAGATATTCAATGTTAGGATCAGCGTTTCACTTGGAAGATCCATTGGAGAAGGTATTTTTATATGATGTAGCATCTTTAGCCTTCTCCATCCATTTCCAGTTCTTGAGTTGAAGCTGCTACCCTACAACTCCGGCATTTTGCAATTTTTCATATTTCAGCCAATCCTTACAGGATTGTCTTGAGGTAGTGATTGGGAGCATAGATCTTCACTCCCAATGTTCTATGAGCCATATATATGTAGATGTATGATATTTCACATTTTCATATAGCAGTGTACCTTCTATGACTGCGTAGTACATGTTCATAAGCATTATGCAATAGAGCAGCATTCCATCTTTTCACATGTATTCACGAGAGGCTTGTTTACCTTGATAATTTGAGTTGTATTGCACATGTTTGCTGCTGATTTACATAATAAAATGGCTCTATGGTTTCCATACATTTTGGTATGATGTTTTTCACTGCTACTCCATTGTTGTGTTTACATATTGCTGTAGCTCCACATTTGTAATATCTTAAGATATTCCCAATAGTGTAGATTCTCCCTATTTTGGGATATTACAGTGGTATTAGAGCATCATCTTGGCTCAGCCTATGAGTTTCAACCAAAGAAGATAGAATAATATCAGAAGGATGAGATTATTCTCATCAGTTTTCAGACTTAAAAAGAACCTCTCCAAAGAGGAGGAGCAAATAGGAGAGGAAATTCCATGCACTTCCTATTCTCATCAAGAAGAAGAAAGCAAGCATGAGAGATACTTGGATCATCAGATTCTAAGTAAATACCTTTTTGAGTACAAATCTCAACCTAGAGCCTTCAAGGAGACTCTAGCTCTCCCACAATTCATTCAATTGAAGGAGGAGAGGAGGCCCTACAGCAGAAAGGAAATCATAGGCAATAGATTCCTATTGTCTACATTTGATGGGTCATCTACAGCAAGAGCTTGGGCAAATAAGCTTGAGGCATTCTTCCTACTACATCTAGTGGCAGAGAGGGAGGCAGTAGATGTAGCAGCGCTACACCTAGAGGGTGAAGCCTATGTTTGGTGGTTCAGTCACTTAAGCCATGCAAGGGTGACTTATTTTGCTAAGTTCACTCAAAGGTTGATTAGAGCCTTTGACAGAAAGAGATCAGAGGAGGAAAATCCCACACCACTAAGGGAGGAGACTTGTACCAGCATTGTCACAGCCTTGGAAGAGCAGCCTTCTACATCTGCAAATGGGGCACCCATTTCATTGGAGGAAAGTACTATTGCAACCATACAAGGAGATCCCAAGTTCCATAAAGGTATGAATGAAGTTCCACTTTCTATTTCATCAAATATTTTGGAGAATTGTGGAAATTCATATTTAAATTACCAAGAATCAACATACATTGCTAACCTAGAGCAGCAAGATTGCACTGCGTTGTGCAACATGGAAACATTCAAGGAAGAAATAAACCATCATCCTCATGAGCCATTGTTGGATTGCATGTCACACTTGAGGTTGGGGTTTGAAGACTTGAAAGGAAGGATGAAATATAGTAGACATCTTGAAGTGAAAAACCCTTTCTCCTTTCTAGATGACCCTTTCTCAATGAGCACCTCTTAGCTCAAAGAGAAACTTCTACTTTTAGCAGATCCAAGACCTCATTGGTTTTGGAAGGCCATTGATGAAGAGAAGGTCTCATGGAGAGATCTCATTGGAGGTGCACTTCAACACATCCTGGACTACAAGGTTCTTCCCTTCTCACACTTGGATCTTTATGGATTCAAGGAGGAGCAGATAGATGATGGAGGACATGTTAGGATGGATAACATCTCCCATGTTTGTGTTGGACATTTCTTGAGCCTTACATATCATTATGGGAGGTTTTTTCCTACCACCTATTTGCGTCCTTATGGGATCAAATTTATCCTTGAGAAGAATGCATTTCAACACCCCATGAAATGCAAGAACATAAATCTGATTTGGGAGGATGGTAACCCTCATGGGAAGAGTACCAAGATGGAGGATGGAAGAAGACATCCACAAATGATTGAGTGGATGTGGATGGAGAGAAAGAGGCTAGTAAGCCACTTGCAGATCTATGACACCAGGAAACAAGAGGCTTAGCTATGTTGGTTACTCTTGAAGGAGTCTGGCCATCACTTGGCATACACTCTTCCTAAGGGTATGGGGATGGAGAATATGTGGCAGGATGCTTGCATCATTGAGCAGCAAAGAGTATGGATGCATGGTTTTGATATGATCTTCATATCATTCATTACTTTTTCATCACGTGATTTGTATGATGAAAGTATGAGGAGGCAGCAAAATATTTTGTTGCTTTGGTTGTTCTTGGGAGAGAAAGGGCAGATTTTCTCTCACACTTTGCATGATGTTTCAGGAGTATGATATGGCACTATCATGGTGCAAAGGGGCTACTCCTTGGCCTTAGATGATCAAGAGGTACTTCCACCTTGGGAGGAACTTCTTATGTGTAGCAGCATTGTGGGAGATATCTTTGACAATAAGCATGTCAAAGAAAGGAGCTATGAGTTGGCAAGATCCTATTTGCATAAGCCAACAACATTGTCACTTGAGAGCATGGGTTTATTGATGGAGTATTCCCAGGATCACTTCACAATATTTGATGCACTTGGTGGACAAGGAGGAGGCGAGAATGCTAGAGCAATGGATGGAAACATCTATTACATTGGTATGATCTTCTTTTCTATGATTTGCTTGACTTGGATTTCCAAGTATAAGGAGGGTGATCTTCATGCAGCATATGGTTCATTTCTCTTCATGGGAGGGTGTCATACCACTATGGAAGAATCATTCATATACATGCATCATATTGCTCTTAACACATGGTAAGAATATTGTTTTTTCATCCATGGATTATCTAACAGAATATTTGGATACTCTTACCATTCATATTCAGTGCATTACTCCACAAGAGGGCAAGCTTTTCATTGAGCTCCATGGTCAACATTGGGCCAAATTGTATGATGGAGACAACCATCTCTTATATGGCCTTGGGCAAGTGTTTTATTTCATGTATGTTCAGTTGACGTACCTAGCTATTTGATATTTATCAGTAGATGTCGTGACATACATAATTATCCATGTAACAAAAAAAAACATGCCATGTAACTTTCTGAAGCAGCAGTTTGGAAAACTGCGCTGTCACTACTGGGAAAACTGTTGGTACCTTCTTGCACCACATGAAACCTTCAGCATTTTCCTCCTTTGGGTGTTGATCATGATTTCATTTGCTGATATTGATCTCATATGTATTGGAAGCATGATTGGGAGAGAGACACATGAGTTGGGTGTGTCCTTTGGGAAAGAGAATTCCCACACTTTTTGCATTACATGTTCTGATGGGAGCATGAGAGGAGATATGGCCACCACAGCCAAACACTTGTTTCCTTTTGTTGAGGTGGGCCATGTGATTGATGGGATGCCATATGGTGATCATTTCCTATCCATCACATATGGGATGATTTGGGCCAGCTTGATTCACAATGTTGGAGAGGAGATCTTTGGAGATCTAGTCTTCATCTTGCCACTTGAGGGCAATTATTTTGTAGCCTAGGATCAACATCTGCTCTACACTTATCATAAGTGGAGAGGAGGATAGCGTGGGGTAGGCTCCTATGTCTACCATGTTCAAATTTTCAGGGCACCTACATTGCATGAGCTCAAGGTGGAGGAGCATTTTCAGGAGTTGCTATGTTGGGAGGTGACTCATTTTGTATGGATGATTGCTTGGGGATGGAGGATCCACTTGGGGGAAGATGTTTTCCCAATAATTTTCAGTCTCCATGCCTTGGGAGGAAACTTCTCAGTTCTATCCTTGCAGTTGCTTGAGGACAAGCAACATTTGGGAGGGGAGGACTGTAATATTCCAAAATTTGCATGCAGCAAATTGGAATATTAAACTTTGCTAATTTCACTTAGGAGATGAATAATTCGGTAAGGAGGCCCATGCATAATAAAAAAACATGAATAAAATCCCTCATAGTATGAAAGGGGATCATCATTGGAGCTGGATTTCACACCCTCAAGTGTGAAAGAGGACATTTTCATGGAGACAAGGTCAAGTTTGACCAAGTCAAAAGCGTTGGAATAGGAGGTGGAGAACACTTTGATAAACAGCACAGTATGAATGGGAAGAGGGTTATTTGGTGGAGGAAACCCTAATGAGTGAGACCCATGGAGAGATGGCTTTCACTTGTTTGAAAGGAGGGCAAGGCCGCCATTGTTATTCATGATTCAGATTATTGATTTCATTGTCTGTTCATACTTTGTGCATTCTCCTGTTGTTCAGCAGAGTTGCAGTGCTGCTTAGCACAAGAATTTCCTGTTTAGGAATCCTTCTCCTTTCTTGAGAGGCCTCTTGAATGAGTTGTACTGATTTGCCTCACATCCAAGCTTGAGGCCAAGCATCCTCCTTTAGCTACAGTGTTATTTCTACAGTATAATAATGTTGTGTTGCAAGGTGTTGTAGTGAGGGTTCACATCACCACTTCCAGCACTTGTTTTTCAGAGGAGGAGGCTCTCTTTCCTTTGAGAGATCAATTTGGAAGCCCTTGGAGCATATTGCAGATCTTGGCACTTGGACGACTCTTTTTCTTGCACCTACAGCGTAGTATCCCTCAGTGACTGTGTTATTTTCAGTTGGTATTTTCAGTGAGGGATTACAGTGATTGTTGGAGGGTGAGATCTTCAGTGTTAGGATTAGCCTTTCACTTGGAAGATCCATTGGAGGAGGTATTTTTATCTGATACAGCATCTTCAGCCTTCTCCATCCATTTCCAGTTCTTGAGTTGCAGCTGCTACCCTACAACTCCGGCATTTTGCAGTTTTGCATATTTCAACCAATCCTTCCAGGATTGTCTTGAGGTAGTGATTGGGAGCATAGATCTTCACTCCTAATGTTGTATGAGCCATCTATATGCAGATGTATGATATTTCACATTCCCATGTAGCAGTGTACCTTCTATTACTGCGCAGTACATTTTCATAAGCATTCTGCAATAGAGAAACATTCCTTCTTTTCACATGTATTCATGAGAGGCTTGTTTGCCTTGATAATTTGAGTTGTATTGCACATGTTTGCTGCTAATTTACATAATAAAATGGCTCTATAGTTTCCATACATTTTGGCATGATGTTATTCACTGCTACTCCATTGTTGTGTTTACATATTGTTGTAGCTCCACATTTGGAATATCTTAAGATATTCCCAATAGTGTAGATTTTCCCTATTTTGGTATATTACATATGATATAACAAATTCATTTAAACATTGCATTCAAATGCACTAATAAAAATTTAATTGATATGAATATTGTTATAAGATATATGTCGACTTTTAATGAGTAATGAATTTAACAAGATCACAATAATTGCACTGTCACAGGTCAATGTTTCTAAAAAATAGAAAATGAACACCTGTACGTGTTAATTACTGCGCACCAGTGCATTTGTATGATACTATGCATCGGTGCATTTCTACAACCTATGAGCATCACACCAAATACCAATACCAATTAGAATGCCTGATGCGCTTTATCGATGACTACGACCCGGGCGAATAGGCATTGCATGCACCAGTATGCTTTTCCTTTAACACATCAATGCATTTCTATAACTTAATGGCCCGGTGTTTTTTAACACCTTAACGGCCCGGTGCATTTTTACATCTTAACGACACTAGTGCATGCACCTTCTATTGGCTCAGTGTGCATTTGTGGGTGACACACACCGGGATGTTTCTAAATACCCCGAGGCTTCTGAAATTTTTTTTCCATCCTGGTGCTTGGTATATTTGCAATACCGGTGCATATAGGTTTAAATGCACTGGTGTGTTCACACATGATGTGCGCACTGATGAGAAAAACATCCGTAAAAACCTCCGGCCGCCTAGTTTTTTTAGTTGTGTTGAAGTTTCGTTAGAAGCTTCGTCAAAACCTCCGTTACCAAAAATAGATCTTGTAGAAATTTTTTTTTGACAATTTTGACCAATTTTATAACACAAAACCTCCTTTATAACCTCCGCTAGGTGGTCTTTTCCTTATAATGTAAATTCCTTAAAACATTTATTCAAAATTATAGTGAACCAATATTTGAAATGTGAATTAGATATTCACAAATATTTATCCTTAGTATGGTCCAAGTTTCACTTAAAATTTTGTTTCATTAAAAGATTCAAAGGACCATTGTTTTTTATATACTAACAATTTTCATTATGAAATATACACTATTGGTACTAGATTTTTAGATATTTATATATGAAATGTTGGAGTAAATGAATGATAAGTGGATAAAGTATTTGATAAAATAATTGAATTATTTTCTTCATTTATAAATATGATGTTTCTAAAATTTAAAATTTAAATTCCAATTGTCTTTTTAATCATCATTTTATTGTTACTCATTTTATTTTTAATATCATTTTATATAGTTTATGAAAGAAAAATGTTTTGTAAAGGAAATTTTTATTTATTTATAAGATCTCTAACTTTTTTTTTTTTAAATCAAGAAAATTTGATTTAGAAATATTGTCTCAAACTTTTCATTTTTCTTTTTCATTTCATTGATTTTTTGAACTATTTATTTATAAGGTTTATTCTAAGATTATTAAAAATAAATTTTTAATTACTTATAATTTATTTTGAAATTTGATTTAGAAATATTGTCTCAAACCTTTCATTTTTCTTCTTCATTTCATTAATTCTGTGAACTATTTATTTATAAGATTTATTCTAAGGTTATTAAAAATTAATTTTTAATTACTTATAATTTATTTTGAAATTATTTTTATTATATATTAGTTATTATATTTTTCCTAATCTTATTTTTTTCACTTTTCATAGTTTTTCATTTTTATCTTCAAATTTTCAATTTCATAATATTTTTTTTTCTATCTTCAAATTTTCAATTTCACTTTTTAATAGTTTTTTTGTTTTTATCTTTTAATTTTCAATTTCATAATATTTCCTTTTCTATCTTACCATTTTCAATTTCAAATTATCTTGTGCATTAAAAAAAATATAAATTCTAGTTAATACCTGCATACTATGTTAGATATCATTACTTTTAACTTTAATTTATGATATCATTACAAAATAAAAGATAACTAATAATTCAATGTCATTTAAAGCATGTTTTATAATATTTTGGTACAGCCTTCTCATTCCTCTGCTGATGATTGGCTAAGTATTCATCATTGATCTCCTATCATTCCTTCTCATTGCTCTGCTAATAATTTACTAAGTATTCATCATTGATCTCCTACCATTCGTTAAACCTGCACAATCCCATCCTCAATTCAAAATTATTACGAATATGAGCATTGTTTAAAATATCATGATATTTATTTTCAAATTTTCAACCTTTTTGTTTAAAAAATATCATGATACTCTTTTCAAATTGTCAATTTCTCTTTTAAAATATCATGATATTTATTTTCAAATTGTCAACTTCTTTGTTTAAAAACTATCGTGACAATCTTTTCAAATTGTCAATTTCTTGGATCGCTCATCGTTTTCAAATTGTCAACTTCAATTCAAAATTATTACGAATGTAAGCATGGTTTAAAACAAGGTTGCAAACATCGCGATTGGGATTAAATCGGCGAGGGGCAAAAATCAGAAAAAATCGGAAAAAAATCGGGAAAAAATCGGCACATACAAAAATATTCAATTTTTTCAATTTTTTTAATATCTAAAGCATCTACAGCATAAAATAAATGCATTGACACATAAATATGAAAAAAAACTAATATATAAGATGTGTAATATCATGTCTAGTGCTAAGGTCTGTGGAGGCGGCGTAGTGGTAAGGTCGCTCTCGTAAAGACGGACAGGTCCTGTGCTCAATCCTGAGCGAGGGCGTGGCTCGCCGCGAGAGATTAACCGTTCCGGGCCAAGCCCACGACCTTTAATCTCCCTATTACCTTCGCGGGATCTATAGTGGGTGATTAAGCTCTGCGCTGCTCTGCTGGCCTGCGCAGCCTTTGCATGAGAGCTGCACACGGCCCTCGTGCTGCAGCTTCGGCCCCCACGGCCTTTGGAGAGCTAGATCCAGCCTTCACAGCCCTCTCCAACTTGGATCCGCCCCTCAGACTCCAGATCTCGCCTCTGGCCTCCCTAGAGCGGTGCCATTTGATCTGTGACTCGATCTGCTGCCCAGATCCGTAGCTGCACCTCGGATCTGCTTCTGCTCGGCTTTGGAAATGCCTCTTGTCTGGAGAAGGAACGTGAGCTTCTGATCTAGACTATGGAGACCCAAGGCTCGCCTCTCGGGCCCTCTCAGTCTTCTCCTCCGGATGACTCTGCCGCTTTCTCCTCCTTGATTGCTTCGCTGCCTAAGAAGAAGAAGCCTGACGCATCAAAGTTCGTTAAGAAGCTCGATGATGTACCAGAGGTAAACCTACCTCCTGAGGGGTCGATCCAGGTTGCCTTGTCTCTTGCAGATCGGGCCTTGGTGGGACAATTTACGGGTCTCTGGCCCTCTCCTAAATCAACCGAAAACTGGGTCGTCAGGAATTGGACGCCGCTGATCAAGAATAAAGTCACCTCGTACTTTCTTGGAAGAGGCTACTTCCTGTTCGAATTCAACACCAAGGAGGATAAAGACCTGATCTTCAGGAATGGACCCTATTTCATGGGACCTCAGGGCCTATACCTCAACAAATGGACCCCAGACTTTGATCCGGCTGTAGACGTACCGTCGGCTGTCCCCGTTTGGGTTAGGCTCCCCAACCTACCGGTACACTGTTGGAACTGGGACTCTCTCAAACACATTGGCAACTCACTGGGCAAATTCATAGATAGAGCCAACAACAATGATCAATATGACTGCGCCCGGATCTGTGTCGAGGTAGATCTCGAGGTGGGTCTTCCGGAGGCCATCAAACTAAAGGTTGGAAGCTGGACGCATGTTCAAGTCCTGGACTACGAATAGCTCCCCTTCAAATGTCGTAAATGTCACATCTACGGACATTTTGCCAGAGGATGCCCAAATAAAAGCGATCCAGAAAAAGGAAAGGAGGAAGGCTGGAACCAAGTCAAAAGGCCAAAGACAAACCACAAGAAATCCGGGGCACAAGGATCTCAACCTGCCGCTGCCCAGAACGTATCCTCATCAAGAAGTCAAGAAAATAGGTACGAGATCCTAAGCTCTGCGGAAGAAGCCCCCAGGGAAGAGGAGAGAATCGACAAACCAGTAGAAAAATCGACCTCAGCAGGAACAAGACCCGAAGAGAGTACCATGGCAAGGGACAAAGAAAAGCAAACAGAAGCCTCTGAGGAGGAACATGACTCAGAAGAGTCCGAGGAAGAAGGAGAAATCGGAGACACGCAGACTTCGGTAAGAAGATCTGCAAGGGGACGCAAATCTGCAAGAGAAAAGAGAGACCAGGAAACCTACAAAGACAAACTCCAGGGCAGTCAGCCCACGTTGGAAAAACTTCTCAGCAAGAACACGAAAACGGTCAAAAATCAAGCACATGGCTCCAGGGGAGCCTCCCATCAAAGAAATAAATGATGAAGACCATCTCCTGGAACTGCAGAGGAATGGGGAGTAAGTTAAAGAAGAAGCAATAAGAAGCCTAATAAGAAGAGAAGCCCCGGATATTCTTCTGATCCAGGAGACTAAAATGGAGGACAAAGAGTTTCTCCAAATCAGCAAAAAGTTTTGGAAGGGAAGCAGCGGACTAGCAGTTTCATCAAGGGGAGCCTCTGGGGGTTTGGGCTCTCTCTGGAACCCCCTCAAGTTCAGACTGGTCTCTGAGGTACACAACAGACATTGGCTATTCCTGAAGCTATGCTCGGAAGAAACAAGGGAGGATATCTGTCTGTTCAATGTCTATGGTCCTAATAATATAGGCGAGAAAAGGGAGTGCTGGGACTCTATCAGACAACTGGCGGAGACTGAGAACCTAGGAAATCTCATTATTGCAGGTGACCTAAACATTACCCTACGCTCGGAGGAAAAGCGAGGAGGCACAATTGTTAGGGACCCAGCAAGGGAGTGGGTGGAAGACCTCATGCAGGACTGGGACCTACTCGATATCCCTCCAGATAACGGTAAGTACACCTGGACCAATAAAAGAATAGGCCCTGGTTATATTGCTGCTAGACTTGATAGATGTTTAGTGCAGAGTTCTTTTCTTCTGCTTGGTTTAGAATCTAGGTTACACATCCTCCCTTGCAGTGTCTCAGATCATAAACCCATCATGTTAGAAATGTCAGGACCCAAGGATCTGGGTCCCATCCCTTTCAGGTTCAACGCTCTTTGGGTCAAGGAGCCTGAGTTTATGAACTTGGTCCAAGACAGTTGGAAAATGCCAGTGAAGGGCTCTCCCTTCTTCATATGGGAAGAAAAGCTTAGAAGGTTAAAAGCTGCCCTCAAAACATGGGCCAAAGCTCTTCCCACCCCTGCTCAAAAGAGAAAGCAGGCCCAAGACAACCTTATTCAACACCAAGCCCAAAGTGAGGATGTAGAAATCACCGAAGAAGTTTTAGACAAGGAGGAGGTGCTTCAACAAATCTATCACAAAGCCTGCCTCTCAGAAGAAGAGCACTGGAGACAAAAATCCAGGAGTCTATGGCTCAAAGCGGGTGATAGAAATACTGCTTTCTTCCATAAACAAGCTTAAGCAAGGAAAAGTATCAACTCTATAGCAGAAATTAAAGATGGCAATTTGACCCACAAAGACAATGAGAGTATAAAGAAGGCAGCCTTCAACCACTTCCAAAATCTCTACAAAGAAGAGGGAGAGACTGATCCAAATTCCAAATTTTTGGAGGCGATTCCTACAAAGATCTCCCCCTTTATTAATCAGCAGCTCGAAGCTAAGATCTCCATTCAAGAAATAAAAGAGGCTCTGAACAGTATGGACCCTGACAAAGCCCCAGGCCCGGACGGCTTCACGGCCAGATTCCTACAAACTTGCTGGCAGATTGTGGAGAAAGATCTCTTCAAGATGATCCTGAAATCACAACATTGCCAAAAAATTGGGGGCAGCACGAATTCTGCCTTTCTGGCCCTTATCCCCAAGGAAAAGGGTGCAAAAGAATTCAGTCGGTTTCGTCCAATCTCTCTCTGCAACATTGGATATAAATTAATCACAAAGGTAATAGCAAACAGGCTAGCAGGCATCCTTCCAATGATCATTCCTGAGAATCAAGGAGGATTTTTTCAGGGGAGACAGATTGTTGATAACTACATCCTGGTGCAAGAGGCGATCCATTCGAGTCAACTTCGAAAAGAAAAGGGTATGGTAATTAAACTAGACCTGGCAAATGCCTTCGACCGTGTCAGACATAGCTTCCTTTGGGAAGTTTTGAAAAGGTTTGGCTTTGGATTAGGTTTTGTAAATTGGATTCGGGCTAGCATTGCAGATCCATGGATTGCCCCCTTGGTGAATGGGAGAGCAGCTGGCTTCTTCAAAGCATCAAGAGGGCTCAGGCAAGGCTGCCCCCTCTCACCGCTGCTTTTCGTTCTCCAAGTCTCTGCCCTAAGCTTCTTCCTAGATCAGAAACTGGAAGATCAGGAGATTTTGGGGCTTAATATAGCCAGAGGTGTGAAAAATGTAAACCACACGCTCTTTGCAGATGATACCCTCCTGTTGGGGGCTGCCACAGCTCGATCTGCCATTAGGTTTAAGGAAGTTCTAGATGATTTCAGCGATGCTACAGGAAGCAGCCTAAACAAAGGCAAATGTAAAGCCTACTGCTGGAACATCTCTGCTCACTCTCTCTCAGCCATATCCAGAATTCTGGACTTTGCTGCCATCCTCAATTGGTCCTCCTTTATATACTTGGGACTCCCCATCTTTCGAAGCCTGGTTTATTGCAGAGATTGGGCCCCTCTTTTAGACAAATTTAAGACAAAATTTCAAGCCTGGGGCTTCTCATGGCTAAATCTTGCAGGCAAACTTGTTCTAATCAAGTCAGTTTTAAGCAGTCTCCCTATATTCCAATTTTCTGTGCTATTAGCACCCTCAGGCATTATAAAGAAAATGGAAGCCTACATCCGAAAATTTTTCTGGAAAGGTGGCAAATTAAATGACAGAAAAATTCCGCTAATCAGATGGGAGAAAATCTGTTTGCCTCTGATGGAAGGAGGACTAAATATCAAAGATCTCTATTCCCAAAATATAGCCATGGGGGCCAAGCTATACTGGCGAATCATCGCTCCTCACCCAGGCTGGGCACAAAGAGCCCTCTGGAAAAAATATCTCACGGGAAGCAGGAAAAGATCTTTGGAAAATACTCTGCCCACAACAGGAACACACTTGGTTAAGCGCTGCCACAAAACAGTGGCTCTCATCAAAGATAATTCGTTTTGGATACCGGGCAATGGTAAAAACGTAAAGATCTGGGAGGACAGCATAATGATGCATCCACCCTTAGCATCGATCACCTCCTTGCAAGCGCTGAGACAGTGGATGGAATGCGCTGGGTATATCACACTGTGGGACATCTCACAGTTCTCGGACAGAGTATGGCAGCGCTGGCGCTTACCTCCCGTGCCTCCAGAGTACGCGCAGGCCAGACTTCAATTGTTGTCAATGCTCCATGGAAAATCGCCCCTTCATTCAGGCAAACGTGATGCTAGGGGCTGGGGATTAGGTTCAGGCTTCTACACGGTAGCGCAGGGGTATAGGTGCACTCAAGAACGTCCACACGTCGCCCCAAATCCCACTGTGTGGAAGGCGCTGTGGCAGTATAAATCCATGCCAAAGGTCGATTTTTATTGCTGGCTGCTGTGCCATAAGGCGATATTAACAGAAGATAAACTTAAAAAAACAGGTTTTCAAGGCCCATCCAGATGCCACCTGTGCTGTGAAATGGAAGAGAGCGCTCTGCACATTACACTGGAATGCAAATTTTCTAGAGAAATTTGGCAGATCATTATGAAATTTTGGAATACAGAATTTAACCTCCCTGTCTCTATATCAGATTTATTTGCTAATTGGCACAGCTTGTATCCAGGAACTCTCCCTAAAAACGAAAGATTCAAAGCAGCATGGCTTTCCTTGCCAAAATTCACATGCTGGCAAATTTGGCTCGAGAGAAACAGAAGAATTTTTAGAAATGAAAAACTAAATCCTCATCTCATCAGCATCAAAGTAAAAAATCTTTGGAAAGAAAACTTGGGTGATCAGTTATCGGAAGCCAATTTAAATCAAAAGGACCTAGATTGGGGAGCCTCAATGGGCTTACACTTCTCTGACGAAACAAGGCAGCAAAAGAACACAAAAGAGTGGCAATTCAGAGGAAACAAACAAGAACTATCAGATTTACTCATCAGACAAGATAGACATTGCTTATTCTTTGATGGGGCTGCGAAAGGCAATCCCGGTCTCGCTGGGGCAGGAGGAATTATAAACAACAAGGAGGGCAGAACAGAGATTAAGTATGCATGGGGCCTCGGGCACTCAACAAGCATTCAAGTTGAATCCTTGGCACTTCTGCAGGGTATTAAACAAGCAAAGGCCTCTGGTATTTCAGATTTAAGTGTCATAGGAGATTCCCAGACTATCATCAAAATTCTAGTGGAGAACTCCTCTCCTTCAGATCTTCGACTAGCTAGAACAATATTAAGAATTCGAAGCATGCTGAAAGACTTTCGAACTGCAAGCTTTCTCCATGTTTTGAGAGAAAACAATAAAGAGGCAGATTCGGAAGCCAACAAGGCGGTGCTGCTTTCAGAAGGCTCCCTTTTGATAGATGAAACGGAGGAGTGGGACTCCATCCCATAAAGTTGCCATGTTTTTTCGTCTTATTTTACAACAATTTGTGTGTTTATATAAGTTAGGGAAAATAACAAATATGGAACATCTAGTCATGTGGAAAACTGAAGGATTTCCAACACTTGGAACCTATTCTCAGACAAAGACAGAAAATCTAAGGGCTAGGCCCGACACATTGTAACCTTGGATGGCATTTGGCCAAGATCTAATATAAACTCATAACCGCTCTTGTAAAAAAAAAAAAAATATCATGTCTAGTGCTACATCACACATAAAACTGAATCCTGTCCTCAATACTAAGTCCTGAGTCTCAAGAGTTAACTCAGCCTCAAAATATCAACAAAAAATATAATAATGTATCTCATATCATGAGTCATAATGTCATATACAAAGGAATTTCAATGCACCATATAACCTATGGTCCTATACTACTGATTTCCTCTGCCCCTCTTGCGAGAAAATACAATAGCTTTTCCTTTCTCTCTAGATGAAGAAGCTGGCAGGACTGGCAATGGGCTCTGTTGTGCTCTAGAAGTAGAAAGTGAAACTGAAGCACCAGAACGGGAACCTGAAGCACTAGGAGCTAAAGGAGGCAGACCACGTCCTCTACCGGTAGTAGTGGTAGGTGGTGTCACCTCCTCCTCCTCCTCCTGCTCCTCCTCCTCCTCCTCCACTACCTCCTGCTCTATCCAATCAGGGGTTGACTCCATGACAGGCCTCTCAGCCTCAACCCTCCATTCAGCAGTGGTGTCAATCGCATCTAAAGAGATGGCCTCCATATCATGGGTTCTCTCAAGTTGTCTCACCCATAATCTAAGATTGTAATAGACGTAAACCATGTCATTGAGCTGCTGGGCCTCCAACCTGTACAAGGGTCATAAATTAATAAATTAAATATTTAATGAATTCAAAAAATCAGTTGGAATATTTTAAGTTTTTTCCCTGTTGCGCCTTTTGGTGTGTATTTTTTCAAATACACTCCAGTTGCGCTCGCATCCTGAAGCGCTACATGTTTGGCTGAGTATTCTAATGGCAAGTTTTTGGAGTTTTGGTAATCTACCACCATAGCTCCTCCACCATGCATCTACAAGTTACAAGTTACAACAAATAAGATAAACTTATAAAGTTACAAACATAAGAAAAATTTTAAAATAATGAAAATCTTACCTGGCATTTTCGTAGTCCTATCCTGGACAGCCATGTCGAAGCTCAAGGTGCCACCTGCCATTCTGTATACCTCCATCTCTTTGGATATCTCTGCACGTTCTGATGGATTTGGCACCATTTTCTGAACACAAGTGAAAAAGTCATCCATGACCTCAGCATCAAATAGGAAACCACATGAATAAGAAAATGTGGGGTTCAGGAAGACCCCTGCAGCATGAATGGGACGATGGAGTGTGTTGTTCCATTGATCATCAATCGCTTCCCATAACAGAAGTTGTATCTAAAACCCCTCATCACCCTTATCATCATAATAGCTGCGAACAGCTTCTTTGGCCTTATCCATGGCCTCATATAAGTAGCCCATTATGAGCTTTTCTCCATCCACCAATCTAAGAACCTTTACCAAAGGTTCAGTAATGTTGCACACCTTTTCCACTCTAGCCCAGAAACTTTCCTGATATGACACCAACCTGCAGATGGCCTGTCCCTTTGATTTGCGGCTGATAGTCAAAGCACGCCACTCATTTGAAAGAAACATTATCTTCAAATCCCACTTAGAATTCAAGAGGGATTGAAGAGATATGAAAGTAGTGGCAAATCGTGTAATAGCAGGCCGCATCAACTCCTTCTTGTTGGTGATTGTCCTCATCAAATGAATCACAGATGCATGATTATATATAAATTTTGTGATTCTCTTTGATGATTCTACAATCTCTTTGACAAAATCAATCTTTCCGATGTCCTCCAACATCAAATCAAGGCAATGTGCAGCACACGGTGTCCAAAATATGCTCGGATACCTCTCCATAAGCATCTTGCTAGCAGAAACATAGTTTGCAGCATTGTCCGTTATGATTTGGATAACATTTTGGGGCCCAACCTCCAGAATGAACACATCTAATAAATCACATAATAATCTTGCATCTTTGACATGTGCAGATGCATCAACAGATTTCATAAACATTGTCCCCTTGGGAAAACTGACCAAGAAGTTAATAAGGGTCCTACCCTTTTGATCAGTCCAACCATCTGACATCACAGTGCATCTTGTGACTTCCCATGATGCCCTTAACTCTTCCAATCTCTTGGTGCAGTCAGCTTTCTCATTTTGCAGAATGCGCCCTCTAAGGTCATTATATGAAGGGGCTTTGTATCCTGGGCCAACAAGAGTGATAGCATCAATCGTAGCCTGATAAAATGGATTGTTCCTGGAAACATTGAAAGGAATATCACTCCAAAGAAACAGTTTTCCCAACAACTTATCAGCTTCTTCCTTCTCCTTTTTTTAATAGGGGAGGAGATAGATGGTTGTGCCCCGTGAGTGGTTCTAGGAGCAAAAAATGAGGAGGCAGCTACGGGGCTGCCTGTAGAAGAGGCTGATGCTGAAGAGCCACTACCACTCTCACGGTCAACTCCAAACCCTGATATTTGACTCTTCAGAGCTGCTTTGCTGAGTTTAGTGGTTTCTATTTCTCCCAATGAGTTCATGGCTATTCTGATTATTTCTGGATTGGTGTTTGTGCAAGGGCCTACTTCATGCCCAGGAATTTGTGCCATGTGGTATTTCAACCTATATACCCCCACTGTCATGTGATGACCACATAATTTGCAAGTCAAGTTTGATCGGTCAAACCCCTGATCAGGTTCACCAAATTCCCATAAAGGATCTAATTTCCTTGGCATGTTGGAAACTTTGAAGTTTGAAGTTTGAACGTTGAAATTTGAACCTAGGGCACAAGAAAAATTGCAAGTTAAAAAATAAAATTAAAAAAATTACAATTTTACATACAACATTTTGATTTTTTTCACAAAATAAAACCTTCAACTCAATGCAAAAATAATGGGAAAAAATACATGTTGAAACACAAGCAAAAATAATGGGAAGAAACTAAGAGCACAAGAAGAAATATAAAATACAATTTTTTAACAAACAATTTTTTGCATTTTTGACCAAAATAAACCCTCTCCTCTCAATAAAACAAAAACAAAAAAAAACACAACCAAATGCAATCACAAATGATGAAAAATACATGGGTAATAGAAACCCATGGAAGAACAAGAAAAAAACAAAAAAAAATGGGTCAAATTTGATGCCCATACCTGGAAAAAACGTTTTGCCGGAGACACCTGGTCCAAATTCGATTTTTGTTCGCTTGACTTGCAAGAAATTCTTCACTTTTGTCCAATATTGGGCTTGTAGATCACGTATCTCCCTCCTTGGCTCTCCTCCTTCACTCCTTAGCTCTCATAACCAAACCTGTCCATGTGAAGATGAAAAAAAAAACATCAAAATCGCATTATAACCGCGCTGTTTTAGGAGGCCACGATTTTTTCCGATCGAATTGTGATTTTTTGGAAAAAATCGCAATTTTTTGGCGATCGGCAACTTTTTCAAAAAAATCAGGAAAAAATCGCCGATAAAATCGTTGAGTTGAAAAAATCGCAATTAAATCGCGATGTTTGCAACTTTGGTTTAAAATCATGATATTTATTTTTGAATTGTCTTCTTTGTTTAAAAAAAATATCATGATACTCTTTTCAAATTGTCAATTTCTTGGATCACTCATTGTTTTCAACTCATCAGATCAAATTGGTAATGAATTCCAACAATTTAGTTTTAATTGAAATTTATATATATATATATATATATATATATATATATATATATATATATATATATATATATATTGTTTGTTAAGAGGTCTGAGTTTATGAGAGATTGTATGCTTTACTTGTAGTTTGAGAGAGAGTTATCAAGAGGTATCCAACTTTAAGAGATTGTATATTTGACTTGTGGCTTGAGAGACAGCGACCCAGAGGTATCTAACTTTAACTTGTCTCCTCTCCATACTCTAGCATGAGAGCAACAACCTCCATGAAATTTGATCTGGTGGCCTTTCTTATTAGACCCACCTATTGTGCAAGTAAGATTGGAAATGAGTATATATATATTATTATATGTTATTACAATGAACATATATTTATTGACTCTTCAGATGGTTGATTTTAGATCTTAGTAGTTTTCAACGTTTTTTGTGGTCAGTTTTTACTGTTTTCTGTTATATTTTGATGAACATAATAAAGTAGATATAGCCACAAGTAGAAGGAAGAAATCGTTTCAATACTGGTTGGCTTTTAACTCTTTAAGGTGGCCAACATACTTAGTTTTTTCCTTCGGGCAAGTTGAGGCCACTAAATACTTATATATCTGTATGAGAATATGCTCTTTTTTTTATAAATAGAAAATAGTAAGACTACTAAATTTACAAAAAAAACAGTAAACTACCTAATAAACATATATATATTATTATATATTATTACAGTGAGCTACCTTCTAGTCAGTATTGCTTCTGGATTAGCATAGTTGAGGAACAACCAACATCACTTCCCATTATTGTTATCACTTCTTGCATATGGAATTTGATATCTGCATATGATAAATGCATCATTATTAACAATTATGTTACTTAAAGTAACAGCATAAACTAACTCTTTTATTTTCCTATTATATTATATTATGCAAGAAAGGTCTGACATACATACATAGATCTACATGCATATAAAGCCATATCATGTCTCTTGTGAATTTTGGGGTAGTGATGAGAAAACTGCAAGGAAATGATGATAGTTAAATAGAGGACTGGTTGAGAGAGAAGTTTGGCTAGTGATGCTGATCGTTAAAGAGATGAGAAGGCAAGCGCAGTGAGGGGATTGCAATTAATGGAGAAGCTCTCTGCAGCGTGATTCCAAACTTCTCATTCATGTCCATGTTGTCTGTTGTGATGCCATCTGGGAGAGACCAGTTGAATGAGTGGAGGAGAGAGGCTGTGACCACGTGAACCATCCGGTGAGCCAGAGGAAGCCCAGGGCAAACTCTCCTTCCTGAACCAAACGGAATCAGTTCGAAGTTTTGCCCTTTATATTCAATGTCAGACTCCATAAATCTTCCAGGCTTGAACTCTAAGGGCTCATTCCAGATGGTTGGGTCTCTCCCTATGGCCCAAGCATTTACCAGCACCTGAGTGTCCTTGGGTATCATGTACCCTGCTACTTCACAACTGCTCTCTGCTCTGTGAGGGATCAACAGAGGCGCTGGCGGGTGAAAACGAAACACTTCTTTCACAAGAGCGTGAAGATAAGGCAGGCGATCGATGTCACTTTCCTCAACTCTTCTACCTTTCCCGATTACTTCATCCAATTCTGCTTGAGCTTTCTTCATTATGCGAGTATTTTGAATTGCCTCCGCCATTACCCATTCAATTGTGGCACTGCTCGTTTCACTACCGGCCACGAACATGTCCTGCACATTACCAATTCAGCAAATTGAGACCTCATAATATTTTAAATTCTCTCTTCAAACATTAAAGAAGCAGGTTTCAATAGCAAGAAATTAGACTTGCATATAGAAAGGGGATAATGTCTTTCTTGGTGAATATTTCTCCGCTCTCGCTTCTGTATTCAAGTAAACTGTCCAGAAAGTCTTTTGGCTTGCCACTGCTCTCATCAGTTTTGCCCTCTCTACTACTCTGGAGGCGAGCCTCTACCGATCGATCCAGCAGCTCAAATATAATACCGATATACTTGGTTATATCGCGGCTCACGCCCTGAGGATCCAAAATTCGCAGAAAAGGAAAGTAGTCAACCAGATTTGGCTTTCCCCCAATTACCATCGATTTGGTGACCGTTTCTTTGAATTCTTCAGCTGCCTGAGAATCTCGTTCGAACATATTTTGAGAAAAAATCAAGTTCCCCAACAGATTCAGACTGGTGAGGAACACAGTGTGCCCAATATTCAGCGCCTCCGCCTTTGTAGAGTTCTCAAAAATAGATTGAATGGTGGAAAAGACCTGATTTCTTCTGAGATGCTGCAAGGCCTCAAGTCTCTTGACACTGAACAGCTCGGTGTTGCAGAATCTCCTAAGCACACGCCAACGAGTCCCGCAGGAGCTGCTCCATGCCAACGAAAAGTCGCTGTAGGAGAGACACTAGGCAGCTTCTATGACGGTACGTCCCGACGAAAAGTCGCTGTAGGAGAGACACTTGGCAGCTTCTATGACGGTACGTCCCGAAAAGACTTGGTCATGACTTTTCAGGACTTCCTTTGCCATGGCCGGAGATGAAACCACAACTGTCGTTCTCATTCCGAGATGAAGGGTCATCAGAGGACCGTATTTTGCAGCAAGGCGATACATAGACTCGTTGGGCTTGCCTTCCAACTGGAGGAGATTCCCTAAAATAGGCAATCCTGGAGGCCCTGGAGGCAGCTTGCCTGTGTTTTTTATTGACATATTAATAACTTTGAAAAATCATTACATAATACCAAAAATCACTAATTTCCTCCATTGCTCAAGTGCTGATGTCCAACAAACCCAAAAACACAATTAATGGAATTTAGACTTCAATAGAGTTCAGAATTTACAGAAATCAAGAAACTGCTCAAAAACACAATTAATGGAATTTAGACTTCAACAGAATTTAGATTTCAAACATATCTATATGGTATATATAACAAGTTCATGAATCTTAAAATTCATGGTGACGTGACCCAGCCGGCATTTCAACCCAAAAAAAACAAGAAGAAGAAGCGTGCTTTTAAAAAAAAAGAGAAAAAAAGAGGTGCGGAGACTTGGAATATCATTTCATTAATTTGGAGTGAATAGCCATCATTCCGTTGTTGAAGTGGGGCATCTAACCCTCCCTTCGATGTCGTGCAGAGTTGCTGTCTTCACCAATGAAATGCCTTTGTTGGTAGTTCTTATTTTCTCAGCATGTGCCTCTGGCAACGAAAAAACAGAGATAAGATATTGTAATGTACCTATTCTATCATATCATAATACCGTAGTCTAAAGAGCCCGCGTTTTGACCCAAAATCCGGGAACGATTTTCAGAAAATTCGGCAAAAATTTGCCCAGAAACTTGTTTTAAGTTGTTAAACATTAATATTTTGAGTGCCCCAGGGGTTTTTGATAGTGCTGAATCTATTTCCACTATCAAAAATGGATTCCAAGCACTGCAACTACCTGATTTTTGCAAATTTAGTTGACCGGATTCCGGCGGATTTCTGCCGTCCGGGCCAAAACGCGGGCTCGGTAGACACGTCCTATCATAATGCCTCGCTGACCCATCGATCATTAAACAACCGGGGTAAGAGTAGAGTGTGATAACGAGCATTACAGAGGAGGTTGGTTGATTTAAAATTATTTAAAAATTAACATTACATAAGTTAAATAAATAAATTTAATATTATGAATAAGATTTGACCTTAATTTTTTTTTGGTTATCATTTTTTATGAGACGCATTTAACGGGCTTGGTCTCCCAAAGCGAAGGCTGAGATTTTTTGGTAATTTTATAAGGAGTTGTTTATTGAGTTGGAGGAATTAGTTAAAATTGGCTGGAATCTAGACAAAGAAAATTTAAGAAATCTTGTAGTGGCAGTGTTTGAATCATGTTTTTGATGGTGGAAATAGATACAACACCATCAAAAACCTATACGACACCCAAAGTATTGTAGTTTGATAGCTATAACTTAGATTTACCATCAAAAACCTATAGGGCACCCAAAATATTGAAGTTTGATAGCTATAACCTAGGTTTACAAAAATCCCTGCTAGTTTTTATCCAAATCATGCTAGAATTTCCATGATTTTCATGGCAAAAAAGCAGGCTAGTTAAACTACGACATTTAATGATATATGTGTTGAGTAATTCTTTGAGATATTCTAATATTATTAGATTACAAATTTCTTTAATATTATTAAATTAGAATTGGTAGTTTAGGCAGTTTTTGTTTTATAGTTAGCAAAATTACTAGATAGTTATGATCTGGTAGTTGTTCTCTGTTTGTATAAATATTTGAAGATTTCATTTAATAGAATGAAATTTGATTGTGGAGTTTATCGGACCTATACAGTGGTATCAAAGCTTGGATTCTAAACTCCATGTGATCAAACTGTAGCGTAAAGGAAACGCTAGAGCATGAAGGCACACACTGAGAGGTGTGTGTGGTTGGAGACAGAGAGCAGACAAAGATATTTTTATGGCGCAACATTCGCAGTAGTCTTCACAAGAAGACTAACATGAGTGCTTCCTCTGCAAATCTATCATTGTTGCCTAGTATGCAAGATATTCTATTTTTCCCATAAGGAATTATTCTTTCCTCTCATATTTCCATGCAATAGACAGACCAAAACTTAGCTGAAGGAAATCTGGTTGCGAACAATAGTTTCTATATTGACTCGATTTCGGTGGGGTTATTTTAGTCAACATCTTATGGTTCTTGGAGATTATGCATATTCATGTGCCCTTCTCTTTTTGGTCTTTTGAATTCTATTTTTAAGGCTTAGTATGTCTGACAAAAGGAAGGGGTCAGATTTCATTGTTGTTCTAATATATTGAAAATATCACAGATAGACCTCTCTATAACTTCCCACTTGCTACAGTAAACACGTTGGCATTCTATCCTAAACATGTTTTGACAGCTTGGTTTAGGATGACCCTGCTGCAATAAACACGCTGGTTTTCTATCTCGAACAGGTTTAGACAACCTGGTTTAGGATGACCACATTACATTTTTTGATATAACATGTGTATACAACCTCCATGTTGTACATTAGATATATTATTCATTTACATGGTTTTTCCATTAAAGGTTGAACTAGATCAAATTTTCTCGAGTTGTTTAATCTCATTAAAAAAAATGACATCCATAATTTCTTTGGTTGGAGTTGTCCTTTTTGGGAAAGAAAATTACCGAGAATGGATAAGAAAGCTAAAGAGTGCATTGATTTTTAATGATTTGTGGCAAGATGTTTGTCAAGGGAAGAAAGAAAAAGAAGATAAAGAAATTGCACCAGAAGCTCCCGAAGATGAAAAACAACGTGCCATCTGGGAAGTCAAGAATAACAAACCCTATGCTATGATTGCAACATCAGTCTCAGAAGAGGTAAGAAAATATATTCATTCCTGTAAAACAATGTTTGAAGCATTGCAGATATTAAAGGAACTCTATGATTGATCCGGGTCCGTCAACTACCAGATTTACCCATGATCTTTTACTTCTATGATGTCCTTAGAATTTCATTTTAACAGAGCATAAAATAACACATGTGCATGTTGTAAAGAAGGGAAACAAGACAACCATCAATAACATACAAACACGAGCTGTTGATAATGGAGTTCACACAGTGTGGGCTACGTGATCTGAAAATGGAATGTACTTGTTTAAGAATGCAAGGTATCCATTTTCCAATATTTTCAAATGATCTGAAATTGTGAGAATAAACTATTTCCCATACAGAGATGGACTGTAGGGGCATTCACTGGACATGTCACCTCTAAAGAGAGGATGAGTTCCAGAGGCTACCTGGCCCTCTACAGACTCTGTCTAAGGAAATAATATGTAAACACAAATTTCAAGATCAATGAAAGTAATTAATTCTGAAATTCAAAGTGTTCATTGATCTATTTTGAGTGTGAATAAGCAAGAGCATATGTTCTACAATTGGTGTGTAAAGGTTTGATGTTAAAATAACAAGTTTTGATTACTGTATAAACTTGTTTTGGAAAAGCATGCTTATGAAATTTTACTGTTTAAACTATCAGAATCTGGAAATAAACAGCCAAAATACACAGATGAATAGCAGATATTTGTTTAAGCGGTTCACCCCTCTCTTGGGCTACCTCCGCTGGTCCAAAAGCCTCTAATTAGGCTCAGTCCTCTTTTGATTAAATGGTGCAAATGAGATTACATCTGTATAAACTCCTCTAATGAGAAAATAGACTGCTAAAACAGACTCAGAAGATCCAAATCAGTAGAAATAGACTACAAATTCACCTCCATTGGAGGAAGGTAGCCCAATGCAGCACTCTTTCCCCTTGGCCCTGATGGCTCCTCTGTCAAAAGCGCTGTAAAATTCGCAGATAGAATGCCCTGATGGCTCTGCAGACACCTCCAACAGTTCCAGAATGCTCTCTACACCCAAAATCAAAAAAAAATTTGTCTTCAAAGGCCTCTCCTAGCAGAAGTTATGGCACATTTACTGAATCAGTCAGTTTCACCTTGGGAAAATCCACCAATTGTGGAGAAACTGCAGTTAATCCCACCAAATAAGGCGGGGTGCCAAAAGGGGCGGAGTCCGCCAATCCACCCGCACGGTTAGTCGTTGGCAATAAGTTTTATGTTGATCCGCGTTCATATGGCGGGGTTGAACCGTTTGCATTGAATGTTAAACAGTTTAATTAAACCATAACACATAACACATAACAAATGTTTAACATTTAAACCCACCATATCACCATAACCAAAGTTTGAAATTGCCCGAACTGTGCGCCGATGAACTTGAGTACTGGTTCCGCGCCTTGGGTTTTATGGGAAGGGGGCTGGCCCCCTTTCGGGCCCCGCCCAAACCTTCCACACAGTTTATAAAACTCTTTGCCAGCATCGTAACCAAGTCCTACCTTTGGCCTGTTTGTTAAAGCGTTGTGTTATGATTCATGCGGTCGGGGGTTCGAAACCTGTCGAGCCCATACAAAAGTTTTAAACGCCATTTTCAATTCGACCTTGGGGCCACGTGGCGTCCTCCGGGCTAGCCACGTGGCGCCCTTCCATTGGCTGACAACAGAATATTCCCCAGAATATTCTGCGGAATATTCCACAGAATATTCCCAGAATATTCTGTGGAATATTCTTTTTTTAATAAAAATTTTCCCAAAGTCAAATTTGGCATTTTTTTAATGAAATTGACAAAACTTTGAAGCTGAATATCTTCTGCATACGGCATCGGATTTGAGTTCCGTTCGCGGCGCTGGGATCGTATTGACGAGCACTTTCCAGTCGATCTATTTCGGAGCAATTCTGAGCACTTTAATTTTTGAGCATTTTTCTTCAAGAGACTTGATCTCCTGATCACACCTCCCAAATGGGAAGCTTTTGGACCCTCAAAAGCTTTCTGATTACTGAAACGGATGATGTGGAGACTGATTCTCCACTCTTCCACCCTTGAACAACTGAAATCTACCCGATTTCATCAACTGAAGCTTTTGAGAAAATGACAACCTGTCTCTGGAATCAACTGATCTACCATTGCTAAGATTGACTGAGTCATGATGCAAATGATTAAAATTTGCAGAACAACAATTGTACTTTGCAGAAAACAAACTTTCTCTACATTGATCAAACTTCCAGAAAGACTTAAAACAACCTTCACCATGCAAACTGTTCCCATGGCGAATTGTACCATTCTGAAACCAACTTTTTCCCATGCTGAATTTTGTGTCCTTCTTGCTTGCACTGCTTTGCTTTGACACTTCATTCACTGCATTGGCTGACCCAAAAGGTAATTTATGCAACATAACATCATCTTCTTTCAAAGACGAACTGTTATCAAACTGAGACAAATTATTAGCAACATCATAAAATGGCAAATGCTCAAAATCTGGTCGTTTCAACATCAACAAAGTTAGACTTTGACTTGCATTAACCAATATTTTCAATTGACCTGCATGTAGTAAAGAAGATTCCATCTTCTTCTTGTGAGCTCTCACAATGTACTCTTTACCATCTTTGAACAAGTGATGCTTATTTTCATGGCGATGAAAGATGGCCTTCCTGTCAAACAAATAAGGACTTCCCAAAACCATACCTGAGATATCAAGCGGCACCACATCAAGTTCCACTGTGTCAACAAAGTGTGCAGTTATTGCAAAGCGCAATATGCACTTCCTTGAAACCTGCAAATTGGCATCCTTGCAAATCCATCCAAGTGGATAAGGCTTCGGATGTGGAATGGTCTCAAGTTTCAGCTGCTTGACCAAATCTTCAAAAATAAGATTAGCTTGTGACCCACTATCAAATAGTGTGTCAATTTTGGTATGTTTAGAAATTACCCTCACATGGAAAAGCTCTATTCTCCTCTTTTCATCATGAATATCTTTGTGACAATTCAAAGAGCTAGAACTAGGAATTGTGTCTTGTACCACTTCTTTCCCTTTAGTGTTCTTTAAAACCATGCCTATGCTTTTTGTCTCATCTCCTGAGTATGACCCTAAGTCTTGCTCAACTGTTGCAACAATTTTCTCCTTTTCTTTGGTCTTGTTTTTGTTCTTGTACTTTTCTGGTTTCAGTTCAGGATGAAGTTTCCAACAATGATCTTCATCATGACTAGTCTTCGAACAGTTCTTGCAAAAGAACTTTCCTTTGTCCTTTCTCGAATTAGCAACTCTTTTCTTTCCTTTGTTTTTAAAAGTACTATCCTCATCAAAAGCATCAAAAGCATTCTTTCCTCTAGCTTCTAAATGTGTAGCCTGCACACAGACTTCATCTAAGCTGGTAGGATTAAACATAAGAATAGTATGTTGCAAATAATTGTGCAAACCACCTATGTATTTCAACAAGGTGTCTTGACTTTGTAAGTCTACTCCAAGTAGAAGTGCTCTCCTTCTAAACTCTTGAGTATAATCTTGCACATTTTGACCTTTAAGTTGCCTAAAACTTTGCCAATTCATGATTGCTTTTTGAATATGAGCAAGAGGATAAAACTGTTTCTTAATGGCTGTAATAAACTCATTCCAAGTTAGAGTTATCTTACCATGCTTTTTAATCTCCTCTCTAGTCTTGGCTTCCCACCAAACCAAAGCTGCTCCATCCATTCGCAAAGAGGCTAATTGGATTTTTGTTTCATCATCATGCAAATTCTGGATTCGGAGATAGACTTCCAGCTGTCTTATCCAATTATCCAATTTCTCTGCATTAACATCACCATTAAACATAGGCAACTCAAACTTCACATCAAGCTTCAACAAAGGATTTTTAAAAGAGGTTTTTGTTTTATGTGACTGATTAACAGAAGTAGAAGAGGATGATGTGGAGGAAGAGGATGACGATGGAGATGAAGGATCACCATTTCCTCCATTCCCTTTCTTAGACTCATCTTTATCTTTCTTCCCTCCTGAAGAACCTCCTTCTTCTCCTTGGTTTCTAGACCCTTCTCCAGCAATCCTATCATTTCTCTCCTGGTATAGGATTCTAACCATCTCAGTCAAATCCAAGAAAGATTTTCTAAAGACTCTTTCTTCTTCTTTGGGATCCATTTCCTCATGGAATTCTCCCTCTCTAGATGACATGTTTGTGGCTGATTCAAAGGCTGCTGAGGATGAAATGGAAGGTGGATGTAATGGCACTCTAGCCCTCATTTGTTGAGGATTAACTTGTTCTCTAACCAGTTGACCTTCCCCTCTTTGCAGTTTCAGCCTAGTAAGCATCAAGATTTGCAGAACCACACAATAAACTTGCACAAATCTCACAATCTCTTAAGAAAAACCTTGTCCTCTGATACCAACCGATAAATTGCTTACATTAAGCACAACATCCCCAAAAATGGCTCTCCTCCACGGTTTGCCCAGGGCTGCCCACGACTTCATATCAACTTCTCAAGCTGTAGAAGTACTCAAAATGATCCGAAACCACTTCCATTGGTTCCAGAATGACTGAAATAGTCAAGATAGAGTTTTGTTTCATCAAAAACGGCCTCCGGCTGCTCCGGTTTCGCCTACATACTCTATTTGGAAAATGGCCTCTAGAACTTAAATGAAGCTTTTCGTGGCTTTCAAAAGTTCTTAACAGTGTGCTGGACAAAACCATCCAAACAGATTCAAAAGGCATGAAATAGCTAATAATGACTATTCATTTACCTTAAACAGAGAAACACAGTCCACAACACAGCCTTCTCCTTCTAGGCCCTCATGGCTCCTTCATCTTCTTCGAAGCTTAACAGGCTGAAACTGAGCTCCAATGGCTCTGAAACCTACGCCATTGAGTCCAAAAGGCTGAGAACATACGAAATCAAAAACAAATTCGTTTTCAAAGGCCTCTCCTAGCAGAAGTTATGGCACATTTATTGAATCAGTCAGTTTCACCTTGGGAAACTCCACCAATTGTGGAGAAACTGAGTTATGTTATGTACATGTACTTTCAAAGCTGAAATGAATATAACTTTTGCTACGATAGAGTGAGTCTCATACTCAGATTTTCCATCCTGCAACTTGCATTCCCTTAACAAAGAAAATGCATTCAATCAAAAGACATGCAACTTTAATTGGATAAGAATTCTAACCATTTCTTACCAATCCATTTCAAAGGCGCTTCCTTTAACTGCACATCAATATCAGCATGTGTATCATCCCGACACATATCAATGATGGAAACTTCCTTCCCATTCTTGCCATACTCTTTCTCCCACTTCTTCAACTTTTGTGGAAGCATTGTTGGATTCAGAGTCCAACACCTTTCAACAGTATGTCCTTGCTTATGGCAATAAGTGCAACACATGTTCATCTTCTTGACCGCATGATTTGCATTGTTCATTGGAACTTTGGCTTTTTGCCTCCTTTCCTTCAAAAGTTTCCTGTATGTTTCCATTCTTTTCCAACATCTAGAAACACTATGGTTAAACAAACCACAAAAAGAACATGCAATTCTTTTCCAATGCTTGTGTGGAAATTTTCCATGCTTTACATGATCAAAGGAAATATGATTGAAATCAGATTTAGACCTTTCTCTTTCACCTTCATTACCTTCATGAGAAGGTGAATCAAAAGAAGAAGTAGAAGAAGCTCCCTTTGGAACACTATCAATCCCATCAATGGTTTTAGAGCTTTCACCGCTCCCTTGTTCAAGTGCATGCTGATGCACATCTTCTTCCTTCATGGCTACTTTGGAACTTTCTCCATAACATTGTCCATAGCCAAGACCCAAATTCTTAGGCCTTACCTCAAGCATTATTGGCTCAACTATACCCTGTGCATGTTTTCCCAATCCTTTTCCTTCATATCCCATTTTGGACATCAACTTGGACCCTATGCCTTTGGTATGTTTCTCAAAAGAACCAGCATAAACATTCTTATAAGAAATTGAAGACAAACTAGAATTGTTTACCTCTTCTTCAAGCTGATACTTGGCTAAGGCTTCTTTGGCAACAATGAGTTGTGTCTCCAACTCATGCAATTGGTCAGAAAGCAACTGCTTCTCTTCCCTCATGGAATTCAACTGCTCTTGAAGTCTAGAGCTATTTCTTTCATCCTCATACATTTCTCTCACCATATTCATCATGATGAAAATTCTTGCTTCAAGCCTTCATCAAAAAATCTTGTGAAGGAGGACAATTTTGAGAACTCACTTATGGAAGTTGTCATTATAAAAATGAACAAAAGAGCTTCAACAAACTCAAACAACAAGTAGTTTGCAGAATAATAAAGCAGTCAATCTTCAACACTGCTTAAGACACCTTTCAAGCTACACAATCAAGCTAGTGATGTCAGTCAAGCAAACCTGGCTCTGATACCATCTGATCTGAAAATGGAATGTACTTGTTTAAGGGTGCAAGGTATCCATTTTCATTTAAGTAAATGAGTGCAAATACTCATAATTTTAAATTGAGCTATACACTCCAAGTGACCTCTGAAAATGTGAAAACTTCTTATTTCTTATACAGAGATAGACTGTAGGGGCATTCACTGGACATGTCACCTCTAAAGAGAGGATGAGTTCCAGAGGCTACCTGGCCCTCTACAGGCTCTGCCTAAAGAAATAATGAAGTAACACTTAGAAGTCTTTGACATACACATACTTGAAGTTTATGCAGAATTTTTGCTTGGAAGAGGAGTAAGTCTTTTCTTCTGTTTATGTGTTTAAAGTTTATTTGTTTTTGCTGAAACTTAACATGTATATCAGCAACATAATTCAGCCATAGAATACAAAACACAACAGCAACATAATATAGGAGTTCACCCCAACTCTTGGGCTACATCTCCTTTGAGCTTCGTCAACATGACTAGACTATTTGGGATTAAGGTAATCAAATTCTTTTACAAGCTCCAAACTTAACCACAATGAATACAAGAATGATTCATAGGGCTGAGAATACCATTTTAAATCCCTTTAATGGCTGTCCAATTCCTGCAAACAACTTTAGGCTTCCATGGGCATACATCCTTCTGTCGGTGCACTAAGCTTCTCTGAGCTTCTAAATGGCACAAACTCCCTCAGATTTCTGTTTCTGCTCCTGAAACCACTACTGCTGCATCCAATAATGATCAGACATCAAATACCAACTGATAAATTGCTTACATTAAGCACAACATCCCCAAAAATGGCTCTCCTCCACGGTTTGCTCAGGGCTTCCCACGACTTCATATCAACTTCTCGAGCTGTAGAAGTACTCAAAATGATCTGAAACCACTTCCATTGGTTCCAGAATGACTGAAATAGTCAAGATATATTTTTGTTTCATCAAAAACGGCCTCCGGCTGCTCCGGTTTCGCCTACATACTCTATTTGGAAAATGGCCTCTAGAACTTAAATGAAGCTTTTCGGCTTTCTAAAGTTCTTAACAGGCTCTGAAAACCATCCAAAAAGATTCAAAAGGCATGAAATAGCTAATAATGACTATTCATTTACCTTAAACAGAGAAACACAGTCCACAACACAGCCTTCTCCTTCTAGGCCCTGATGGCTCCTTCATCTTCTTCGAAGCTTAACAGGCTGAAACTGAGCTCCAATGGCTCTGAAACCTGCGCCATTGAGTCCAAAAGGCTGAGAACATACGAAATCAAAAAAAATTTTGTTCCAAAAGGTTGAGTAATGAGAAAGTTATGACCAAAACAACTTTGCCCCAATTTCCTCCACTAAATGTGGGGCAACTGCTAGTTAACTCCACTAAAAGTGGAAGTCCGCCTAAATTTGGGAGCGCCTCCAAAATCTCCGCCATATTAAACTCCACTTAACTGAAGATTAATTAAATATTAAACTTGATATTAGGCTCCTTAAGCGCTCTTAATCATTAAGCTCCCACACTGGTCATATGATGGGGTTCCATGGGAGGAGGGCTGGCCCCTCCGTGCTCTGCCGGACCCACTCCACTAAAAGTGCAATAACTTCTTCATACGGTGTCCGTTTTTCGAACCGTTTGTGGCGCTGGAATCAGGAAGAAGAGACCTATGAAACCATATTGGTTTCAACCAATTTTTAACACTTTCATTTTTTAGCCTTTTTCCATGGCTTGGACTTGAGCTCCTGATCACACCTCCCAAATGAGAGGCTTTTGGACCCCAAAAGCTTACTAAAATTATGAAACTGAACTGTAGTACAGAAAATGAGAGAATAAAAACATCCTCTTCTCTTCAGCCTTCAAAAATTTTCCTGAATTGCCAACTGTTCACATGGCGAATTTTGCTGAATGAGCCATGTACTTGTGCCAAATCCTGACCAAGTTTTCTCGCCATACCAATCTGCCAGAATGAAACCAGCAATGACACTTGCTGAAATTTGTGCCCTCTTTGCTTGCATGCCTTTCCAACTCATGGAATCTTACACTGCTTTGCACTGACACTTCGTTCTTTGCACCAAACGACACCAAAAGCATCTTGTGCAACATATGACATCAACAACCAGTTGACAATGAAATGTGCTATACAAATGACACACAAACTCTGTAACAAGTGTGCACACAACCGACACAAGTCGATAAACAACAAGATACATCTTGACAAACATGTGTATGTATCATGTACAATGAACTATATACAGTTCGCTAATTACACATACAACCTCTATGTACATGTGCATCTTCAACTCTTCTTTTCAAATACCAACAAGTACATCATCCCAAAAACATGTGGGTGAACAAGAGCTGAACCAAAAGACATTGCTGCAACATAAGTGAGTATCATACTCATCTTTTACACCTCCATGGCGAAATTTTGCAACAATTAAGAAATTCCTTCAACTGAAACTGCTTTTACATGCAATCTTGCATCAACTTTTCAACTGAAATACATGCATACCAATCTGAAATTTGCATGTACAAAATGAGTAATGACTTACTGCAATAAGAAGTCCATCCACTTCTCACCAAGCCAATTCCATGGCGACTTTTGCTGCTGCAAATTTTCCTCATGTGAAACTTCCCTTTCCACATCAATAATGGACTCCATAGATCCACTTGCGCCAAATTGTTTGTCCCTTAGCTGCATACGCTTTGAACGATTTGTTGGATGCAAAGTCCAACAATGAGAGACATCATGTCCCTTCCTTTGACAAACTGAGCAAATCTTAAGCACTTTCTGAGAAAGTTCTCTTTGCCTCTTTTGCTTCCTGTGTGCTTTCTTTTTCAACCAGCATCTTGAAACAACATGGTTAAACAAACCACAAAAAGAACATGCAATTATTTTCCAATGCTTGTGTGGAATTTTTCCATGCTTTACATGATCAAAGGAAATATGATTGAAATCAGATTTATACCTTTCTCTTTCACCTTCATTACCTTCATGAGGAGGTGAATCGAAAGAAGAAGAAGCTCCCTTTGGAATACTATCAATCCCATCAATGGTTTTAGAGCTTTCACCACTCCCTTGTTCAAGTGCATGCTGATGCACACCTTCTTCCTTCATGGCTGCTTTGGAACTTTCTCCATAAGATTTTCCATAGCCAAGACCCAAATTCTTAGGCCTTACCTCAACCATTATTGGCTCAACTATGCCTTGTGCATGCTTGCCCAAACCTTTGCCTTCTTGATAGCCCATTTTCAACATTAATTTGGACCCAAAACCTCTTGTATGTTTTTCAAAAGAACCTACATACTTTTCAATGGAGGAACTTGAAGACAAACTAGAATTGTTTACCTCTTCTTCAAGATGATACTTGGCTAAGGCTTCTTTGGCAACAAGGAGTTGTGTCTCCAACTCATGCAATTGGTCAGAAAGCAACTGCTTCTCTTCCCTCATGGAATTCAACTGCTCTTGAAGTCTAGAGCTCTTTCTTTCATCCTCATACATTTCTCTCACCATATTCATCATGATGAAAAATTCTTGCTTCAAGCCTTCATCAAAAAATCTTGTGAAGGAGGACGATTTTGAGAACTCACTTATGAAAGTTTTCATTATAAAAATGAACAAAAGAGCTTCAGCAAACTCAAACAACAAGTAGTTTGCAAAATAATAAAGCAGTAAATCTTCAACACTGCTTAAGACACCTTTCAAGCTACACAATCAAGCTAGTGATGTCAGTCAAGCAAACCTAGTGCTTTGATACCATCTGATCTGAAAATGGAATGTACTTGTTTAAGGGTGCAAGGTATCCATTTTCATTTAAGTAAATGAGTGCAAATACTCATAATTTTAAATTGAGCTATACACTCCAAGTGACCTCTGAAAATGTGAAAACTTCTTATTTCTTATACAGAGATACACTGTAGGGGCATTCACCGGACATGTCACCTCTAAAGAGAGGATGAGTTCCAGAGGCTACCTGGCCCTCTACAGACTCTGCCTAAAGAAATAATGAAGTTAACACTTAGAAGTCTTTGACATACACATACTTGAAGTTTATGCAGAATTTTTGCTTGGAAGAGGAGTAAGTCTTTTCTTCTATTTATGTGTTTAAAGTTTATTTGTTTTTGCTGAAACTTAACATGTATATCAGCAACATAATTCAGCCATAGAATACAAAACACAATAGCAACATAATATAGGAGTTCACCCCAACTCTTGGGCTACATCTCCTTTGAGCTTCGTCAACATGACTAGACTCTTTGGGATTAAGGTAATCAAATTCTTTTACAAGCTCCAAACTTAACCACAATGAATACAAGAATGATTCAAAGGGCTGAGAATACCATTTTAAATCCCTTTAATGGCTGTCCAATTCCTGCAAACAACTTTAGGCTTCCATGGGCATACATCCTTCTGTCGGTGCACTAAGCTTCTCTGAGCTTCTAAATGGCACAAACTCCCTCATATTTCTGTTTCTACTCCTGAAACCACTACTGCTGCATCCAATAATGATCATACATCAAATTCCAACTGATAAATTGCTTACATTAAGCACAACATCCCCAAAAATGGCTTTCCTCCACGGTTTGCCCAGGGCTGCCCACGACTTCATATCAACTTCTCGAGCTGTAGAAGTACTAAAAATGATCTGAAACCACTTCCATTGGTTCCATAATGACTGAAATAGTCAAGATAGAGTTTTGTTTCATCAAAAACGGCCTCCGGCTGCTCCGGTTTCGCCTACATACTCTATTTGGAAAATGGCCTCTAGAACTTAAATGAAGCTTTTCGGCTTTCTAAAGTTCTTAACAGGCTCTGAAAACCATCCAAACAGATTCAAAAGGCATGAAATAGCTAATAATGACTATTCATTTACCTTAAACAGAGAAACACAGTCCACAACACAACCTTCTCCTTCTAGGCCCTGATGGCTCCTTCATCTTCTTCGAAGCTTAACAGGCTGAAACTGAGCTCCAATGGCTCTGAAACCTGTGCCATTGAGTCCAAAAGGCTGAGAACATACGAAATCAAAAACAATTCCGTTCCAAAAGGTTGAGTAATGAGAAAGTTATGACCAAAACAACTTTGCCCCAATTTCCTCCACTAAATGTGGGGCAATTGCCAGTTAACTCCACTAAAAGTGGAAGTCCACCTAAATTTGGGAGCGCCTCCAGAATCTCCGCCATATTAAACTCCACTTAACTGAAGCTTAATTAAATATTAAACTTTATATTAGGCTCCTTAAGCGCTCTTAACATTAAGCTCTCACACTGGTCATATGATGAGGTTCCATGGGAGGAGGGCTGGCCCCTCCGTGCTCCGCCGGACCCACTTTACTAAAAGTGCAATAACTTCTTCATACGGTGTCCGTTTTTTGAACCGTTTGTGGCGCCAGAATCAGGAAGACGAGACCTATGTAACCATATTGGTTTCAATCAATTTTGAGAACTTTCATTTTTGAGCTTTTTCCCAAGCTCAGATTTGAGCTCCTGATCACAAAATACGAATTCAAAGTGTTCATTGATCTGTTTTAAGTGTGAATAAGCAAGAGTATATGTTCTGCAATTGGAGTGTAGAGGTTTGATGTTAAAACAACAAGTTTTGATTACTGTATAAACTTTTTTTTGGAAAGCATGCTTATGAAATTTTACTGTTTAAGCTACCAGAATCTGGAAATAAAAAGCCAAAATACACAGATGAACAGCAGATATTTTTTTAAGCGGTTCATCCCTCTCTTGGGCTACCTCCGCTGGTCCAAAAGCCTCTAATTAGGCTCAGTCCTCTTTTGATTAAATGCTTCAAATGAAATTACATCTGTATAAACTCCTCTAATGGAAAAATAGACTGCTAAAACAGACTCAGAAGATCCAAATCAGTAGAAATAGACTACAAATTCACCTCCATTGGAGGAAGGTAGCCCAATGCAGCAATCTTTCCCCTTGGCCCTGATGGCTCCTCTGTCAAAAGCGCTGTAAAATTCACAGATAGAATGCCCTGATGGCTCTGCAGACACCTCCAATAGTTCCAGAATGCTCTCTACACCCAAAAAAAAAAAAAAAATCGTCTTCAAAGGCCTCTCCTAGCAGAAGTTATGGCACATTTACTGAATCAGTCAGTTTCACCTTGGGAAACTCCACCAATTGTGGAGAAACTGCAGTTAATCCCACCAAATAAGGCGGGGCGCCAAAAGGGGCGGAGTGCGCCAATCCACCCGCACGGTTAGTCGTTGGCAATAAGTTTTATGTTGATCCACGTTCATATGGCGGGGTTGAACCGTTTGCATTGAATGTTAAACAGTTTAATTAAACCATAACACATAACACATAACAAATGTTTAACATTTAAACCCACCATATCACCATAAACAAAGTTTGAAATTGCCCGAACTGCGCGCCGATGAACTTGAGTACTGGTTCCGCGCCTTGGGTTTTATGGGAAGGGGGCTGGCCCGTCGGGGCTGGCCCCCTTTCGGGCCCCGCCCAAACCTTCCACACAGTTTATAAAACTCTTTGCCAGCATCGTAACCAAGTCCTACCTTTGGCCTGTTGGTTAAAGCATTGTGTTATGATTCATGCGGTTGGGGGTTCGAAGCCTGTCGAGCCCATACAAAAGTTTTAAACGCCATTTTCAATTCGACCTTGGGGCCACGTGGCAGCCTCCGGGCTAGCCACGTGGCGCCCTTCCATTGGCTGACAACGGAATATTCCCCAGAATATTCTACGGAATATTCCACAGAATATTCCCAGAATATTCTGTGGAATATTCTTTTTTTAATAAAAATTTTCCCAAAGTCAAATTTGTCATTTTTTTAATGAAATTGACAAAACTTTGAAGCTGAATATCTTCTGCATACGGCATCGGATTTGAGTGCCGTTCACGGCGCTGGGATCGTATTGATGAGCACTTTCCAGTCGATCTATTTCGGAGCAATTCTGAGCACTTTAATTTTTGAGCATTTTTCTTCAAGAGACTTGATCTCCTGATCACTACGTCTCCGCGCCCGATGTCAAAATGGGGTAGGCCGCTTCATATAATGCTGGAAGATAGGATGTACATGGAAGCTGTTCATACAAGGATGTGCCCTCAACATGAGTGGCTTGTCTCTCCATGAGACATTCCGCTACAAGAACTCTCACTCGCAATGGACCTCCTATCAGCATGACATAATCTCACATGAAACAAAAACAAGATCCCGCACATGCATCAAGCAAGGATCTAGAAATCATAAAACATCTCACAGAAAAATGAGGCACATGATCAACTACATAAACCTCAACCCCTAAAGCTGGTTGAAGAAGCGGATGCTCAGGTACTGAATCTGGATGTACTCTTGAACTCGTGGCGTCAAGGTGCATAGAATCGACTGTCCACACATGAGAATCGAACACCATTACTCCAATCTGGAAAATGGCCGAGAAATGGGGAGCTCTACTGCTGAAACAAACATCACCATTGAGCTCATGTTGCCAAGAGGTGTAAAATCGACATAAAGTTTGTCCAAAATGGACTCCAACAAGTTTTGGGGCTTCAAAGAATATTTTGATGCCATCAACATTCCCTAAGATTATGTTCTGCAGGGAATCTCAAAATTTTTTGCTGAAATGGCCATTCTGATTTACCATCGTGTTCCCTGCAAAATTCTGGTTAAAATGATTGTAAACTTCATATCATTCTGACAAAATGGAATTTTACCCCCCCATGGAATCGTTCGAGAATTAAAGAATATTCTATGTAAAAGATTCTTCATCTCGAAAAGTGTGCTAGCATGGTTCCACCTCTGTGGATGCGCTCATGATTCCCAACTCCTGCTTTGTTGGTCTGTCCTCCTTCTTCCTGGTCGGCCTCCTCCTCCAATGGGGTCGAATGGAAAAATGAAGGTCTATATAAAAATATTGGGCGGAATTTTCAAAGCTCAATGGGCTAGTGGAATGCTAAATATGGTACATTGTTAAGGGGAGGTCTGGGGGTCAAATCCCACCTCCTCCAAAAATCCATGTATTATTTGAACTGTTTGGCATTTTTTGGAGCATTTTTTCTCTTAACATAACCGTTTGAATATAACCGTTTGGTTAAATGTAATTTGGAATGAGTTTTAATTTGGGTTGCATTTAATTTTGAATGGGGCACATTGTAATATTGAGTGGTTGGTTTTATATATTTATAGGGCCGCCCATTGGGGGTCATCCCATGTGGGTTGTGTTAGTATGAATCTTAATTCCAAGCATACAAAAAAATACCACTTTAGCTGCGCATAACAAACAACTCTAACAGAAAAGATGGTTGCTAATATCCTCAAATCTGAAGTTAGGTGATCAAGAGAAATGCTGCAAAAATCTAGATCTATGCATTAGAAGACATTAAGCAGTAGAAAAAACAAGATTTACTCTATGCATCCAATAGACAAGACAAGAATATATCGAATGAATTTGTATTAAATGGCACCTAGGAGGAAAACACAAGAGGGTGTTCACTATTCTCCTCAATGGGATGGGTTCTTGTAAGTCCTCAGCACTTCAGATCCATAATTCCTCTCTTTTGATGGTGTAGAAAACCCAGATAAAAATAGTAGCAAAATATGACTATGATGGTGGATCAAAAGTCAGACCAAAAGTATAGATCCACAATGATCTTTAGGCAACAAAAGGTGATAAATGAATGGGAAAACTTTTCTATTTATAACAAAATATTGAGTTAGTCTAGATATTGGTGCATAATTAAAATATTATTAACCAAATCAAGATCCAACTTTTATGGAATATTTTATTATATTTGTTGGAGGGAAAAGGAATTTGACTTGGGTCAAATCCCTTTATTTGTAAATAATAAATAAATAAATGATTTATTTATCATTTTTAAGGATGTGGTTGAGTAATAATCAAATAAATAATGATTTATTTAGTTATTTAAGGGTGATTTAGTCATATTTAACAAAGAATATTATTTAAATAAGGTTTAAATAATTATTCTTAGAAAATAATAAGATAAATAATGATTTATCTAATTAATTTCCTTGTTTTGGGTTAAATATAACCATGAATATTAATTAAACTGTTGTTTAACTAATTATTCCTTGAGGAAAATCAAACAAATGTAGATTTATTTAATATTTCCTCATGGGGTTTCCTGTTTAGACCATAAACAACTTAATAAAGGTGGTTTACTAAGTTATTTTTATAGTGAAAGCAATTTTACTTAGGGTAAAATTGGTCTTACATGGTGTACTTGGGTCCATCTAATGATAATAGGTTAGATGACCAAAAAATGGTGTAACAGATTGCCCCCCATCGTGCGAGCATTAGGAGCTAATCGTATGACCGAAGTACGTTGTAATAACTCAATCACTAGACATCGAAGGGGAAGTCAAAGAGAGAGAAGTATAAGGTAGAAAAAAGTGTTGAAAGAACTAGACCCCGAGGAGGCGAGACTTACAGGTGCAACAAGTCTCTTTGATGAGTAAGTATCTATGCTATAGGCAGCGGGGGAGGCATACCTATGCCCGCCGAGGCAAATTACAAACAATAAGGCATCCGGTAAACCACAGAATTGGCCAATATAGTACATGCTGGCATAAACATGAGCCAAATAAACAACACGATAATGAATCCCACATAGATATTGTGCCTGCGATAATAGCCAGGACTTGTACAACAATATCTGAGTACATGAGATATAAATGCAACCTAGATTCCCCTGAAAACAGGAAAAGGCTCTGAAAATCTGACTGATATATGCAAACAAAAAGGTGTTGCACGGAGCTAAGGCCGACATCATCAAACGTATGGAGCTGCATCAAAGGTTGTGATGAAGAGGTCATCCGGGTATGTGTGCCGCTACCTGTAGGCCCACCCCCTCATGAGGGTTGAGACATCTCACACACACCCGAGCATCACCGATATCAACTGCTGCATCACTGAACCATCAAGTATAAGGATCTCGATCATGCTGAAAGGAGATGGAGCTGAGAAACAATCAAGTCAAAGGGAAATAAGGAGTCCCTTTGCCTGATCCGAGGCACCGAACAAGAGTGGAAGTTGTAACCAAGGTACACTGCCCTCTAGACCTATCTTCTAGAATGAATGAGTTGATGTCGACAGAAGGAGGTCTGCCATAGGTGATGCAATAAGGGATCCTCAACTAAGGCACGAGAGAAAATAGTAGAGCGACTGACAGACTGACACCAATGATGATGATGGAATGGGGGGTACTGAGTAGCGAGCTGACAACTTCCCTTGTTAGAGCATAACAGGCATGGATGACCTGGTAGTGACTGACACAATATCATGAGGGATAAGGGACAGTGGGACTGAAGGCCATAATGTGCAACACGAGAGAGGGACCAAGCATTGAAGGATGGATGACTATAATGGGATTCAAAGGGACTTGGGATAGACTCCATGAATTCAACGATGACTCAACTTGGATGCTCTAAACAAGGGTGACTCGATGGTGTTGCCACATAGAAAAGGTCCAATGGGGACCATAAAAACATGAGTACAAGATGGTAACTCACGATGAAAGTCGACACGAGCGTGGACAAGTATGGGGGCAAAGTGGTGCCCCTCAATACCAGTGTTGCAAGTGAAGAAATTCGGTTTTGAGGAGGGGTGAAGTGATGCTTCTTGGAAAAAAATTGTCCTAGTGAAGTATCAAATCACTAAAAACTAACAGATACCCATTTTAGGGCTCGTTGAGAGCTTTCCAATGGTACAGACGATTTGGTAAATGGGGCTACAGTTGGGTCGCAGTGAGCAAAAGAAAAAATGGGGGTTTCTCTTTTAATAATGTGTCTTCCCTCCAAATTCACTCATTTTCATGTGGAGCTGTGGTGAATGTAGAGAGGAGAGAAGGCCCTAAATCTTGCGGCGATCGTAACAGACAAACTGATCGTTGGAATCAAGATCTGTCAGTTGTAGGTAAGAGGCCTAACCCTACTCTTTCTTTTCAGTGGATTAAAGTTCAGATTAGGTCCCCAGGGCTCGAGAACAGACCCCTACTCCTCCTCACGGCTGGGTCACACTTTTTGGGGCAAAAAGTGCGACCTGGGTAGCAGATTTTGGGCAAAAAACTGCAACCTGTTCCAGGTTTGGGCCTGAAAAGTGCGACCTGTCAGGGAGGGGTTTTCCGGTGCTTTTTTTGGCTGATTATTGGGTTTTTATGATGAGATACAGTCTTTTGTATCTGTATTCTAGCAAATATGATGGTTTTGTGCAAATATAGCAGAATTACGAATCAACTGGAGATAAAGAGACCTGGGCGCATTACGGTCAGAAATCCAGGAGGATCAGGGTGTCCATAGTGCACTAGCTAGGTTTGGGGTTCTAAAGTTTGTGGAGAACCCTTTGATGAGAGCTGGAGAGCCCTTATTGGCATGGATTGTCAGCTATTGGGACTCGGACCATGAGGTCTTTATAGTGCAGGGGCAGCGGATCGAGTTGACAGTCCAGGATATATATTGCCTGACTGGTATCCCACCACTTGGGATGGTAGGGAATAATCAACCAGTATTACCGCAGGGGCAGAATATCATAGAGTTTGTAGAGCACCATTGTCGCTAGGTCTCCAAGTCAAGGGGACTCGGATACCCATCGAGGATTTGGAGAGGTTAGAGACCCGTGCTGTGGCCGCAGTGGTGCTGCGGATCCTGGGAAACCATGCACTTCATCACATCACTGGAGGGTAGATGATGCTGGTGGAGAGTTTTTTGAGTGGGACCTACTATGGGTGGACCCAGATGATGCTTTCGTCGTTGAAACGACAGTTGTCTCTATGCAAGCGACAAGTGAACCATGACTTTGCATATGGTACAGTTTTGTGCTTGTTCTTCTTTGAGAAGATCCTGACACTTCGACCTTGCATACAACTCCAAGATGGGGGCCCGAGAGAGCCTAGGATCCACCAGTGGGGGTGACTACTATGCAGAGGAGGAGGTGGGGCGGTTGAACGGGTGTTCCGACCCGATTTCTTTGCTCATTGGGACTAGATGCCAATGTATATAGACGACTATCCCTATAGTGGGATGAGTTATTGTGGGGATCCAGATTTGCCACTACCACCTGGTCGGAGATGGGGGCCTGATGGTAAGTGAAAAATTGCTAATATTTTATGTGCATGTAAAGGTCTAGAAAATTGTATGTGGTACTGATTCTTTCACTTTTGGTATGCAGATACAGCACCGGTAAAACCGGCTAGATATATGGGGCGACCTGCAGTATTGGGGACCACAAGACCTAGTGGAGCGAGGTCGCAGCAAAATGAGGATGTAGCAGCTCTCTTGGAGGATATCCATCATAGATGTGAGAGGCTTTTGACCGGTGTTTCAAAGCACTGTTGGCAGGACTTAGATGACTAGTACATAGAGCCATGTATTGTCTACCCTCTAAGTGGCGAGCGATCATGCGACACATGGCGATGGCCATACAGGGTATGCGTGATATACGAGCTGTGGGAGCAGAGCCACTGGCTCGGGATCCTCCAGATAGTGATTAGTGTGTAGGGGCAGGTGGTGCCCCCAGTTTTGAGTTTTGTAACATGCTATGGGCATGTCATATGTATCAGAGTGGATGGACTCTAAAACATATTATACGACACATATTATGGATATGCATCGTTTTGATATTTTTATGTTATTGTCTTGTGTTAAATGTGTGTGCTAAATGCCAATCTAGAATATTGTTTACAATGTTATCTACATAGTGATTTTGTGCTCTAGGTACATGATTGAATGTAATGATTTCAAATTTACGCATCAAAAGCTTCACTCGTAAATACCTTCTAAAAAGGACAGGATTATGCACACGATAGACACCATTCAATTGCATGAAAAGAAGCAGGGAATCTAAACGAACATGAAGGTGGAGGATGCGATGTGAAATGGCATCGGCTAATAAACCTCATACTGCATCATATTTGGCTTGGTTATTGGTAGCAGTACCAATGCATGCCCCGTTCGAGAGAACAAGGGAGTGCAAGGGGGTAAAAATGGCCCAACCTATCGAGGCTAGATTCTTGGAGTAGCGGCTTGCACCATCAGCAAAACCAATATAAGGTGTGGATGGTAGGTCCATATGAAAGGTGCCACAAGACAATAAATGGAAGGATGATGAACAATGCTGGCAACCTAAGCGCAAAGTAGAAATCGAACGCACTTCGCGGGAGGGAGTGATCTGGGTAAGATGTCTACTACTCACACGCCGACGGTAAGGTGGAGTGTGGGAGCTACTGGAGGTGTAACTTGTCCTGAGATTACGAAAGTCACCATGGGCATGGGTGGTGCTATCCCGTTGATGGGCGGGAAAGATGAAGTCAGGGGTGGACATGGCTTCCATGATGTCATCATTGTAATAGAAGATGGAGTGACTAGAGGAAGAGAGACCACATGATGCGGCAAAGCTACCTAACTCATCATCATGAGAAGAAAGGTTCACATGCACATCGTCATAGGGGATGATGAAAGAACAAGTAGATAATGGATCTATTGATGTTGAGCCCAGGGTGATCGCTAAAGTGAGGTCAAGCGAAGCAATAGTGGAAGATTCGAAGGGAGCTTCCACCCAAGGTCTCATGGATGATGAAAGGTAGAGGATGGTGGCTACAGGCTCCTTCATTTTGACATCAGGGGGAGGAATGTCAATGGGAGCGGGTAAATCCTCAGTCTGGCCTGCAGCATACTGTGCAAGTACGGGAGAGGTGGATTGGTTTTGTTCAATCTCGTACTCCCGAACTACCTCTAACGAGGTGCGGTAATGCGTAAGGTGGGGACAATCGTGAGAATAATGGCCATGGAGATCACACAATGCACAAGGTTGGTTAGTGTGAATAGTTTTAGGATTCTTAGCTGCGGTCGAGGAAGAAACAGGGGCTTCAGGGAACGTAGACTCAGGGAAAGCAACTTTAACCATGGGCTTGATATGGGGCAGTTTAGGACAGTTATGGGTGGCATGGCCAATGACATCACACAAAGCACAGGGCTTTGCGGGCGGGGGAGGTGCAGGGTCCGTCGAGGTAGCCTTGTCCTTGGAGGCCCTCTTGCGAGCTTTGCCCTTCTTACCTAGAGCGGTCACAATAGGAGGGGGTTCCTCTTGAGGTGGTTGAGGCACTGTTGCAGCAGAAGAAGTCATGGGGACCAGTTGAACCGGGGTCAAAGCAAGGTAAGGTTTGGGTTGACCTGGCAGGGTAGCAGCTGGAGGATCAAGGTACCAGATGGGAATCCCAAGGGTCAATTTAGGAAGAGAGAGGGTGGCCATGACAGGTGCCGTATAGATTCCTGGTGGGGGAGCTAGGAACGGTATCTGACCAGAGGGATAATGGCTAGGTAGGACAGCTCCTAAATGGTTAAGGCCTGGAGGAACCGTTCCAGGAGGGTAAAGAGGCTCATGAGTACCAGCTAAAGGGCCAAGAGGAGGAGGTCCAGAAGGCTGAATCGAAGGGCTAGGAGAAGGCTGCGGAAGGCGAAGAGGCTGCTGACTAGCCGAGGCAGGCCGTCTGAGGGTAGTATGAGATGATTGCATCATGCAAACATTCGATTAGCTGGGATCAAAGACAAGAGGAGGAAAACCAGGGAAAGTAACAAGCAGTGAGGAATCTTTGTAGACTCCAGGTGAAACACTAGTTAGAGGATCGACGGTTTTCTTGTTGGCCACCGAAGAGATAGTGGACTTAGGGGAGGTCTAAGACTTCGGTTCGTAGTATGTCAATTGATCAATGGTGACTATCTTTCCGTTATGAGGGAAGGATGTCTTGAGGTGGACCGCGAAAGGGACAACAGACATTTCATAAGGGTAGCTATGACCCAATAGAATGTTGTAATCTAAGGGGGCATCTATGACTTCTACGTCAACGTAAATAGTCTTGCCCACAAGAGTAATAGGACAATTGCAGAATAAGCCAATGGGCTTGGAGGCATGGCCATCCCACTCTCGGAGAGTGATCATGGAAGAAGCCAACTCAGGTGATCTGAGTTGCTTCCAAACCGAAGTGGACATCACACAGGTGGATGCCCCATCATCAATAATGCACTAGGAAACGTTAGCGTTCCAGATCTTGACTAGGATTTGGAAGGTGACGGAAGCAGGGAGAGGAGGATGTTCTGACCAGTCAACATCAAAGACAATCAATCGATCGTCAGAAGGATCTACAATGCCCATGGTAGATAGTAGAGATTTTCGTTGTGAAGGGCATGACTGGAGGAGTTCCAGTGTTGAAATGGCAGTAGGGGATTGTGCCAAATCATCGACTATGCTATACAAATGGGTAGCTTTTCCAGAAGCAGCATTTCGGTGCAGTGGTCCCTTACGGACCTAGGTATAAACCTCCGCCCTAGGCTGAGGGATCTGCAAGGGACCCTTACGTGTCGAAAGAGGCTCTATAGAGACTGAAGGAGGCAACTAAAGGACAGATGTAGCGGGAGGCTTGTTGTATTGATGGGACCGAGTCTGAAGATTGATGTCTACGGTTAAAGGTTGATCGGAGTTCATCATGAGAATCTGGTAATCAGGGGTACCAGATGGAAGAGGTTGAGTGGTCACCTGACCTTCAGGTGGTTTGGTAGCCACAAATCCTTGCTGAGGGAAAGGATTAGTAAGCATAGCCGGCTAGCTAGGCGCAGCACTGGGAGGGACGGAAGGGGAGGCTTGCTGTCCTCACAATGTTGCTTGAGACTCCCATAGCTATCACATCTTTGGTAAAAGAGGACAATCATGTGTGTAATGGCCATGAACACTACAACAAGAACAAGGATTGTTTGGCTTGGGCTGAGTGCCCTATTGTTGGTTCGTAGTGTTAGGATCATTACCTTGATTAGTTCCAGGATTACCAGGGACAACTTGATTTTGAGTGCCTTTTCTCTTCATTTTTGAGGGAAGAGGATAAGTCACACCCTGCTGTGCATGCACCTACCCCCGAGGGGGCGGTGGTTGTTGTTGCAGGGGTTGAGAAGGCAAGGGAGGAGGAGGTGCTAATGCTGGAGGAGCTGGAGCACCATGTTGTGGATACGGATAACAAGGAGGTTGGGTAACAGTGTGGTAAACAGAAGGTTGGGCAAGAAGAGGAGGCATTTCGTATCCTGGATACGTGCTACCGGGAGGCATTCCCCCCCCCTCAAGGAAAACCAGAGCCCATGGGAGGTTGAGCAATGATGACAACTCAAACAAGGCATAAAGGAAAAAGTGACCGACAAGGGCAGGGAGGTGCAAGATCAACTGATTACAATGTCGAAACAAGGGCAGGGAGGTGCAGGATCAATTGTTTTCAATGTTTTTAGAGTCTTTTCTTGGCGGTGTTAACCAATCCCTTTTTCGCTTAATTTTTAAACCTAGATGTTTGTAGAGAAAAATAAAAAGTGTGTTGTATAGCTATAAATAAACCTGAAAATGACAGTATATAGGCTTGCAAAAACAGAAAATAAACAGCTAATAATGCAATAATCTAAACCCAAGGAGGCAGGTCTCTCAACAACTAGTCTATAGGTGAGTAAAAAACTAATCAAAACACACTAAAAAAGCTAATATATCTAAGGTCAAGAGGGATAGGGATCTAAAAGACAAAATCTCCTAGAAAGTGGTGCAGTGAACAACAACAAATCAGAGGAAAAATTGTTGTAAAAAAGGTGGCAAAAGGTTATCTCCTGAAGGGAAACATAGTGAACCCTAAAGGAAAACCCAAACAAATATATATGAGGTGATTTGGATGGATAAAAAGCCAATAAGAAGCGGATATGAAGGTGAGGTATCAGATCTGAAAAAATGGCTGAAGACTCTGAAATTTCAGACAACCTGCAACAACAAAAATTCTTCCACAAAAAGTGGAGGGTACTGAAGCCCTAGGGGGCTAGGTTCCCACTTAGTTGAGTGAAATAGAACAAGTACAGGTCCAAAATGGATGGAGATGGAGGTCAGACAACCCTGAACAAAGGCTCAGACAAACCCAGAAAACTTTAAGAAAAATCCCTACAAAAAGTCTAGGTTGCAGTTTCTGACCTGTTTTCAGTAGAGGTCGCTGTTTTTGGGCTGAAATGTGCGTCTTGAGGGTCAAGGTCATAGGTTTTGGGCCAAAAAGTGCAACCTGCACTTCCGACACTCTCAGCGGTAGGTTTCAGAAAAATTTGCCGTCTCAGCTGCGGCTAATGTCTGTCACCTATGCAATAGGTCTGAAAACACACGAAAGTTAAAATTTTTATTATTTTATGGTTTTATAGGTTAAAAACAACATCAAGAAAAGAAAAAACAAGGGGCTGAAGAGAAATCCTAGGGTTTGAAGCAGCTGGATATGCAAGAATCAGAAAAATGACAGCGGTCGTAATCGTAAACCCGTGTGGAGGTGCCAGTTGTTGGTATGAATCTTAATTCCAAACATACGAAAAAATACCACTTTAGTTGTGCATAAAAAATAGCCCTAACAGCAAAGATGGCTGCTAATATCCTCAGATCGGCAGTTAGGTGATCAACATAAATGCTGCAAAAATCTAGATCTATGCATTAGAAGACATTAAACAGTAGAAAAAACAAGATTTACTCCATGCATCCAATAGACAAGACAAGAATATATCAAATGAATTTTGTATTAATGGCACCTAGGAGGAAAACACAAGAGGGTGTTCCCTGTTCTCCTCAATGGGATGGGTTCTTGTAAGTCCTCAACACTTCAGATCTAAAATTCCTCTCTCTTGATGGTGTAGAAAACCCAGACAAAAATGGTAGCAAAATATGACCATGATGGTGGATCAATAGTCAGACCAAAAGTATAGATCTAGAGTGATCTTTAGGCAACAAAAGGTGGTAAATGAATGGGAAAACCCTTCTATTTATAACAAAATATTGAGTTAGTCTAGATATTGGTGCATAATTAAAATGTTATTAACCAAATCAAGATCCAACTTTTATGGAATATTTTATTATATTTGTTGGAGGGAAAAGGAATTTGACTTGGGTCAAATCCCTTTATTTGTAAATAATAAATAAATAAATGATTTATTTATCATTTTAAGGATGTGGTTGAGTAATAATCAAATATATAATGATTTATTTAGTTATTTAAGGGTGATTTAATCATATTTAACAAAGAATATTATTTAAATAAGGTTTAAATAATTGTTCTTAGAAAATAATAAGTTAAATAATGATTTATCTAATTAATTTCCTTGTTTTAGGTTAAATATAACTAGGAATATCAATTAAACTGTTGTTTAACTAATTATTCCTTGAGGAAAATCAAACAAATGTACATTTATTTAATATTTCCTCACGGGGTTTCCTGTTTAGACCATAAACAACTTAGTAAAGGTGGTTTACTAAGTTATTTTCATAGTGAAAGCAAGTTTACTTGGGGTAAAATTGGTCTTACATGGTGTACTTGGGTCCATCTAATGGTGATAGGTTAGATGACCAAAAAATGGTGTAACTGGTTGGGTAGGTTCAAATCCCTCCTGCTCCACAACCATATGTTGTGACTTGTTTAAGCACCGGTGGGTAGTTATGTTACGGTCGCTACAAGGGTGGCGGGTCCGTCAGGGGTGGCCCGCCCCCAATTCAACTCTATATATAGATTTATATATGTGTTGCGGTTGTACGGTGTGGTTTGGCGGGGGTCACGAACCGCCGACCCAAACAATTTAATATGGGATATGGTCGTTAGGGGGTGGCGGGGTTGGTGGCCCATCACCCCATTTAATATATATTTTTCATTTCTTAAAACCAATTAGTTATTTTTTATTTTAGCGAAAATAAGTCATTGGGGAAATTAATGAGGCCACAATTTCGAGAGCTAGGTTCCCTTTCGGTTGAAGGTGAATTTGTGGGACACTTTAACCTGGCCCACTGCCCAACTTTAACCAAAAATTTGACTCACTCTAACTTCTTCTATGGGCTCAGATTGGAGATTTGTTCACACTGTTGGGATTAGGGCGGCGAGTACTTGAACCTGAACCTGGTTTGAGAGCTATCCGACCACTTTGAATTTTGACCTATCATCAGCTCTCTTTGTCTCCTGAGGGTGTCTGGAGTCACCTGGATCAATCCTCCCCATTGAGGAGCTTTTAGTCCACCAAAAGCATGAAAACAATCTGCAGTTGCTTTGTACCTTGTCTGCGCCACAAGTGTCCTGAATGGTCATGCTTCATTCTCCTTCGCCTTAGTCCTTCAGAGCCATAAGCGATGAGCCGACACCTGCATCCTCTGCAAACATGTAGTAAAATATCTTGCAAATTACATGCTTACTAAGTGACCAATCTATGACCCAAGCATTCCCCACACTTGCCACGATTTTATAACCATACTTGGTGGTCAAGTTTACATTAAATGGAATTAATACCCCAGCTATCAATACAAGGCCAAAATATCATTGTTTCTTCATAAGGGATGGAAAACACATCATTAGTTTTACATTTTAAATTTTAGCATATGATTTACAAAGTAAGGCCAAACACACTACTAAAACTATAAAAAATCATCTCTCACTTATCAAAGTGAATGGGTTATCTCTTTGTGGCACATTTTCTCGTCGAACAATTGTTTCAACGGGTTCCTGCACTGATTCTTTGTCCTTAAGGCGCTGCTCTGGATGGAGCCTCCAACACGTGGCTCTTTGATGACTACTTATGTTGTAATGACTGCAATGAGTCTTCTTCCTCCAAACCTGCTTTACCTTCTTCTTTTCCTACGATGGAGAAGGCCTTTCACACCTCATCCTCTTTTGTGCTGCCATTCTTTTCCAGCACTAAGCAAATACATAGTTATGCAATCCACAAAAACTACATGTTTTCCGATGCCATGATCTATGTTCACTGTTAGCGACATGTTTGTGATCAAAATGAACATTTGAATACCAAGACTTGTTATACCTTTCTTGTTGGTCTTTGGTGTAATCATGGTGATGAGAGATTTCCTCGGCTCTTTCTCTGCAATGTGCATTTTCATAGGATGATGGTGAAGTATTCCCATAAATCGTTTTCCCCAATGGTTTCAACCATGCCTTGGGAGCTTCTGAAACCTTCGAGAACTGTCCTTCAACGTATCCAAACATGTGAATGGAGGTCTTTGCACAACTTCCAATGGCTGAATCATGCCTTGGCCATTAACGCCAAGTCATCCTCCTTTGTATCCCATCTTGGTGAGGAGTCTCATGCTAGTTCCTGTAATGGGTATCTCCATATTTCTCACAGAAATGATAGCATGTGAAGATGAAACTGAAGAAACATCATTGTTGTTTACCTCGTATGTCAATTCAGAAACAGGTGATGATGGCTTCTTCAAGCCTTTTTTGCGCTTCAATTTCTGCAAAGCTCCTTCTGCGACTTGCCATTGAAGCTACAATCTCTGCTTCTCTTCTTTATCTTCTTGGAGAAGCCTCCTTAATTCACCATCCTTTGCTTGAAGGCTCTGGTCATTGCGCTTCAGTTATTCCAAGGCTGCCTCTGTGGCTTGAACTGAAGTTGCACTCTCTTATTATCCTCTTTCTCCTCTCGCAGAATAATTTTCAATTTAGTGTTATCTACTTGAAGGGTATAGTTGATCTCCTTATTCAAATGATGAGAATACAACGAGGGCAATGAATATTCACTGCAAGATGTGGATGAAGCATCGCTTTCTACTTATTCTTTCTCTTGTCTTTCATGAGCTTCATACATCATGTCCACCATTTTGGACCTCCTGAGCATGGCCTCATACATGTCACTTTCCATCCTCCATTGTTGCACATTCAGTCGTTGTTCACGCTCGCAATTCACATCAACAAGAAGACCACTCTGATACCACTTGATATGGGTTCGTCAGCTACCGGATTTACCCATGATCTTTTACTTATGTGATTTTGTTAGAATTTCATTTTAAAAGAGCATAAAAAAAATGTGGATGTTATAAAGAATGGAAACAAGACAACCATCAGCAACATATAAACATGAGATGTTGATAACAGATTTCACCCAGTGTGGTCTACGTCTCCGGGCCCAGTGTCAAAATGGGGTAGGCCACTTCATATAATGTTGGAATATGGGATGTACATGGAATTTTTTCATACAAGGATGTGCCCTCAACATGGTCTCTCCATGAGAAGTTTCGCTACATGAACTCTCACTCGCAATGGACCTCCTACCAGCATGACATAAACTCACATGAAACAAAAATAAGATCTCACACATGCATCAAGCAAGGATATATAAATCATATTACATCTCGCAAAAAAAAGAAGCACATGATCATCTACATATACCTCAGCCCTTGAAGTTGGCTGAAGAAGCAGATGCTCAGTTATTGAATCTGGCTATATTGTCAAACTCGTGGCATCAAGGTGCATAGAGTCAACTGTCCACACATGAGAATTGGAGACCATCTCTCCAATATGGAAAATGGCCAAGAAATGAGGAGCTCTACTGCTGAAACAAATGTCACCATTGAGCTCTTGTTGCCGAGAGGTGTAAAATTGAAATAAATTTTGTTGAAAATGGACTCTGGAAAGTTTTGGGGCCTCAAGGAATATTTTTATGCCATCAAGATTCCCTAAGATTTTGTTTTGGGGGAATCTCCAAATCTGTTGCTCAGATGGTCATTCTGATTTTACCATCGCGTTCCCTGCGAAATTGTTAATTTTTGGCAACTAGGTCCAAACTCCATGTTGCATTACTCATATGACGATGGTCATATTTTTTTTGGATTGATCTAAAGATCATCTTGATTGGATGAGCAGAACATATATTTTGAATTTATTTTCCACACATGTGCAAGCCTCGGCCAGATTTGTAATGTAGGCTCACATGCCTAATATATGTGTCACACACCCTCACTAATGGATATAAATCAGATACACTTGGAGGTCATTTTCATCATTGTGATCTAATATGTTCGTTAGCCTTAGGAGGACTCTTCTCTTCACACGTGCAAAGCTAGAGGAGTTGTTTTTTGTGGATCTATTTAGCGCTTGTTGTTGCAGGGTTGACTGTGGTCAACCCTTGGTTGTTTGACCTCAAAACTCTACCAAAATTCTGATTTTGAGAGGCCATACTACTAGGCACTAAAATCAAGGAAAAAAGAGGTGGCTGACCGAAGCCCTAATCTATAGCATTGACATTTTGTTGTTGTCCTGTGTTGAATTTGGGTTGACCAACATTGACTTGTGATGAGATGTCCTTGAGGGATGTGGGTGTGACACTTGGAGGATTGGCTAACTGAGAAATACTTTGATGGGTGAAGCATCCTGTTGACTTCAGTAACGCACAATATCTCATAACTTTGCTAGACAAAAGGAATTGTAAATCTGATCTATATTATTGACTAGTCTTATGTTGATCTATTATTGTGTTCTATCAGAATTTTACTTTCATGTTTATGTGATTGCTATTTTGTATCGAGCGTAAGAAAGATTGAAGTAAAATTGCATCAAGCATAGAACACCATGGTTATCTAAATTTAACAAAAATTATGGTTAAAATGACTGTAAACTTCATATCGTTCTAACAAAATGGAATTCTACCTCTCCATGGAATCTTTTAGGAATCCAAGAATATTATCTGCAAAATATTCTTCGTCTCGAAAAGTGTGCCAACATGGTTCTGCCTCTGTGGATGCGCTCATGGTTCCCCACTCCTACTCTGCTAGTCCGTCCTCCTCCTTCTTTCTCAGCCTCCTCTTTCGTTGGGGTCGAATAGAAAAATGAAGTTTTATATAAAAATATTGGGCGGAGTTTTCAAAGCCCAATGGGCTAACACAATGGTAAATATGGTACATTGTTACGGGGGAGGTCGGGGGGGTCAAATCCTGCCTCCTCCAAAAGTCCGTGTATTGTTTGAACCAATTTGGAATTTTTTTGGAGCGTGTTTTCTTTTAACATAACCGTTTGAATAGAGTTGTTTGGTTAGATGTAATTTGGAACAAGTTTTAATTTGGATTGAATTTAATTTTGAATGGGGTGTGTTATAATATTGGGTGGTTGGTTTTATATATTTATGGGGCCTCCCATTGGGGGCCAACCCACGTGGGTCGGGTGGGTTCAACTCTCACTAGCTCCACAACCATATGTCGTGACTTGTTTAAGCATCAATGGGCAGTTATGTTATGATGGCTACAAGGGTGGCGGGTCCACCAGGGGTGGCCCACCCCCAATTCAAATCTATATATAGATTTATATATGTGATGTCGTTGTCTTGTGGGGTTTGGCAGGGGTCATGACCCACCGACCTAAACACTTTAATATGGGATATGGTTGTTGTGGGGGGGTGGCGAGGTTGATGGCCTGCCACCCCATTTAATATAATTTTTTCGTTTCTTAAAACCAATTAGTTATTTTTTATTTTAATGAAAATAAGTCATTGGTCAAATAAACGAGGTCACAATTTTTCTTGTTTTCGGGAGCCGGGTTCCCTGTCAGTTGACAGTGAATTTGTGGGACACTTAAACCTGGCCCACTGCCCAACTTTGACCAAAATTTTGACTCGCTTTAACTTCTCTATATGGGCTTAGATTGGAGATCCATTCGCACCGTTGAGATATGGGCGACTAGTACTTCAACCTAAACCTGGTTTGAGAGCCATCTGAACACTTTTAATTTTGACCTATCATCAACCCTCTTGGTCTCCCGAGGGTGTCTGGAGCCACCTAGATCAATGATTCACATTCATAATTACATATTTTTTAGTTGCTATTAAAGTTATTTAGTTTGGAGATGAAGGAAATGATCCAATGAGACTCTCTTTTGAAATTAAGGTGATTTTCTATTATATAGAAGCCATATGCGTTAAAGTTTACGATTAAATGAATTCATCAAAGCCCTACACCCTGTGTATTCCCACTACTTGGAATCTCTCCAATATAGAGGAAAATTAAAGGACATTAATTTTGATAAACTAGAGAATAAAATTGCAGAAAGAGAAAAGAATTTTGGAAAAAAAGAGTATGTTTCTAATTTAAATACATAGATCTTGTGCCATGCACACAAGGAACAAAATCACAAGGTGAATCTTCTAGAGGTGGAAAGAATCCCAGATGAAGAGGTAGAAGAAACTTTAGAGGCAGGGGGAGAAACAATAACAACAATAAGGGTGATAAACAACAAAATGACGAGACACATAAGAACTTTCAATATAATAAACCAAATACTAGATGTTATAGATGTGGACAAATTGTTCATAGTTCAGTTAGTTTCATGGTTCAAGAGAAGATTAATAATGAAAAGAAAGAGAAAATTAATGAAAAGAAAGATCAACCACCTCCTGACAAAAGTAAAACAGATGAATCTTCTTATTATATATTTGCTTACCACAATTTCAATTTTTAATACTACATTTTCTTCGTGGGAGGATAGTTGGATATTAGATTTAGGTGCTACCTATCTTATGAAATTTACAAATGTTGACTATGTTGTATATTTTATATATGAAGTTAAACCATCCAAAATTGGATCAACTAGATTAAAGATCCCACATTTAGCAGATTGTGTTTTAAAGGATGTTATTTATATACCACAATTTCAGAGGAACTTAATGTCCCTTATTTGTATCAGACAACAAGGAAATTCAATCCATATTTTTGATGGCATTATTGAAATCCATAGAGCAAGTGATAATTCATTAATTATGATTGGTGTAGAAGAAGGTACATTGTTGAAATTAAATAGCACTCAATCTACTAAATCTACGACAAATTCAGCTCTATTAATGCAACAAAATAATATTTTTCCTTCTAGTTTATTATTGCATGCAATATTTGGTCACATCAACCATAAAGACATTATAATTATGAAAGAGCAAGGCATTAAAGGTCTCCCCACTATTCCAAGAAAGCTCACACCATGAGATGCTTGCATTTTGGGGAAACTTTGTAAGCAACCATTTCATAGTTATGTTTCAAGATCTTTAAGAAAATTATGTCTCGTACATTCATGTTTATGTGCAATGTGCCTATACCAATTTCCAATGGAAATAAATATATACTCATCTTTATTGATGATTATTTGAGGATATGTCGGGGTTATCTTTTGAAGGAAAAATCACAAGTTTTTTATATGTTTAAAACATTTCTTGCTATGGTTAAAAATGAAACTCAACAGAATATTGGTACATTACACACAAATAATGGAGGTGAATATACTTATAAATATTTTGAACAATATTTAAGAGATAATGGCATCAAACAACAAACTACTAGATTCCATATAATCCACAAAAAAATGGTGTTACAGAAATGATGAATAGGACTTTGCTTAATGTGGTTAGATCAATGATGTTTTTCAAAAATGTCAAGTTAATGTTTTGGGGAGAAGCAGTACTTTGTGCAACATACATTAAAAATAGATGTCTTTCTTCTGTCATCAACAACAAATCACCATATGAACTTTGGTACAACAGGATACTAGCAATTCAACATTTTAAAGTTTTTGGATCTACTTGTTATGCACTTATTCTTAAGCATCAAAGTAACAAATTAAATGCCTTAATTCGAAAGTGTTTTTTCTAGTTTTTTCCAGTACTTCAAAAGCATACAGATTATATGATGAATAAAACAGGAAATTTATTATTTCTAGATATGTCATTTTTTTAGAATCTGCAAAATATTAATCCACTGTTGATAGACTACTTTCTCATTTAGAGAAATTTACATCCAAGAAATATTATTTTGAATATGAAAATAAAATTCCACATACTGAAGGGGGGGTTACCATGTTGTATAATTCTATGGGTTTCCCATATTTAATTTATGAAGATGTTTTCGCTGAGGAAAATTTCGAAGATAATGTTGTTTCTGCAGAGTCAGAAAGTGTTCCCTAGAACTTGTACTCCAGGATGAGCAACAAATTTTTTATAGGTTAATTTTGGCACCATTCCCAATGACCTAGTTAACTAGACATCATCCCTATAACCAATGAATAGGGTCTATGATCCCCTATCATTTCAGTTGCTACATGCCCTAAGACAAAGAACAAAGACAAATCATTCATGACTTCCATTGCAAGGTTTCCAAGATTTGAAGTATATGTTATATCACCTATGAGCTCACCAAAACAGTCTCTCAAGGGGCTAAGTGTGTTGCATATGTAGTTACATCCATTCAAGGGTGCTCTGCAAAGCACTTCCCGACACTCAAGGGTGCGTTGGTCAATTGGGAGCGAAATTCTCATTGTTCTGGAATCTCCACTTGGACAATGACTTCTAGAAGAGTTCATATGTGTCAAACTTCGAATCCATGTGCCCATTTGTTACCTATGAGCTTGGGAACATGTCTTTCCTATTATTAGAAAGTCATTGATTGTGAAACTACCTTCAGATCATCTACAAATTGAGCACATATCCTAGTGCTTGAAAAGGAATAAATTGAGTAGAGAAATGCTGGTGGAATTTTGATTGAGGATTTGATTTGAGTGACATGCTACTGGAGAGATGTGCATTTTGATGAGGTTGGGATGCTGCTGGAGATGGTGACTTCACATCAATCTCTGGTTGTAACCTCTCCTTCTATCCATTATTAAATATTGTTGCTTACTTTCCCACATATGTATATGTATAAGATTTTGTCTTTTATATTATGAATTCTTATCTGATGTATATGGTTCATGTTTCATTGATTTAACTAATTAACTTGAATAGGCATCTGTATATTGATATCTCTTTGTTGTTTAGTGTTCATTCTTGCAGGAAATGTTTTCGCGATCTAGCTTGGACTTGAAGCTATAGCAAGAGCGACAGAAGGAGACTTGGAAGCGCTTGGAATCCAAGTAAGTTTCTTGATCTATTCTGTGTGTCTATTTACTATTAGGAAAAGTAGTTGCAAAGTCTTTAACCTATTGTTCTAAATGAGCACCACATTTAGGGAAGAATGTTTTATCCGTAATCCATAATTCTACATAACAAATTGGCGACTCCACTGGGGAGTTTACCCTTCATCCTTAGTGTGTTTGCCTCTGTTTATTCACCCAGTGAATTTACTCTCAAATGTTAGGCTTTTTGAAATAAAAATTTGCATTAGAAGTGTGTTAAATAATTGAGTTTTTTGTTCTCTACTACGCCCAATGCACAGTTGAACAAGACACAGAGCTTTGCAGAGCACTGTCTCCCACTCAGGGGTGCTTTGTAATGCATTTTATCCCCTTAGAGACTGCGTTGCCCCCTAGAGCCAACAAAATTCCATTTGCTTTCAGTTTGTTGTTTGCTGTGTTTTAAAGTGCCTGATGCCTCATATTGACCAGTAACTTTATATACCTCTTCCTCCTTTGAAAGAAAATTTTGTTCAATGTTTATTTAAAGTGTTTTTCTTTATCATTGATGAATTAATTTCAAAATATTTTCATTGCTACATTAGATCCATTTGCTTTTGAAAAGGAAATTGTCATTAAGTTCTTTGTTTCCTCTAGGAGAAATTGTAGTTCCATTACTCATTTTTCCTATAAAGAGAAATTGTTGTTAAATTCCTCATTTCTCAAAGTAAAAGGCATTTGTTTTTGTTGATTTGATGCAATTAGTTTCCTTTTCTGCATTCACGTTAAAGGGACTGAAAATAAAAACCTGCATTTGCATATAGTGGATTGTGTTTTTTGCAAAGGAACAATTAGGAAAGCTGCATATTAGTTTGTGCTCTTTGATTGTTTGCTCTCAAAACTGATTGCTCTTTCCCTTTAGTAGCTAAGACTTTCATTGAAAAAGCTAAAATTGAAAGATTTGCTTATCATTTTAGGTTGCATTTTAGGAATTTCCATTACATCATCGCAGTGAACCTTGAAAGGAAAATTGATAAACAAGATCAACTTAAACTTTACATAAATTTACCTAACAAAGCATTAGAACCATAACGATAACATTTAGAAGGTCTAGGCTAGAGATGTGTTCCGATGTCGTAAAACATAGCAGCTGTCATTAATTGTCTACGATACATTCTGAGTGTGATACCTCACTCCACATACGTAAGTATATCGTAGCCTTTCCACATACTTTGGGGTATATCAGGCGGTGTTACAGTACGAAAAATATAAAGGGGTGCTGTCACTGTGCAGTTTTGCATTAGAAAGCGCTAATACAGACTTGGGACTCCACATAACTTCAGGTATATTTGGGAGGAAAACTTTAGGTTGCTATCCATCCATAGTGAACCGAGTCGGCCACCTTGTAAATTGTGATATACCAAACACAACATTCAGGGAGATTGTCTGCCCATACTTCTTGGTTCGCCAAGAGGTATTCTGTAGTTCACAGTTTCTTGGTAAAAAAATTTCCTAGCATTACCCTTTTATTTTGTTTATTTTTTTTGGTTAAAATAAATCAGTCATCGTGGAAGAAAAAAATCCTTTCCCTCGTCATTCACGTAGATTAACATTGAAACCACCTTTACCAATAGAAGTTACTCCTAGTCGGTGAAGGGGACATCACTCTATTGAAACCAGTACTATCAGTACCTCTGGTGAAGCATCATCTTCACATATACTAGAGTTGGCACAAGTTGTTTCTACACATCTTGGTTCATCTACTATTGTTGAGATAGAGTCCTCACAACTACCCCTTGTCACGATCCATCCAATCAGTGAAACCATACCTCCTGAACCTGATGTTGTTCAACCGGAAGTTGATCTAGATCCTGTCTCTTTTTTTCCAGAACATCTGCATCCTAAAGTTGAACGACCAGAAGTTGTTACTGAATTGGTCATCTGACATTCTACTGTAGCCATTGAGCATCCATATCACACAGTCAACCTCCTAAAATATACTTTGGGCCTGACAGTGAAATACTTCCACCTGGTTTAATTTCGATTGACGAAATCCCACAAGACAAGATACCTTTAACTCCAACCCATTTTGGGGAGGATCTTTACCTGTACGATTCTTTTCCTCAATCACCATCCTATGCTTTTGTTGATCATGTTCCTATTCAAATTCTCGTTGATTCAAAAGGGTATACATTTGGTCAAGTAACCATGCATAAACCTACATCTTCAGTTGGACCATCTGTTCCAATTGCTTCAGCACTTACTCTCTCTACACCATCTATGTTTAAAAATTCACCAGAGTCATATTTTCATGGAGGCCCTTTCGTCCCATCAGGTTATAAATCCTTTTCCAGAATTTTCTCTGGTGCATCTTCAAACCCATGGAATTCACCAATGTCATTGTCTGGTATTCTAACTGGTAAACCTATAGTGAGTACTGAACAGTTTGATTCTTTATATACATTATTAGGGCAATATCAAGCTGGTCCTTCTGGGTCTATTTCATCCAGTACCATATCAAATAGACTCCCTGAATTTGGAGAGTAATATTTTCCATCTTATTATCCTCCTCATGTTGGGGGGAAACCTTTGGTCACCCAATTTGACAGTACTCCATCATTTTTTGGTCAACCTAATGTCGAAATGAATGTTTTTCAATGGCAGCCCACTCTGCCTATCCAACCACAAACGGTTGTACACTCGTATCAACCAGTTCCACATGTTACACCCACATCATTTACACTTGTTAATACATCTTTACCCCTGTTACAGAATCAAAATTTTGTACAAAAACTGTTTTAGGTGGGTCCTTCAACTTAGTACCCTCAAGTATTGGGCCCATAGAATCCAAATCCTTCGGCCAACCTACAACAACAACCTGTACCTGGAATCATTTATTCACTAGCCAGATTACCATATTATGGGATGTCACAGCCATAACCAGGTTATACTTATCCTCAACCGAATCCAAGTTATCCTAATTTTGGTTATCACATTGGTGGGCAGACCCCTTGGCAGCCTCAGGTGTAAATGCCTCAACCTTCATTTCAGCAAGTATCATATCCAGGTTTTGGTAAACAGAATCATCAAGTGTTTTCTTATAAAAAAAACCCCTATCTGGGTTACCAACAACAGATTCCTTATGCTGGTGCTCAAAGGCTTGTTTCTCAAGCAATTCCATCATATCCTGGCTATGCTCAACCTGACCTTAATCGACAGATGCCCTTTGTGGCAACTTTAGAGTTACTAGATTTAAATTGGTTCACCAATTATCCAATCAACTATGCTCCTTGGTGGCCAGTGATAACTCAAAAATTACTCTCAGATATTCCTAAGTTCAATGGAAACCTTGGGGAAGACCCGTCGACTCATGTTATGACTTATCATTTATGGTGTTCATCAAACTCCCTGAATGATGATTATGTTCGACTACGTCTTTTCCAGCACACGCTCACTGGTATGACTGCAAAATGGTATATTGAGTTACCTAGAGCTTCTTTTGATAATTTCACTTCCCTAGCTACTGTCTTTTTGACTCACCTCCAGTTACCCATACGATATGAAACTGGAATGGAAATCTTGACCAATTTTAAACAAACTAATGCTACTCACATTTCTGATCATATTCATGAGTGGCGTCATCATCGTAGAATGGTTAAGACATTTGTTCTTGATCAGCTCCTTGTTGAGTGGTTCATTAAGTCCCTATTAGCATCTATAACTGAGGATGTGGCTAAGGGTGGCATCATCACTGAAGAGTAGGTTATTTCTCATGCCCAATATTTAGACTTGATTTATACTCAGTCTAGCATGCTCTATGAAAAAGTTCCTAATGCGCCGCGATCTAATTTTATTGTTCCTCCTTAATTAAAGGACTCTCATGCGAGAGGCAGTTTGATTGGTACTGCAAGCACGCATCATACTACTGCATCTGATCTTGCACGTTCTTCCGAAATTAATGCCATGTCATTTGACAAAGAAAAAAGTGACAAGCAACCCGGAAGTAAGAAAAAGGGGAAATCTAAGAAAAAGAAAACTTCTAACCCGCAAGAAAGATCATCTAATCAATCGTCTGGAAATAGGAAACCTCGTTATCCATGCATAATCTATAATGAGGAACACTTTGTTTAGGATTGTCCTCATAACACTGAAGTCTCAAAAATCATTAAGACTTCACATACGTCAGCTGTGTTGATGGATCCGTTTCTGTATCCCGACACAAATTTGGTTGTTACGGATCCAGCTTCAAGTTCCCAAACTTGTACTTATGTTATCTGTCACAAAACCTTCAACAGATATTTTGGTGTCAATGCGTCATAAATATTATGGTAGTCAGACCACTAATCAACCTACTACCTTGACTACGAATCCATCTACATAATTAGTACCTCCTACTGCTATTCCTAAATTGACGATTAAGCCACCAAAGGGAGTCGTTCATAAATCGACATATAATCCTCGAGTAAGAGTTGCTCAAAATTATAATATAGTTGAATACTTGGCTTAATCCCATTCAGCTATGACTTCTCTTGAGGTATTATAAAATTTCCCTCCCTGAAACAGGCTTTATTGTCGACTATTGGTGGAATTGATCTAACTGATTCTAATCTTGTCATCTTTAATCATACGAGCTCTGTGCCGCAACTAATAGCAGAATTTGCATTCTCCATACAAGTAAATATTCTCAATCACCTTGTTCATCATACTATTATTGATGAGGGAGCATCTACGTGCATCATGTCTCTAAACTGTTGGAAGTCACTTGGATCGCCGTGCTTATCTCAATCATCAACGATGTTGAAGGCTTTCGATGGACGTACATATAAGCCTTGTGGTATTATCAATAACCTTGATGTTGAACTAGGGGGGAAATAGTGAATGTTGATGTCGAGGTTGTTGACAGACCCCTTAACTACAATATTCTACTTGGAAGGCTATGGGTATATGCTATGATTACAATTTTTTCTACATATTTTAGAATGATTGCCTTTCCATATAAAGGTGCATCACAGTCATTATTTGCCTCTGCTTCGGAGGTAATTGGAAGTGTTTTTTTCATTCATGCACCCTAACTAGCACTTAAGAACATTGGTGTAGGAATCTTAAAGGATTCTAATCTCATGGGAACCTTTGCATTACCACCACCTGCGACGTCGGCAGAAATTGCAAGTATAGAGACCTACTGCATGATCTCTTCCACTCCATCTAGCTTAAGGGAGAGTACGGGTGATTCTAAAATTGTTAGGTTGGATGATTTTTTGCCACCTAGCCCTATTGAGCTGGCATAAAAATCAATCTATCTCGCTTGGGCGGTGAATCCGAAATCAGCATCACCAGTTGTTTGGGTTGATAGTTCCTTAGATTTTGGTACTCCATATGATCCTTTTTCCTCAAATTTCTTGACAGATGAGAATATTTTGGAAGCCATGATGTCAAAAGGAGAACCATGGGAAGATTATCATCATTTTTCCAATCTTCCTGATTGTGAAGAAAATTATCTTAGTGAACTATATCACCCATTGATCAAAAATTTCTTTTCGAATAATTTACCTATTAATACAATTGATTCCGAGTGAAATTTGTCAAATATTGAAGAAACCATTTCTATCGATATTTGACCAAACCTGGCATTGTATAAAATATTCATGTCGGTGTATCTTGTTCTCCATTAGAACTCGAAGCATATTTCTCTCTCTTTCGTGAATTCTGTGATGTATTTTCTTGGTCTTACCAGGAAATGCCAGACATAGATACTAGTATCATTGAACATAATATTAATATGTATCTTGATGTCAAACCGGTGCATTAATGCCTTCGCCCTGTTCATCCAAAAATGCCCATTGCCATTAAAGAAGAAGTTGAGAAACTTTTGCGTGTCGGTTTCATTTACCCTGTTCCGCTAACTGAGTGGGTTTCCAACATCGTTCCTGTCATGAAAAAACAAGGAACCATCAGAGTATGCGTATATCATCTGGATGTCAATATTGCTTGTCCAAAAGACAATTATCGTACTGCCTTTATTGACCGGATTATTGACGATTGTGCTGGATGTGAAATTTTTTCGTTCATGGATGGATTTTCTGGCTACAATAAAATCAATATCCATCCAAAGGATCAACATAATACAACATTCATCTATCCCTGGGGCACATTCGCTTATAGGAAACTACCGTTTGGTTTAAAGAATGCTGGGGCAACTTTTCAGAGAGCAATGGATTATGCTTTTAATGACATCAAACACATTTTTCAACCCTATCTAGATGATTTACCTGCGCATTCATGACATTGGACTAATCACCCGATGAATTTGAGAGCCATCTTCTGACGCTGCCAACACTACAAAATACGCCTCAATGCACATAAATGTGTGTTTTGTGTTGGTTTTGGTCATTTTCTTGGATTCATCGTCTCAAAAGAAGGAATTCGAATCCACCCATTGAAGGTACAGGCCATTCTTGATTTGCATGTGCCATCAAATTTACTTCAGATACAGAAAATTCAAGGAAAGGCTAACTTCCTAAGGAGGTTCATACCCAACTACACCGAAATGGCTAAATGATTTACTTGACTCTTGAAAAATGGGGTTCCCTTCCATTGGGACCAAGTTGCACAAGCTTCTTTTGATGTTGTTAAGGATACTCTTGTCCAGGCGTCATTAATGTAATCCCCAAATTATCAAAATGATTATTTCCTATATATTGTCGCGGCTGATACGACCATTTCTATGGTATTGGTCCAAGTAGCAAATGGAATAGAACATCCGATATATTATTTGAGTCATAATCTCAATGATATGGAAGTTAAGTATTCAGATGTAGAAAAGCTTGCCTTGGCAGCTATTCAAGCTGTCCAAAGTTTCGCCACTATATCCTGTTCCGAAAGACCATTGTCGTTTCGGATTGAAACCCCATGACTTATATCTTATCCCGTCAATTTCTGGGGGGAAATATTCAAAATGGATTTTGATTTTGCAGGAATTTGATTTGGAATTCATCAAATCCAAGTCAAATAAGTCTTTAGTTTTGGTCGAGCTTCTCTATGACCTTCCCTCTGATAGTACTGCTATTACGTTGGAACCATCAATTCCTGACGAGTCTTTGTTTCTGATCAGATCATCTGATCCTTGGTATGGAGATTTCATCATTTATATCCAAACTCAAACTTTTCGGCCCTGATACCTCTCGCACTCAAGAACGACGTATTCGATACCAAGCCAAAGATTATCTGATCGTCGGTGACACACTTTATCATCGTGGTGTCGATACTATTTTAAGAAGGTGCCTCACTCATGAGGAGGCCAAAAAGGTTTTAAATGATTGTCATGTTGGGGCTTGTGGTGGAAATTTGTCTAGATATGCTACTACGCAAAAGATACTCTGCGCTGGTTACTTTTGGCCTACCATATTTTGTGACTGCATTCTCGCGGTCATAAGTTGTCATGCATGCCAGATTTTTTATCGTAAAATCCGCAAACCGCCAGTGCTAATGCATCTTGTTGTCTTTGTGGGACCATTTTCGAAATGGGGTATTGACTTCATGACCTGTAACCCTCGTTCGTTCGGGAGGCATGGTTATATTATTGTCATAGTAGACTACTTTACCAAATGGGCCAAAGAGATGCCTACATTCAACAACATAGGACAAACAACTGCAATGTTTTTCTTTAATCATGTTATTGCACGGTTTGGGGTCCCATAGGCTATAGTTACAGATCATGGGAAGCATTTTCACAACCACATGATGGTTGAATTGACTGCCAAGTTAGGATTGTCACGTGATAATTCTACTCCTTTTTATCCACAATCAAATGGACAAGTTGAGGATATCAACAAGATTCTTAAATGTATGCTTCAATGAATGATAGGAGTTCGTAAAAGAAACTGGCATTTGATCCTGTACTCAGCCTTGTGGGCATACCCAACCTCAGTGAGAAATGCAACCATATTTACTCCCTTTCAATTGGTGTATGGTTTGGAAGCTATCTTACCAATCGAATGTGAAATACCATCATTAAAACTTGCAATAGACTCGTTACCTGACACCTAAGAAGAAGAAGTGCATATTTTTAACCTCATCCATCTTGATGAAATGCATCGTGAAGCCCAATTTGCCAACAGACGTATAAAGGCGCAATACAACAACAATGTCCATCCTCGCATTTTCTCAGAGGGCGAATTGGTCCTTCTTTATGATCAAGAAGCTAATGTAATAGGTACAAGGAAATTTGAGCCATTATGGCATGGCCTCTATATTGTCAAAAGAGTTCTTGCTAAGGGTGCCTATGAGTTGGTGGATTATGATGGAATTTCGTTGGCGCAACCCAAAAATGGGTTGTATCTGAAATGTTACTATGCTTAATCATGAGCGTAGTGATTTTTGTATTATATTGTATATATATGTTGTTGATTTTCATTCACTATATTAGTTTTCTTTATAGTTTTCTTGACGTTAGTAATCCGCTTTACATTTCATCGCAGATGTCTAAATCGTTGGAACCATTTGTTGGATATGTTGATGCTGCTAGTCATAGTACACAAAATCTATCTTCTGCAGCGTGAGCTATTTTCACTTTGAATGACGATTTAGTGAGTTTTCAAGGGATTTGTATTGGTAGATCGACAAACAATATCGTTGAGTATAGCGCGTTGATCGAATTTCTCTTTGATGCCATTTCATTTGGTATTAACCACATTATCATAAGGTTACACTCACAACTTGTGGTATTACAACTTACTAGTGTTTATACTATTAGAAATCCAACACTACATCTTTTTTTCCTGAGAGTTCGACTTTTGGAAAGACACTTTGATTTTATTCAATATCAACACATTTCCAGAATTTGAACACATTGACTGATTATTTGGATAATCAAGTTTTAGATAGACATTTGCAACACATGTAAAGAAAACATTCACATAATTGAATTGGATTGCGCAATAAACATAGGAAAACACTAAAATCAAATTGATAGATAGTTATAGGTTTTTACAAAAATTTGTGCCCAAGACACATTGTTCACCTGACCTCAAAATGTATGCAACATGTCAAAAGTAAGCTAGTGGTGCTCGTGGTAACATGCTATAGATCTATCTATCCTACGTAGTAACCGCATCCAGCGATTAGGAACACCTATAGTGTGGCATTGCAGTTGCATTGGTAACTCTTATATCCGGCAATCCAGAATCCTAAAGGTCAACCCCTCTATGTGCTGCCGAATCTCAGACATAGTCTTAGCCATGTCAAGATCTTGAAGGACTGTTCTCCCGACAGCCCTCTCTGCTGGCTCATATGGCAGATGCTCGGGTTCCTCCACCAGTTGAACTTGACCAACATCTGCATTACATCAGAACTTTAGTTTAGTCTTGGGAAAACATCAAAAATACAAAAACATTGTATAAACCTTAGAAAAATAAAAAACATGGTCAAAACATTCTTACCTATTGCACCCCACAGAGCGCCTTCTGGTAAACCAAAATCTGGGTCTCCTCAGAAATCAATGCCTGCGTATGCATACTCATCAATGGCGACGGCTTATCACCTGAACCAGGAGAAGAACGCAGTCAAGAACACAATGGATGATTGGCTTGAATGCCATCCCATTAGTTCTACCCATCTCTGCATCCTCAAATCTCTAGGATTAGACACACCCAGTGTCACATCCTCTGGCTGCATCAGTGGAATCCGCTCTAAGACAAATGAAATGAGGATCGAACCATAACTGAAGTTTTTCTTCCTTCCTCCCTTTGCCTTGTTCATTTGTTCTTTTATCTGAGAAAGTACAACTTCAAACCAATTGAAGACTGTTGGCTCCATGCACTCTAGCGCATACCGCATATATGATCTATTCGCTACATGTAGTGTAACGGTGCCAGCAAGTTTTACGATCGTAAAAAGAATGGTTCTCAAAGGAAAATCTCAAACGTCCCGGATGTTTCTCTTCCCATATTTGCTTGGCTTTGCCCCTGGATAGCAATACTATAAAACATAATCTCTCCCAGTCTCTCCTCTAAGAGCAGACCCTGAGAGCGAAATAGCCAAGACTCTCCTCAAAAAACCTGTGAGAAAATATACATCCTCTACTGTTATAGGAACCACTTTGTTATTAACATGAAATGCCTCAATAGCTGGATCCCATGCTCGAACTAGGAACTCCAAAAGTTCTATTTGTTGCCTCATCCCTGATAAGCTAAAGTACTTTAACAAGACACAATCTCTTAAGGCTCTTACTGTACCCAGATCATTCAGTGCAATCATATCCTGTTCTTCATGATCTCTTTCCCTCCATGTAATTTTCATTATAGTCCGATGAAATCCTGAAAAATAACCATAAGACTCATTAGACTCCTTTCAATGCAAAAAATTAGACAAATTTTGGGCATAGTGCAATAATAAAAATGAATATTGCACCCAACGCAGTCTTGAACAAGGGATAGTGCGTTGCAAATGCAGATAGACTTCATTTTAGGTGCTCCACAATGCACTTTTCAATGCTCAAGGGTGCGTTGCCCTCTTTGGAAGTAGAATTTACCCTAAGGGCCTCAAAACCCTAAAAATTTGCAATGAAAGGAAATGAAATGATTACTAAAAGAAAGAGAGGGTTCATGGCACTAACCTAGATCAAACGGAAATGAAAATCATCCACAGAATTGATCGCAATCAACAACTGAAGTTTGGGGGCAAAAACTTGTTCAGAGCTCCAAAATGCAAATGGTAACTATTGAATGATAAAAATGAATAGTAAAACTCTTTTTAATAGTCATTTAATTATTTGAAAATCATATTTATTGCTATGAATATGGTTTTATTATATTTTTTATCATTTAACGGGTATTTTTAATCCATTTGATGTTGTTTTGAGCAGGTTTTACAACTGATGAACAAATTAGTCGCGCAGATTTATTTCAAGAATGATTTGAACACAAAGCATACTTTTATCCATATTTTTCGAGCTTTGTTAAAAACTAAAAAGGAATTGAAGCGCACTTTTATCTCTTTTCGAGCTTCAATAACAGTGAAAAAGGAACCCTTGGAGTCTTCTTTTAGCTCTTTTTAGACTTAGACATTCCTAATCTGCTAATGATCATTCAGAAGTATTTCACTTGTGAAGGAAGATTTCAAATGGTCTACTCCTACCACCTCAGGCTTCTTCTGCATTTTATGGGTAAGAGGTCACTTGACTTTCCCTTTTATTTATACAGAAGTCTAGGTAAAATTTCAAATAAGGTTCAAGTTAAAAAATAAGGAAATGAAACTTCTCTCTTTCACCATGGTTTGATTAAGTTGTTAGTGTTAGAGGAATTGAAGAGACTAGACAGAGATTGGACATCCTTTCTGTTCATGAGTGGTTTTGAAGTTGATGTTGTCACTCCTAAAAGAGTTTCCAAACCTAGAAATATTTCATCACCTACAGTGGCAAAGGACGTTGAAAAAGGGAATAGATCATCCCCTCTAGAACTAGTGAGCATGGAGACAGAGCCTTTGCAGAAGATTCAAACACCTAAAACCACACCTAAAAAACAGAAGCAAACAGTCAACAAACATGGCAGCAAGAGAGTTACTATGAGCCAAACAGTGGTTAAAGGTAACTTAGAGGACATATTGCATGCAACTTATATTGAAGAAACTCCCATTGTCCAAGCTGAAGATGTTGAAGATGGGGGAAGAAAGCTAAATAAAGGCAAGACAGCTAAAAATTTAGAGTTTGCAGGTGATGATGCTGGTTTCATGTTTCAACCTAAAAATTCAATGACCAGACATGCAAGGAAGGTTATGGAAAGTAGCAAAGAGACTGAAAATATCATTGAAACTACCCAGCCACCAAGCATCATAGATCTTTGTTCACCTGCAAAAGAGGAGTTGGTGATCAAACAAAAGAAGGGTAAAGAGAAAATCACTGAAAAATCAGAAATTGAAACCCTTAAGGAGCATCTGAAAGAGGCAGACAAGGAAATATCAGTTTTGAAGAAAGAGACAAAGAAGCATAGAGTTGAGAAGGTTCAGTTTGAACGAATGAGGAAAATCTGGGAGGATCAAGTCACAAGTGTCTCAAAGACCTTGGACAATACAGAAAGGATGAAAGTTGACTTAGCCACTAAGACGAGAGGTCAAGCACATAAAAAAGATGAACCTACACTTGCAATCCAAGAACAGTGCATTAAAATACAAAGTGCAAGACCTTGAAGAGCAATTGGAGTTGATTCATGAGGAATTGGAAAATAAAGGTTTAAAGATGACAGTGGTAGAAGAGCCTATAGCTCCACTGATTATAAATGAAGAGGAAACACCATAGGAGTATTAAGTTGAGATGGAATATGTCTTAGAAGGTTCATAACATGCATAGAATCAATATTTTGTAGCTGGAGGTCAGTTTTTGAAGACAATTTTAAAAGGGGAAATTTATGGTTTTTTACACAGTTTCGTAGCGTACCTTGGGCTTAAAGTCATAAATACGCTACGAAAAAACCTGTAGGTGTCTTTCTTCTTTTAAAGTAATTTTTTGCATGTTTCAAAGAGGGGGATCCATGGTGATAATGTATCATGACATGATTAACATGATGGAATAACAAAGAAGTCAAGAAAATGGATGCAGAAGCCACTTTTTCCACACTACCAAAACTCGCTATGAAACAATCCTGTTTTCGTAGCGAGAAATTGTTGAAGGTTCTTAAAAGTAGTTTTTGCTAAGATGGAGGCCTCCAGCATGTCAAGGGAGTTTATTATCAGATATTTAGGACTCAAAGGGAGTGCCATGAAGAGAGGTCATCACTCAAAACAACGTTGAAGATAAGGGTCATCCATTCCTAAAAAACAGGGTTATTCTCCACAAGTCTAGGGATGTTTTAAATATGTAAAGGGGTACTGAAATTGTTCATGTGTCCTTGGAGCATGTGATATTTATTTTTGTATCCATTGTGTAATTTTTTCACAGATAGGAGAGAGCAATGTAATAAATAGGAGTTAGAGTCCTATTAGGAGATGGTTTCTTTAAAAGGTAGTTGTTAGTTTTCTGTTGATAGTTATGCATTTCAGTTAAGAAAGGTGTCATAGGAGACATTGAAGATCTATCCACCAGGCAGATCATCCTTGATGTAAAGAATGTCTATTTCAAGACAAAACATCAAAGTAGTAAGGGGTTGGATAATATTTGCAAAATATTGTTGCTTGTATGTTTTTGACCAATATCAATAATACAAAGTGACATTCTTATTTATAGACCTGAGGTTCTCATGAGTTTTTTTGATATCTTATTGATATTTATCTTATGTTTTATCAATTGTAGTAGATTTCATCCCTAATTACTCAGAATTCATAATATTATGCTCTGACTTCCTTTAGTGATGAAACGACTATGTTTCCTTATGTTGTGTGTGTGAGTTTCTTCTGTCTAAAACCTCTATCTGCCTCAACTTCCATGTGAAGAACAATTGTCACTGAAACTACAGATTTTTGACTCCATAATGTAGAAATTTATTAATACTGTGATGTATTACTAGATTCTCCTGATGTAACAAACTAATATTATGTTAAATACATAATCCTTCCACTTAATTATTTGCGGAAATTAAATCGCCAATTGCAAAACACATATGAAGCAAAATCAATCGCACATAAACACAGTTGTTTAATGGGAAATATTAAAGCTAAAAACCAAAACTATCATATATTATGTATATCAAAGGATCATGTAATAATCTCATACAAAGCTTAGTACATCAAGCTCTCACAATCAACAATCATTGCACACTGTCATGTAGAAATTTGCATATCTATGCACCAATTTCTTTCCTCCTGACAGCCTGCCACCACTACGCAATCCCTGCTAAATAAGACCTCTGAATGGATTCAAATTGGCCTTGCCTTGAATGTGCAATCTTGATTGGCATATCTAATGTGTGTCAGATGCATTGAATGCATCACTATAGTCACAACAGATAGTCCATCTCACCCTTTCACCTATCTCTCCACTGGATCTCCACTGGAACTGACATGAAAGTAGTTACTACTGTATTTGTTCAGTTGCAAGTGAGTCTCTAGTTATGAATTAATTGAATAATTAATTCACTAAACACTCACTAGTGTATCTTCAGTTAGAACTAGATACAACTATCACAACTAATTTTAACTCACTTAACTGAGTTAAACTGAATAACAACTCCCATAACTACTCTTCCAACTCTGTCACAACTTTACCAATTCAGTTCTAACTGAGTCCTCCATGCATGAGTCACCAACCACCCTAGGAATTGCGTAATTCCTTCAGCACACTGATTTTCCAAATCTATTCACTGAAATAAAGTGCTCCAAGAGAATAAGTTCATATTTATTGTTAGATTATTATTAAGGGCTAATAATAATCGACATGCATCTATTTTTAGATTGATGATCTATAAATAGAATTCACCCAATATTCTAAAAATAGAATATCATCTATTTTTCACAATTGACCAACCATCTACAAATATCATCCTGCAACTTATATAATATGCTCACCATGTCTAAAAATAGACATACACCTAAAAATAGCCTGCATGCCCCACTTAGTGAAGGTGCTTATTTTTCACTAAGCTCATCATCTTGTTGAATCTCAACACTCCATCTCAACAAGATAGGGATTATCCTTCACCCTGATCCTGCCTCTACGGTATTCGAATTTTCTCTTGTTGAGCACCTTCGTCAGAATATCTGCATCCTGATCTTCTTTAGGAATTTACTAAAGCAACACGATCTTCCGTTGCACACAATCTCTGATATGATGATACTGGATATCTATATGTTTAGATCTATCATGAAACACAAGATTAATCGAGATTTTAATGCAAATCTGGTTATCACAATGTATCATTGTAGGATCTAAATGAGAACCGAACAAACCGACCAGGATCTTCCTCATCCAGATAGCCTCGCATGTAGCTTGACGTGCTGCCATGTATTCTGCTTCCGCTGAATTGAGTGCCACAAATATTTGTTTCCTGATGTACTAAGAAATTGTTGTAGATATGATACTGAAAACCCCTCTTGATGTGCTCTTTCTATCCGTTGGGCTGCATGCCCAATCTACATCCGTGACACCATGCAACTTCACCTCATCCGTCTGTCGGTACCATAAGCCATACTCAGATGTGACCTTGAGATATCTCAGGACATGCTTTACTGCCTTCCAAAAGAGCTTGGTAGGCTTAACCATCACTTGACTAAGTTGGTTGCCCGCATAGCATATGTCCGATCTTGTATTAACTAAATACATGAGTGAACCCACCAAATGTCGATAAACAATGGCATCCACTACCTCTGTCGATGTAGCATCCTCTTTCCTCCAATTTCCTGGAAGAGGAGTATCCATGGGCTTCCAGTCCTGCATGTGAAAGTTACCAAGTATCTCCCGAGCATACTTGCCTTGAGACACAAACAATTCACCTTCTCGCTGCCATATTTCAAATCCAAGGAAATAATGAAGGAGGCCCAAATATTTCATCTCAAACTCCTTTGCAAGATCTGCCTTGCATGAGTGTATCAACTGATCATCACCCGTTAGGATTAAATCATCAACATAAATAACAATGATTAAAAGCTTACCCTCCACCACAATTTGGTACATTTTTGCATCCGACTCACCCTTGGTGAAGCCCAGTCCAGTGAAATAACTATCGATCTATGTGTACCAAGCATGAGGTGCTTGCTTTAGCCCATACATCTCTCTTTTGAGTCTGCACACATGCAAATCGCTGCTGAAGATCTAAAATCCTTCAGGCTGCTCAATGTACATTTCTTCCTCAATGATCTCATTAAGGAACGTAGTCTTCACATCCATCTGATGAATGTGCCAACCATTAGTGCTGAGGGATAAAGGATGGTCCTTATGGAAGAATACCGTGCGACAGGTGTGAAGGTTTCTTCATAATCAGTCCCCTCGATCTGTGAAAAGCCCTGGGCAACAAATCTTGCCTTATACTTCTCGACGCTCCCATCAGAAGCTTACTTTACCTTGTAGATCCATCTTGAACCTACCACTGATTTACCAATCGGCCTTGGAACAATCTCCCAAGCATTGTTTTTGAAAATGGAGTCATACTCCTCCACCATGGCATCTACCTATGTGGGATCCTGTGCTGCTTCCTCAAAGGAAGATGGCTCTGTCACGATACACTGGCTCATGAGAGCCATGTATCCAGTAAATTGGTCAGGTGACTATCTCTATCTGCGCTGTGATGTAGGGAGTCCTACATTCTATGCCGCATCAAGCTTCAGTCTCTCAGCTTCTATGGTACACTTTCTGACTGTTTTGATGTTTGGTTCTACATGAGTGGACTCCTCCACTCCATGATCCTCCTCCTGTGGCTGATCCACATCTAGAGGCTCATATTTGGGAACAAGAAGTTCCTCCTCTGCATGCAAGTGTAGCTCCCTCTCAAGCGACAACTTCATGGCTTTCACCTCATTGAATTTTATATCCCGTCACACCACAGTCATCCGACTGTTTGGAAAATACACATGATAATTATGGGGTCTTTCTGTGTACCCCACAAATATCCCAACTTTTGCAGCTGGCTCTAGCTTCTTCCTGGAGTCCTTTGTCACATGAATGTAAAAAAAAGAGCCAAAAATATTCAAATGAGAAATATCAGGATTCTTACCAGTAAAATCTTCTTTAGGTGTACTCATGCCAAGAACTCTATGAGGACAACAGTTTTGCATATAAACCATAGTGCTGCATGCTTCTACCCATAAGTGCATCGGTAGGCCCTGGTCACGCAACATAGCTTGTGCAGCACCCATGATCATTCTGTTCTTCCTTTCTACGACCCCATTTTGCTGTGGGTTATGATACGCTATGAGTTCTCTTCAAATTCCTTCTTAGCTATAGAATTATTTGAATTCATTCGAGATATATTCACCACCATTATCGCTCTGCAGAGCTTTCACTTGATTCCTCGACTCCTTCTCCACCAATGCTTTAAACTCACAGAACTTTGAGAACATTTCTCTCTTCTTCTGCATGAAGAAGCTCCAGCTTCTACGACAATAGTCATCAAAAAATATAACATAATATCTATGTTTTGTTGTTGAAGAAACCGAGAAAGGTCCACACACGTCTGTGTGAATTCTCTCCTGGATCACCGAAGCATGTTTCTCCTTCTCATTAGAAGTGGTCTTCACAAACTTACCCATAGTACATCCCTTGCACTAATCTGACTATGCAAGAGTACCCTTGGGAAGTCCAGTATAAATCTGCTGCAAAATCTTCAAGGCGCCATGGTGAAGATGGCCCAATCTCTTGTGCCATAATTCGCCCTCATCCTGGCTCACCACTTCTTTTGCATTGCCCATCATTGCAGCGCAACCATCTACCTCCAGCTTGTAGAGATTCTTAACTCAAATCCCTATCCTCTTGGTTTGACCCATTGTTTTATGTCGCAAGAAGGCTTTTCCTTTGCTGAAAACAACGTCATAACCTCTGTCCTCCAACATCACGACCGAGACCAAGTTCTTCTTCAGACCTAGAACATGCATAACATCTTTCAATAGAAATGGTTTACCTAACTCCCTCTCTGTAGGTTTTAACCCTGTACAGAAATTATCTACAAACGAATCTTAAAAACAAAAAATAAATAATAGAAAGAGCATAAAACATAAAACAAATATACACAGAGATTTTCCCTTGGATCCCAAATCAGGATGACCAGCTTGATTTTTCATTATATTCCTTTTAATGTTACAACACATATATATACATGCCAAAGCATACATAAACCCCAATCCATTAACCCTGGATTAGAACATAACCATAGTTCCCTTGATCGGATCTACAAAATACCAGAGGCCAAAAACCATCATGCCCCAAAACCATGTGCAAACCCATGCAAAAAACCATGGGCGGGTCCACCCACCGGAAAATAAGGACCAAAACATTTTTCTCGGGGCACTACCCTAGACCCTGACAGGGGGGGCTACTGCCCCCCCCCCCCCGTGACCCCCCTGCTGTGCCTGGCGCAACGTACAGGGAGGCCTATCACCCCCCCCTGCGATCCCCCCGCACGTGACTAGTCGTGGAGGGAATATAACACATACCCAACATTCTCCCACTTGTTATTTTCTTTCCGCAGGGGGGCATAAGAGAGCTAAGTCATTAGCCCAGCTTTGCAACACCCATTGTTTATCTACACCAAGAGAACTTCTAAGTGCTCACAAACTTCGTCAATGCATCTGAAACATTCTTAAAAGTGTCCACCTTTACCAGCAACACCCTTTTAGCCTCAACCGTATATCTCACAAAGTGATATTGAACATCAATTTACTTTGTCTTTGAATGATAAGCAAGGTTCTTAGCCAAGAAAATTTCACTTTGGCTATCACAGTCTATCCTTATAGCTTGTTGCACCAACCCCATAATTGAACACAATCTCTGCAACCAAACTTCTTCTTTTCTTGCATGAGTGGTTGCTATGTATTCTGCCTCTGTAGTTGAAAGAGCCACTACAGACTGTCTTTTACTCATCCAACTGACTGCACCTCCAAAAAGGCTAAATACATACCCACTTGTAGATCTTATTTGGTCTAGATCTCCAGCCCAGTCTGCATCAACAAAACCATGAATTTCCAACACTCTTTCCAATCCTGGTCTTCCCTGGTAGCGCAAGCCATAATCACTGGTGCCACGCAAATATATGAAAACCCACTTCACTGATGTGCAATGCTCCTTCCCTGGGTTTGACATAAACCTGCTCAATACTCCAACTGCATGTGCAATGTATGCTCTAGTACAGACCATTGAATACATCAGGCTAGCCACTGCATTTGAATATGGAACATGAGACATATCCTCCTCTTCTTCGTGTGTCTTGGGACACTGTTCAACAAACATATTTACACCTACAGGAATAAAAACATTCACCAGTTTACTATCCTGCATATTGAACATCTACAATATAGTCTCGACATACTTCCTTTGGTTTAACCAGAGCTTCCTCTTTGCCCCATCTATTTTAATTTCCATGCCCAAAATATAGTTTGCAGCACCAAGATCCTTCATGTCGAATTTGGAGAACATTTGGGTCTTCAAATTTTGGATAATTTGTTTGTTATTTCCAATCAACAACATATCATCCACATGCAAGACCAAATAAATAACATGGTCACCAATTAATTTAAAATAAACACAGTGATCCTCCTTGCTTCTGGTGAAGCCAAGTCCCTGTATATAGGTATCAAATTTCTGATACCACATCCTTGGTGATTGTTTTAACCCATATAGAGACTTCTTTAACCTGCATACTAGCTCTTTCTTCCCCTTCACCATAAAGCCTTTAGGTTGTTTCATGTAGATCTCCTCTTCTAGATCCCCGTGAAGAAAAGTTGTCTTCACATCCATCTGTTCTACCTCAAAATCAAATGTAGTAGCAATAGATAAAAATAATCTAATAGAAGTAACTTTGGCAACAAGAGAAAAAATATCACCAAAATCAATCCCCGGCACCTGGGAATAACCTTTTTATACCAACCAAGCTTTTTATTTTTCCACCTTGCCTTCTACATTCATCTTCTTCTTAAACACCCATTTTCTCCTGATGGGCTTCCTTCTAGCCGACAGCTCCACCAGATCCCATGCCTCATTTTTATGCAAGGATGCCATTTCATCAACCATGGCCTCCTTTCAGAGTTTTCCATCCTCTGAATCTACTGCCTCCCTGACGGTTCTAGGATCATCATCAGTTATAGTTAAAGCAAAATTTGAATAGAAAGCATATGGACTATACCTTTCTGGTTGTCTTCTTTCCCGAACTGATCTTCTCACAGCTAGAGTTTGTCTCTCTTCCTCTTCTGAGTCTTCTTCTGTTGTAGAGTCTGATTCATCCTCCTTTAGCTCAAACTCTATCTTCTCATGTTCCTTTGGTATGAATTTATGTTTAACAACATCTTTCACCTCTCTAAACACCACATCTCGGTTGTACAAAACCTTCCTTATTTCTGGGTTCCAAAGCTTGTAACCCTTTAAACCATCCTTATACCCAATAAAGATGCACCTTTCAGATTTTTTATCGAACTTGGTTATTTTTTCCTTTGGAACATGTACATATGCCTCACATCCAAATACCCTCATATGTGAAAGAGAGGGTTTCTTACCAGTCCATACCTCATGTGGAGTCTTATCCTCCAACACTGATGAAGGTGATCTATTAACCAAGTAACATGCAGTCTCCACTGCCTCTGCCCATAATTCTTGTCTTAACCCAGTACCACTGAGCATGCTTCTTTCCTTTTCCATCAACGTTCTATTCATTCTTTCTGCAACTCCATTTTGCCAAGGTATGTATAAATTAGTCTTCTGCCATGGTATACCACATTTCTTACAAAACTCTTCAAATTCCTTCTTGCAGAACTCCCCACCATTATCTGTCCTCAACACCTTTATCTTCTTCTCTATCTGGTTTTCCACCAGAGCCTTAAATTCTTTAAATTTTTCAAATAATTCATATTTCTTCCTCAATAAATATATCCATGTATTCCTTGAGAAGTCATCTATGAATGAAACATAGTACACAGACTTTTACCTAGTGATGGAACCGACAGAGGTCCAAACACATCACTGTGCACAAGCTCTATTATCTTGTTCGCCCTCTTAGCCACAGAAGGAGAACTTACCTGATTCTGCTTCCCATATACACAATGTTCATAAAAATTGAAATACAAAGAGCTATTAGACATACCTTCTACCATATCATTTCCATGCAGTATCTGAAGGCCCTTCTCTCCAATATGTCCAAGCCTTTGATGCCATAGCATGGTCTTTTCTCCAAATACTGCTAGGCTTTCTACTCCACTTTCAGGAACCACAGAACTATTGCACCCATCAATAATAGTGTTTCCTTGAAGCTTGTACAGAGTTCCAATCCGAACTCCCCGAATTAATACCAGTGCTCCCCGAACCATCTTACAGGTATCTTTCTTGAACACTGTTTTTACACCTGCATCAGCCATCTTGCTTACATAAATCATATTTTTGGCCAATGTAGGAATGTGCAGAACACCAGGAAGTTCTCTAATCCTTCCACCTTGCAACTTCAACTTAGATTTCCCACGTCCGACGATCCTGGCCTTCCTGTCATCACCTAAGAAGACATCACCACCATCATATTTCTCATACTCGCAGAACCACTCCCTATGGGTAGTGAAGTGAAAGGATGCACCCGAGTCAATCAACCATGACTCATAATCTACATGTGTATTTGAAGAAGAATCTAAATACACATCCCCACCTTCATCCAAGGTGGTTTTTGCCTCTACAGAAGGAGCATCATCAGATCCCTTTCCTTTCTCAGGAGCTTTAGATCTACACTCCTTCTTGTAGTGCCCTTCCTTTCTGCATTTCCAACACACCTTTACAAACTTTCCAGGAGATTTATATCTCCCTCTAGATTTAGATCTCCCACTCGAAACCGTATTCTTGTTTCTGTTTTGGGACCTTCCTCGTACAGATAAGGCATATCCATTCTCACCCTCCATATTTCGCCGTCTCATTTCCTCCGACAGCAAGGCTGAGACAATTTCATCAAAATTCAAGGTAGTTGTATTGCTACCTATTGCAATAACCAAACTGTACCACGAATCTGGTAGAGAAAACAACAAACTGATGTACTTATCTTCATCTAAGATTTTAATATCAACAGATGATAGCCGACTTACCATAGTATTGAAGGCGTTCAGATGTTTTGTCACCGAGTCTCCATCCTTCATCCTCAAGTTATACAACTTTTTCCATAGGAACAATTTATTCACTAGAGACTTAGATTGGTATAAAGTCCCTAGCTTGTCCCACAAGGTCTTTGCCGTAGCTTCCCCAGATACATTCAACAATACTGAATCTGAGACACAAAACCGTATTGTGCTCTTTTCCTTCTGATCTAGCTTCTTCCAGTCTTCATCTAACATTTCCATTGGTTTAGTACCTGGATCTACTGTGATCCACTGATCTTTATCCACTAGCAGATCCTCCATCTTGAGCTTCCACAACTCAAAACTTTGACCATTAAATTTCTTGATCTCCATCTTCTCACCACTCGCCATCTTCTTTCACCGCAAGAATCAAACCCGCAGATCTCCCACTGAACAGGGTCTACCTCATGCCCGATCAAAAAACCCCTCAACAGCAAAGGCGACCCCTTGAAGCCGGAACTACTCCGATACCAAATGTAGGTTTTAACCCTGTATATAAATTATCTGCAAACGAATCTTAAAAACAGAAAATAAACAATAGCAAGAGCATAAAACATAAAATAGATATACAGAGAGATTTTCCCCTGGATCCCAAATCGGGACGACCAGCTTGATTTTTCATTATATTCCTTTTAGTGTTACAACACATATATATACATGTCGAAGCATACATAAACCCCAATCCATTAACCCTGGATTAGAACATAACCGTAGTTCGCTTGAATGGATCTACAAAATACCAGGGGCTGAAAACCATCATGCCCCAAAACCATGTGCAAACCCATGCACAAAACCATGGGCGGGTTCGCCCACTGGAAAATAAGAACCAAATTTTTTTTCCCGGGCTGCTGCCGCGGACCGTGACAGGGGGGGTTGATGCCCCCCTGTGAACCCCTTGCTGCACCCGGTGCAACGTACAGGGGAGGCTATCGTGACTAGTCATGGAAAGAATATAACACATACCTGTTAGCCACCTATGAAATTTGTTATAACAAAAGGTGGCTAAATCATTTTTTGGAGCCTTCAAGGAACAAATTTTATTGCAAAAGTGTTGGCTCTTGAAGACTCTTGAAGGTCTCATGCCTCTGTCCAAAATCTTCACTACTGTGCCCATTTTACACTCTAGAATTCTACTGATTTCATGAGAAGAACTACTGCAAAATCACCTTTTCTCCCTTTCCTCACTTAAAAAACTAACCTCCGTTTTGCTCCCCTTTATTCCCCATAAAAATCCCTCATTTTCATGTTTTCCCCTTTCCCCTTCATCAAAACCCCTTTTATAAGGTTTAAGACCCTTTCTTTGCCTTATTGAAATCGTCACAACCATTGAAAAACTTGAAAAATTTCATAAAAAACACATTTTTGTATTACAAACTTAAGCCCCCTTGGGCTTAGTTTTAAACCACTTCCCCTCCACGTGCCCGCACCCTAGAACCAAGTGCTAGACCCACATAGCGCTTATCGCATCGCAAAATCTGAGCGCATAAGTCTGTTTGTCGTGTTTAAAACTCCGATGCCAATTAACCCTGTACATTATAGCCCCCGATCATATTGCATTCCATATAGACCATGGCCCCATAGACGGGTGCCAAGCCATATTATAAATATATATTCCACCCCCGAAACCATGAAACCTTTGTTTTTATTAATTTTTTTTTGTTTTTTGCAAGGTATGAAAAGGTTTCCACCAGTGCAAAGCTTAATTCATTCCCCACAGTTGATCTAACCTGCAGATCGACAGTCCACAAATCAATCACCCCTGCTATTTTCCCCGTTTGGTCGCGATCAATGCCATAGGCCGACACGTGGCCTTGAGCGGTTTGGAGATACCGCCCTCATCGTGCATTAAAAGTTGACTATGGGCCCGACGCGATATTGACGTGTGTCGTCCAATCTGAGGCCGGCTCATCAGACGGTGATCGGGCTCAAAAGAAGCTCGGGGAATGAAATAAGGTACGACGCATTTACCAAAGCATCTCCTCTGTCGATTTGACCTACAGATCGACGGCCCACAATCAGTTGCCCTGGTGGTCCTGGCCACGATAGCAGTTAGCGGTCCCACAGAATCGGTGGTCCCAACACCTAGTCGACATCAACGCGGCAGCAGCGGATTGGAGCGGATCTTGTTCGGTTGCTCACAAGGTCGTGAAATCTGGACCCGATACACTTTATATGGCGGAATTCATAAAATTTTGGGTCACAAACACCCTGACGTCAGCAAACACCTTTTGTGACCCGAAATGGTTATACAGATTGGTTTTATCAAAAGTTTGAAGTCCAGATATATTATTTGGTAAGGATGATTATATGGTTTTTCCATTGTGTCGAAGAAAAAGATGAAGGCTGGGGTTTTCAATTCTCGCGCCTTCAATTTATTAAAGGGAAGCCATCTATGGTTCAAATTTCTGCGCCTCTTCAATACTCCAAAGGCACTGATACTTCACGATCCCTGCACAGCACTGCACACCAACAAAACACAATAAATCAGTCACAAATCAAAGAGTATGAGTGTTGAAGATGGAATGCACCAGAATGGAAGATTGAAGACAAGTTTACAAGGATTACGACTAAGATTGATTATCAAAAGCCTAATCCTCCCAATTAAGACACAGTTAAAAGGAAATCATAAGTGTTTATCGGATAGCAAGGCCTCCACTGCCACATCTGAGGAAAATTGATTCCTCCCAGCTACCACAGTGCCACCTGTGCCTCAAAGCATTCAAACAAAGGCTGAAGTTATTGATCAAGATCAGATATTTGCCTCAACGCAGCCAGATAGTGAATTTTGCAAATAAACTTAATGACAAAATATCAGCAGAGTTACTTTGACATCACACAGAGCCTCAAAAGTCAATAAGAGCTCCCACCGAGCTTAAATCTTAAATGAAAAACATTAATACATACAGAACACCTATGTAAGCTTCTTCATCGAGCCCCAGGCCGAGGAACCATTAAGTCTGTATTAATTATCTTTGGAGATATTTTATCAAATCTCACCTCCTCATTCTTCTATAAATACTACTGGAGAAGATGAGAGAGGGGTTGGTTGAATTAGTTGCCGAACATTGAAATATAATTGAGCTTAAGACTTATACCTGTAAATAGTGTTCACTGGATCTTGGAGCTCTGCTTGTGATAGATAAGTTAGTCTGGGAAGTGTAGATGATTGCTAAACTAAAGCATTGGACTTAAAGCTGTAACTGGTTTGGAGCATCAATACAAGCTGATTTATGGGATCCTGGTCTATGTTGACGGTGTTGTTTTTCTCATTGTAACTCGTTATTTTGTTTTTTTTTTCACTGTGTTCATCTTCTCTTATAAAGAACAACATGCATAGAGTTAGGACCTACTGTATATCAGTACCCTTCTCTGACTGAAAATCTTTATCTACATGTTTTCTTCTAATCTGTGTTATCTGGGAATGATTTAATTCAGTTCTAAGCATAGGAATGCTGGCGTTCCGTCATCCTATTGCCTTAGCTAATTGTTATTCTTAAATGTTATTTTCAGTATATGTTAAGTAGAGATGAACTAAGGAAGATATGGTGAGCCCTGGTCCTAGTTTTATCCCAAAACACTGTCTGAAAGTTTCCCTTGGAATGTGTCAAAAGCTGGCTAGTTTCAAAGTACTTACCAGATCTTAGGCCATTCTGTGTTATCTTTATGTTTGTCTTGAAAGTAACCAAGTAAAGCAGAGCTAGGAGAGGATTTGTGGTGAGCCCGGCCCACTAGTTTCTACTCCAACAGTTGCCTTCAAGTTTTCCTCTGTTTTTATATGTTTTCTATAGAAAGTATATCAAAGGCTGGCTAGTTTCGAAGTACTTAATAGATCCTGGATTGATTTTATGTCTTTCTTAAGTGTTTGTCAAAGGCTAGCTAGTTTCAAAGTACTTACCAGATCCCGGGCTGCTCTTTGTTCTTCATCTGTTTAATTCCCCTTCTTATTGTATCATTTCATTCCATAAATCAAACTTTAAAGAGATCTTGAGACATAAATGACTTACCACATGGACCACTCTTGAACCTGATTATTTCAATTAAACCCTATTATGACTCCATAGCCCAATGGACTAAAACCTATAATTATCTATATTCCTGACCAAAGCTTACTCTGATTGCTTGGAACTTCACACCTTTGAAACTCTTTGCATTTAGAACTTTCCACCTCAAACAGTGATCATGATCAACCATCCAAAAAACAAAAAAACCCTCGGCCTTCATAACTAGCCTAATATCATTACCCAAAACTTCAAAGACAAATCCATCTTTGCACTTATTGGAGAGATCCCTCTCCGGATTCAGGAGGGCTAGATCCTAGAATCCCAAAGTGGTTGAAACGATGTTGTTTCTATGATTGGACTTTTCCAATCTTGTTGATTACGGATTCCTAACAATACCCAACACTCTCAAAGGTAATGGTTCCAATTCTGGTCAGACTGTATCTACCATTGTTGCCCATCTCTATATGCATTTGGAGATCCTTCTCCTCCAAGTCACTAAACAACTCCTTGTCTCCCGTCATATGGATGGAAGCACCACAACCAAGATAATACACCAATCCCATTGCGCTTGAAACCAAACATGTGATCAAAGAGAAATAAAGTTAAAATTGCGAGGCTAAGGCCTCACCCACTGCAGCTCTAGAAACCTTCTTGTTATTCTTTTTCTATGGGTAGCTACTGGCGATATGCCCATGTTCGTGACAGTGAAAACGCTTCACTTTGGACAAATCCAGCTTCTTGCCTTTAGCCTCAGATTTTGGATGGGATTTCGTCCCCTTTCCCTTCCTTGTTTTGACAACCAAAGTGAAATTCTCTTCATCATCATTCTTCGATGAAGAGCCGTCCCTGGTATTCTGCCTTATCTCCTCCTGCACAATATCCGACCAAAGTCGCTCCCAATCCGACAGTTTCTCCCCTCCATTGATAGAGTCTTCATAGCTATGCCAACTCTTCGAAAGCCCAAGGAGAGCCAAGATCACCAATTCATCATCCGCAACTGTAATTCCCACACTCCCCAGCTCATCCCTACATTGGACAAACTTCGTGAGATATTTTGGAATACTGTCGCCCTTCTCCATTTTGATTTTTATGAGCTTATCTTTCAGCGCCAACTTCCTATGGTCGTTGCTGCTTTGGAAAATATTTTTCAAAGCCTTCCACATTGAAAATGGAGTGGCTTTCTCGTGAAGGCTTGACACAATATGGTCTTTCACACCTTCCAATAGAATTCTTCTTGTCTTTGCTACCTTCTTTTGCCATGCGTCAAGTAATGCAGCATTGCTAGAAGTAGGCTTAGGAACATCGCTATTGATGAACTCCTTCAGTCCATTATCTTCAAGCACTACCTCCATCCTGTCCTTCCAGGCTATGTAGTTTGAGCTACCCTCAAGGAAATACTCCAACCGTAACCCATTGAAATCCATTTCAATAAATACTCAACTGTCGCACCAAGAAATTTCTGCAGCAAATTCGAATTGTCCACCAGCACAAAACTCAACACCACTTCAAGTTTGCAATCTCTAGTGATTAACGCTCCTTTGATACCATGTAGAAATTTATTAATACTGTGATGTATTACCGAATTCTCCACTTAATTCTTTGTGGAAATTGAATCGCCAATTGCAAAACACATATGAAGCAAAATCAATCACACATAAACATAGTTGTTTAACAGGAAAGCTTAAAGCTAAAAGCCCCAACTATCATATATTATGTATATCAATGGATCATGTAATAATATCATACAAAGCATAGTACATCAAGCTCTTAGTACAATCAACAATCATTACACATTGTCATGCAAAAATTTGCATATCTATGCACCAATTTCTTGCCTTCTGATAGTCTGCCTCCACTGCGCAATCCCTGCTAAAGAAGACCTCTAAATGAATTCAAATTGGCCTTGCCTTGACTGCGCAATTCTCATTGGCATATCCAATGTGTGTCAGATGCATTGAATGCATCACTATAGTCACAACATATAGTCCATCTCACCCTTTCACCTATCTCTCCACTGGGTCTCCACTGGAACTGACATGCAAGTAGTTAACTTTTGTATTTTTTCAATTGCAAGTGAGTCTCTAGTTATGAATTAATTAAATAATTAATTCACTAAACTCTCACTAGTGTATCTTCAATTAGAACTAGATAAAACTAGCACAACTAATTTTAACTCACTTAACTGAGTTAAACTGAATAACAACTCCCATAACTACTCTTCCAACTATGTCACAACTTTGCCACTTCAGTTATAACTGAGTCCTCCATGCATGAGTCACCAACCACCTTAGGAATTGCATAGTTCCTTCAGCCCACTATTGGTGTTCAGGTAGGGATGATCTATCCACCCTAATCCGACATTAATCTTATCAATCCGAGAGCGTATCCTTTCAAGGCTACACACAAGGTATATGCAAGAACAAATGCTCAATCTGTTCAACTGAGGGTTTGCAGTCAAACTCAAAACATTGTCGTGAAGTAAAATTAATACAGAACATTCAACAATATGAATCAACAAGAGATAAAAATAACAACCATAGCACAACAGAAATAAATCCACACATATACACAGACGCATCACCTGATAAGAAGAGCGGGCCCAGCTCTATGATCAGGGTTGCGTTAACTACGAAACGCTTTGGAACAGTAAAACCAGATGTATTTTATTGATATATGAAATGTGATTACAGTCTTCTCTTCGGAACCGAGAATTACATGAACAATGTCCATTTTATACACAGTACAAGGGAATAACAGATTTCCCTGAAACATGAGAATCACTTGTTCAAAAATGGACTTTGGTTGAAACGGCACAAGCAACAGATATTCTGAATGGAGCAAAGGGCTGAGAATAGTCCCAGGTAGTCGTGGTCCAGCTGTGTGTTCTCCCTTTGGCTTGTCGTTACTGATTTTTGCTGTGATCTATTGGAGCGAGGGTTCCTATCTTCAATCTGCATCCAAACACAAACCTTAGTGCCACAATTAGGTAAACCCCACGATTTTACTTCATTAATCAAAATGTCCCAATCGGACAAGTCAGGGTATTTACCTCAGGAGTTTATCATAAACAATGTGGGTAAATTAAGCAAAAAGGGGTCAAAAAGGATGACAAAAGTGGGCAAAGAAATAGCCAAATTCAGTGCCCAACATCTCCCTCAGCTAGCCTTCTGCATGCCCTCATGCAGCCCGCTTACCTCGCAGATCTGGGTTCTGCAACCTGTGAGCTTCATGAAGCCCGACAAGATCGTACTCCAGAGTCATTTCTGTCCTTGGGACTTTAAACCCATCTGAAAGGAGGACCTCCTTCCACCAATTTGCCAGAATGTTATAAGCTGGAGTATAGAATTCTGATGGCAGCCAAAGAATAGGATATCGAAATCGAAGCACCATCCACTGGGTGCCACATGTTTGGACACATGCCACATATCTTGGTACTCGAGTGAGTACTCGTGCAAAATTAGGTGCCCCAAAAGGCTCCCTGCTTCTGACAGCTGTTGGTGACATCATCCATCTCCTCTGACAAGCATCCAAAGCTTCCTTCTGAAAAACAATTATTTGATTGACACAAAGATCAAGACACCACCTTTGTGTCCTCAACATTCTGGCTTTTTTTTCCTCAAACTTCAAAAAGGCATAGTTCATGTTGAATACAGTATCTGACCTCTCATGCTCTGCCCTTATTATAAATGGCTTAGTGACTTGGTTAGATTCAAAAGTGTCACAAGCCTTCCGCCAATGAATTTGATTGAAATTATAAGAGGTGAGGGCCCTCAGATGAATGTCCCCCACATATGGGACCAGATTAAAATTCCTATCCAACCCTAGCAAATACCCATGCAAATAAAACTCACACATCAAGTGCTGAGTTGGCACATCGTGATTCCTCATGATACAGAGGAATTGTACACTATCCTCAATCTCATAACTAACCTCATTCTTAATGCTTTCCATGCAGAATAAAAGAAAACGTTCATGCAAAAATAAAGAATAGCAAGGAGCAGGGGGGAGACATGCCATCACCTCTTGCACCAGACTGAACATTTGTTCCTTATCATTTTTCAGCTCGGCCACCTGCTTGTCCAGCTGCTCCATCTTGAGCTGCTGCTTGGCATGCCTTAACTTCATAATATCCATATGCTCCACATATCCGAAGTTGGTTGCGGAGGCTTTCTCTTCGGTTCTTTTGATTTCATTTTTGTACTGGGCCGCAGTGGATTTCCATGTCTGTAGCTCAACCATTAGGGCATACTTTCGGGCTTCAAAGAGCTGTTCATTTGGTTCTGTCTTGGTTCTTGCTTCGACCCTGTCAACCCTGGGTCTCTTGGCTCGCCGTCTATACCTGTTTATCTGCTTCTGCATCTTATACAATTTTCTCCTCAAACTCCTCACTTCCATTTTCAACTACATTGTTTCTCTGAACTGATGTTGATATCTTTGCTTGATAGGTGGTCTTCGCAACCTACCCAACTCTACTTCCTCTTGCTTGACCTGTACTTCCTTAGCTTCGACTGTTGGAGTTGAGTTCCTTGGAGCTGCCTCTGCCGGGTCAACAGATGGTCCAATTTCCGCTGCCTGCCCTTCTTCTATTCTTTCTTTCTTTATCCTTTTGATACCTTCGTGCACCACTGGTGGATTCGTCAGGATCGCTTCGCTTGGTCCCTCCTCTCCACCAATGGCCGTTCCTTCATCAAGTGTGTTTTCCTCGAACAACAGTGGCCCAGTAGGATCCCCTTCTGCTAATGTGCCTACTGGTGTTTCTTCCAGCTGCAGCCTTCATTTAAAATTTGAAGGCGTTGGAATGGCCACATTTTCTTCTTCTCTTTGCTAAGGGGAATGGGTTACCCGCACCCCTTTAGGAAAAAATACAGGAAACTGGAACAAATTTTCTCCATCCAATCCTGAGGTCGACACTGGTTCTTGTGGAGTAGCGTCAGCCTCACTTCTTGCTTCTCCTGCCATTTCCCTTGTAGCTTCTGTACTCAGAGTGGTCACGAATGTTTCCTCCACAGGTTCCATATTAACAAGGGATTCCTGTGGAGTGGCCTATGTGCCAATTACTCTGTCTGTCTGTTGAACTGGCTCTGCGGACTGGGCTGGTTCTTATGGAGCAACCTCAGCTGAAGTGCCAGTAAGAATTTCTGCAACTTCAATTAGTTCGGCTTGCATTTGTAAATCCAACTCATCTTCACATCCCTCAGTCTCCATCATCATTTCTTCACGCTCTTCTTGATCAACATAATTGTCCTCCTCGTCTCCCTACACGACCTCGTCCTCTTGCATCATTTCCGGTTCCTCTGCCCTAGCAGCTATGGCAGCTTCAATTTCTTCTTTAGTGGAGTTTCGGAACCACTCCCATGGAATCGGAATCCTATCGATGGTGTTCAACACTAATAACTGCACTAGTCCATGGTGGGAGAGGACTGCTAACACCTGCTGCGCCTCTCTAGCTGAGTTCACCATCAGAGTCAAGCTTCTCAAAAGAAAATAAGGTACATTAATTGAAAAGGCTTCCTCTTGGAGAAACCGCAGGTGTGCCAGTATACGCAGATGTATTTAAAGACAGTAGAATATCTCCCTTCGCAGGTTATATATTTGATCACGACTTCTGCAACTTCACTCCATGGTCACGGCAATGACATTCTATCGTACCCCTGGCCCTTCTGTGCAATTCTCTCCTCGGTTTGGAGAAAAGCTTAGGGGAATTTCGGAAGAGGAGTTCTTCTTGAAATCCATCGTTCACCTCCTTGTGGGAGTCCACTAACCTCTGCAATCTCTTCCTCTGTAACTGGGATTTCGAGTTCGTGAACCTGAGAAACTCCTCCCTCCAGGTTCAATGCAAATTCTAGTGTAATTTCCTCATCCCAACCATTCAGTCTATCCAAGTAGATGTCCCAACCTGCATTTACAAATATCTTCCATACCTCCCGATTGCACCGAATCCTTGTTGAATCATCGGGCTCATGGTGCACAGATCGACCACCCATTGCTGCTAAGGCGAAAATGGCATGATGACTACAGTCAGCTAGCAGGGGAAGAGTGGCAGGTTCCGAACTGTTAATAACTGTAACGACGTCATGGCCATTTCCAAATATAATGGATAAAACAGTACTGGTACATTTAAAATTAACTAACAGATTGCAGTGGTACTGTTAGATATGCTTACTTTTAATACGGAATGTTTACAGGGTGACTAATGTGACTCTTATGCGTGCAAGTACGCATCCCAACTCAACGATATAATTAGTACTTAAAGTCATTAAGTTTAATTTAGTAATATTCATGTGTCATAAGTACCTTTATTAAGTACATCGTCAGTTATTATGACGGTACCCTCCCCCCAACTTAAACTGATGGTTGTCCTCGGCACGCTCTGACTGTCCTTTCGGAATATTTAATTAAATCCGTAAATTTCGGCGGAGACGTACCTGCGGACTTACCTTAGGGTGGAGTAACAACAAAAGTGTTTGTCATGAATAGTGAGTAACAACAAGAGTGAGTGACAGAAATGACGAAGTAACATCAGTTGCGGAGTAACAATAGTTGCGGAGTAACGACAGTGACGAAGAAACATCAGCTATGGAATCAGAGCAGCTACGGAGTAACAGCATCGACGGTGTAATAGCAGTTTCGGAGTAGTAGCAATCTACAAAGTAAGAGCATCGATGGTGTAACAGCAACTTCAGAGTAACAGCAACAACGGTGTAGCAGCAACTTCGGAGTAACAGCAACAACAGTAGCAGCACTTCGGAGTAACTTTGGAGTAACAGCAACAACAGTGTAGCAGCACTTCAGAGTAACGGAAATAGTAGTGTAGCAGCAACTCTGGAGTAACATCACCAACAATATAGCTTTCCTCCTGGCCAAAAATCTTTTATTATTCCTGCAAAACACAAACAAGTGAGAAATAACCACATTTCTCTTCTTCTTCTTTTCTTTATTTATTTATTTTTATTTTTTATTTTATTAATGGGGGATGAAAATGTCTTCTGTTGCAATAATCATTAAATTAGCTGAATGTGAAAGGGTTTTAACAAAGGCATCCTTAGAGGCTGGACAATGATATAATTTTAGACAGTGTCCATTTACTACAAATGAAGTCTTATTCTCATCAATTGTAATTAATCTAACTGTTCCATTATCGAACACCGCATCCACTTGATATGGTCCCATCCAGTGAGGAAGAAGTTTTCCCTTGAATTCTTTAAATCTGGAGTCATATAGTAACGCCCAATCCCCTTCATGAAACACCTTAGTTTTAATAAATTTGTCATGCCATTTCATCCTCTGCTGTTGAACAGCAGTAGTTCTCTGGACAGCTGTTGATCGGATCTCCTCTAACTCATTTAGGTGTTCCAGTCGGTGCTTCTGTGCTTCTGATAAATCCAAGCCTACTTCCAGGGCTGTTCTGAGTGTGCTAATTTCAAATTCCACTAGAAACAAAGGAGATTTCCCATAGACTAATTCAAAGGGGGAAAATCCTTTTGTATTCCGCCATGTTGTCCTATAGGCCCATAAAGCTTCTGGAAGTTTCTGTGCCCAATCCCGGCGATGACTTGCTACTGTCTTTGTCAAGATATTTTCCAATACCTTGTTTGTACTCTCTACTTGTCCATTTTCCTGTGGATGATAGGGGGTTGTTATTCTGTGTTTGACCCCATAATTATGCATAAATTTCTCTATCATATGAGATGTGAACTGTGATCCTCCATCTGATACAATTTCTCTCGGAGTCCCATACCTAGCAAAGATATCTTCAAAAATAAAGTCTGACACTACTTGCTCTGTTTCCCTCGTGACTGCTCTAGCTTCCACCCATTTGGTTACATAATCAGTACAAACTAGGATTTAAGCTTTTTGATGAGAAGGTGGGTTAAAGGGGCCAAAAAAATCAATGGTCCATCTCTCAAATGGTTCAAGGAATATATGGGGTTGAAGAGGCATTTCATCTACTTTCCCAGGTTTTCCCATCCTTTGACAACTATCACACCTTCGAATATAATCTCGGGCGTCACGAAAAATGGAGGGCCAATAGTATCCCATCTGCAACACTTTATGGCCTATCCGTTTGTCTACAAAATTTCCTCCACAGGGTCCATCATGTGCAGCCTTTAGGATCTCATAGATGTCATCTCTTGCCACACAATTTCGAATCTACTGATCAATCCCTGTATCAAAAAGATATCCTGCCATCCATGAATAACGAGCACTCTTATGAATTATCTTCCTCTGCTCCTTATAAGATAAGTGACAGGGCACTTTACCTGTAGCAAGATAATTAGCAATATCTGCATAGCACAGAGTATTAGTAGATACTGCAAAAAGATGCTCATCTGGAAAATTATCATCAACTGGCATATTCTTACCATCATGTTCTAACCTAGATAAGAAATCTGCAACCACATTGTCCTTCCCTGGTTTATCTACTATAGTAATATCAAATTACTATAGTAGCAACAGCCATCGTGTAACACGATCAGGGGTAACAGTTTTGTTCATTAAATACATGATGGCATCATGATCAGTGTGCACACAGGTATAATACCCAGTAATATAATGCCGAAACTTGTTGATGGCGTAGACAACAACAAGGAACTCTTTCTCAGTCACCGTGTAGTTTAATTCAGCCAGAGCCAGATTTTTACTAACATAGTAGACTGCATAAGGGACTTTATCTTCTTGCTGTCCTAATACTGCACCAATTACTATTTGAGAAGAATCTGTGTGAATATGCAAAGGTAACGCCCAGTCTGGTCCTCTAAGAACTGGAGCACTACAGACTAATTCCTTAATCTTTGCAAAGGCTACCTCACAGTCCTCTGTCCACACAAATTCTGAATCTTTTGTCAGTAATTGAAATAATGGGTGGGCTACTTTTGCAAAATTTTCCATAAAGCGCCTATAATAACTAGCATACCCAATAAAACTACGTACTTGTGTGGGCGTTTTAGGTGTTGGAAAGTTCAGAATTACCTTTACCTTTGCTGGGTCCATCTTGATTCCTTCAGCTGAAAGCAAATGTCCCAGAACAATTCCTTGTTCCATAATCATGTGACACTTTACTGTACTCAAGGAAACACGTGCTTGTATACACCTTTCAAGAACTTTTTATAAATTTTTCAGCCCCTCCAAGAATGAGTCCCCCATATGGAGTGAAGTCATCCATATAAATTTCAACACCATAATCTATTAAATCAGAGAAGATTCCCAAGATTTCCCTCTGAAATGTTGCAGGGGCATTACATAGGCCAAAAGGAAGGACCCGGTATGCAAATGTTCCCCAGGGACATGTGAAATTGGTCTTGCCCTGATCCTCAGGAGCAATTTGGATTTGGTTGTATCCACTAAACCCATCCAGAAATGAGAAAAATCTCTTACCAGCCAATGTGTCTAAGACTTGATCGATAAATGGCACAGGGAAATGATCCTTCTGCATTGCCTTATTTAACTCTCGGTAGTCCACACAGATTCACCACTTACCGTTTTTCTTAGGAACCATTACCAGTGGTGAAACCCATTGGCTATCTGAGATAAGGTAGATAAAACCTGCATCTAGTAATTTTTGAAGCTCTCTTTCACAATATTTTTTAATGTTGGGCTCATCCTTCTCTGAGGCTATCTTATAGGGTGACAATATTCTTTGATGTATATATGATGGGTGCACAAATTATCAGGGATCCCATTCATGTCTGATTAATCCTAGGCAAAAGCTTCCTTATACTTCTGAAGAACATCTATCAGTTGCTTCCTCTGGGACTCTGACAGACCTGGATTGATATTCAGGGTTTTTCCTGGTTCTATCTCCACTTGGACACTTTCATGAGGTGCACCAACATCTTCTTCTAATTCTTTTGCTGTCTCAATATCTTCCTGAGTCTCACAGCTTAAAATAGATTCTAAGACTTGCTGATTTGATTCTGAAATGGAACAAGGATCGTTCATAAAGGAAGTGATCAAATCATCTTCTGATTCCATCTTCAGCTGAAGGGCCTGCCTAATAGTAAGGACTGGTCTCACCTCTTCCTCTTGTTCTTCGACTTCCACCATAGATACAGCCTTCTTGCTGGCTGCTGACTTCTTGGATGCATCTGGTTCTGTCAGTGGGTATAGCACCAAATTCTTGGTGTTATGACCTTTAGAAATGGCCATATTTCCTGATCGACATCCAATATAAGCGTCTGCAGTAGCTAGCCATGGCCTCCCCAAAATCAAAGGGTGGCCTCCCACTAAAGACTGTGTATGCAACACCAGGAAATCGACTGGGTAATGCCATGCATCTACTGAAATTTTCACATCCTCCAAATTTCCCACAGGCTTGACTGTGGACCTATCTGCTAATTCCAACACTGTAGGTGTATACTTCAAATTATGAAGGCCTAATGTATGCATGGTTTCAGTAGTGATGACATTGATGGTAGCACCCAGGTCTACCAGTACATTTGGAATCTCTACCCCATTAATCTGTACTGCCAGAACTGGGTTTCCCAGGTCTCCATACTTTACTGGTGTTGATTTCCCCATCATGAAGTCCGATAGTTTTCCCATAACATGTATAGTGAGGGGGTCCTTAGTTTTCTTTGCAGGTTTCTTCAAAAAATACTCCCTAAGAGTCTTTGCATAAATTGGCACATCTTTCATGGCTTGTAACAAGGGGATTTTAACAAATAAATTATGTAATTCTCCTAATAAGTCAAATTCAGCTTGTGGGCTGGTTTTACTCACAATCAGTCTCTCTGGGTAGGGTGGTTCAGATTGAGGTTGTTTTACAGGAGGCGCCTTAACAGTTTGTTTCAGTTCTTTATTAGTTGGCTATGCCTTTTTGTCTTGATTATCAAGCTGTTCAATGATAATCGAAGGGGTTTGGACATTAACTGTCCGGCCAGATCGCAAATTAATTTCATACAGATTTGCTGTAGAAATGTTATACAAAGGCAGGTTAAGAACATCGGCTTGATGAGCTCCTTTATTATTGGGGTTAGGGTTAGGCTACATTGGAAGATGAGGATGAACATGTTGGTTACCATTAGGCACAGCGGAGGGTAATTGGAGTTGCTATGGTATTTTTTACTGTGGCATTTGCTGAGGGAACTGCCCTATAGAGGGTCCTTGCCAAGTTGGAGGCCATGATGAGCTCATACTAGCCTGAGGGTTCCATTGCTGCCATAGTGGGTGCTGGTACTATAGCCACATAGGGGAGTAAGGTGTGGGTTGGGGATTCATGATATAATTATTGAAATACTGAGATGGATCCAGATACATACCTTGATTTCCCAATGGTGGTCAAAATTGCCACGACTTCCTGGCGCCCATAAGATACAGCTGTTCTGTGTCCTCCCCTGCTCCTTGAAATACTACTTTCAGGCCCGACAAGGAAGGGCATGAGCTGGTAACATGATTTAGCTCACAGATGTCACACTTATCTATATACTTTAATGGAAATTCCCTTTCTAAATGATTATTCTCGCACTTTGGGTAGAAGATCGCCATAGCCCTTTCCTGCTCCAACTACTTCTGATTTACGTGCAAAGTATCCATCTATGTTGACAGGGTACTAAGAATGTCTGTCTTCAGGTTGTCTAACAAGTTCCCAATTTCTGCTTTCGTAATACCCCCACTAGATCCTTTTACTGAACGAACCCCTGATCTGTTTCTTGCAAGCCCTCTTGAGCACTGGATACACAAATTGCAGATATTTTCAAAAGTTTCCTTGGAGATGTCTCCTTTCCCCACAATGTTCAACATTTCCATTGAATCCTCTTGAAAAGACCGAAGGAGGATAACCTTCAAAATTTCTTTGTCCAAGTAAGAATGTCCTGACCTCTGTAAGAGGTACTTAAACCTTTCCACACAGTCTTCCAGATTTTCATCTTCTTTTTGTGTAACCTTGAAAAGCTCCTCCTTGATATTTTAGGATTTATAATAATCCTGATACTTCTCCAGGAAAGCTGTTCACATGCCCTTCCATCTGGTAATGGATTTCCCTCCAAGGCTCATAAACCATCACAGGGCCATCCCCTTGAGTGTAGAAGGAAAAATCTTCAATTTATGGGCATCCGTCATGTAGTCATACCCCCGACACACTATATCAAATTCAAACAAAAATGTGTCGGGGTCCTCTGACACGAGTCCATGGAAATTTGGTAAAGCTGCCAATGGGATAGGCTTTGTAGGCGCACCTCCTCCCATATTATCAATGGGAAACTCAATAGTAGAGGTTGTAGGAGCCATGAAAATCTTCTAATAGTCGCTGGGGACTTCAACAGGTTCTGTAGAGGATGACTGGGGACTCCTTACTACTGGAACTCGAGTGGATTTGGTAACACTCCCCTTGTCTCTCGGTGATACAAATATTTCTTTGTTTCTACTGCTTGCATCCTGATGGTTCAATCCCTCAATGAAAAATTCCTCTCCCCTATTGAAGTAATCTGATTCTGTCAATATTCTGCTTGCGATCTCTTCTCCTATCCCTAATGCAAGATCCTCTTGATCAGGTCCAATGCTACTTGAGCCTTTCGCTAATGGAGGACCCTACTGTACTGAATCACCAAGGGATACCAGAGTATGCACTGGTTGATCTACTGTTTGTCCTTCAGATCGTACTCTCCTAGCCCCTGGCCTTGCAACTGCACGAGAAGATGCTTTGGACTCTGCCTTTTCGATGATCTGTTGAATGTAAGTCTTTCTTCCCAAATCTAGTCTTCCCTTCTTTGGGGCTATCGCTCCACCCCTCTTATTTGATTCTTTGTTCATACAAAAATTAATGTGATGGAGAATCTCTGCATGAGCCTACAACACTTCAATCCTAAAGTAAGGTGTCAAAGGACCATTCCTTCCCCAAGACAAAAGGATTTAAAAAGATAAAAACAGCAAGACGGAGACTAGATTTTCAGACCTGGAGCAGGGCGTCAAAGACTCCTCCCTCCCTGGGACAAGAACAAGAACCACACAACCCACAAAAAGACCTAATACCTCCCAGATCTGAATTAGGGCATTAAAAGACTCCTCTCTCCCCAGGACAAGAAGGTGGCCCAAAACTCAAAATAAAAGCAAAAAAAAACAACCCAAAATCAAAACCTACACTCAGGACCTAAAGCAGAGTGAGAAAACTCGTTCTCTCCCCAGGACGAGAGGTCAACCATCTGGTTGCCTCAAATCATTGCTTGCACCTTGTAGCCTCTCCAGCAACGATGCCAAAATGTTGGTGTTCAGGTAGGGATGATCTATCCACCCTAATCCGACTTTAATCTTATCAATTTGGGAACGTATCCTTTCAAGGTTACGCGCAAGGTATATGCAGGAACAAATGGTCAATCCGTTCAACTGAGGGTTTGCAGTCAAACTCAAAACATTGTCGTGAAGTAAAATTAATACAGAACATTCAACAATCTGAATCAGCAAGAGATAAAAATAACAACCATAGCACAACAGAAATAAATCCACACATATACACAGACGCAACACCTAATCAGAAGAGCGGGCCCAACTCTTTGATCAAGGCTGTGTTAACTACGAAAAGCTTTGGAATAGTAAAACCAGATGTATTTTATTGATATATGAAAGGTGATTACAGTCTTCTCTTCGGAACCCCGAATTAAAGGAACAATGTCCATTTTATACACAATACAAGGGAATAACAGATTTCCCTGAAACATGAGAATTGCATGTTCAAAAAAGGACTCTGGTTGAAACGGCACGAACAACAGATATTCTAAATGGAGCAAAGGGTCAAGAATAGGCCCAGGGAGTCGTGGTCTAGCTGTGTGTTCTCCCTTTGGCTTGCCATTACCGATTCTTGCTGCAATCTGCTGGAGCGAGGGTTCCTATCTTCATCTGTAGCCAAACACAAACCTTAGTGCCACAATTAGGTAAAACCCCACGATTTTACTTCATTAATCAAAATATCCCAATCGAACAAGTCAGGGTATTTACCTCAGGAGTTTATCATAACAAATGTGGGTATTAAGAAAAAAGGGGTCGAAAAGGATGACAAAAGTGGGCAAAGAAATAGCCGAATTCAGTGCTCAACACCCACTGATTTGCCAAATCTGTTCACTGAAATAAAGTGCTCCAAGAGAATAAGTTGGTATTTATTGTCGGATTATTATTAAGGGCTAATAATAATCGACATGCATCTATTTTTAGATTGACGATCTATAAATAGACTTTGCCCATTCTTCTAAAATAGAATCTCATCTATTTTTCACATTTGACCAACCATCTACAAATAGCATCCTGAAACTTATAGAATATTCTCACCATGTCTAAAAATAGACGTACACCTAAAAATAGCCTGTGGGCCCCACTTAGTGAAGGTGCTTATTTTTCACTAAGCTCATCATCTTGTTGAATCTCAACACATAAGCTCAATGGTAGCAAGCCTGCATTTTTCAACCTACAATCATACAAAATAAGTTACAATTTCTATAGAGTTAGCCATCTAGTACTATCATTATTCAAAATCATAAACCCCCTTGAGAGAGCCCTCTCAAACTGAAGAGGCTAATCTTCAGTTAGAAGTGGTTTGAAACTGTTACATTGAGTTATTTTATGAGCAACCAATCAAGTTCAATTTGGTGATAACAGATGGCTTGACCTTGGAATTCTGCTCTGTGTTTTCTAACACATGCTTAGTTGTCCAGGTGGGTTGTCTTATCAATGAGGTTTATAAGGGAAGGGCTTTGTCCCTTATTGGGCACCAGTCCAGCTTTTTAGAAATTTATAATGGCTTATCTCTTTCATTGTCACCTCAAGTAGCTCTCCTCTCACTTGATTCTTGGTCCATGCAATGCATTTCTCCCTTCGGCAGCCATGCCATGTCGGAAATCTCATTGTTAGCAATGAAAATGGCAGTTGTGGAGCTTCAGGAGTTCCAAGACATGCCTTCGAGCTAAATCCTCAACTCGTAGCTTCCATGCCAACATTCCCTAGAACACACAAGAGGAAACTTTACTAGTGAAGGAAGAAGCCCAACATGAACTACAAGTTACTCTTGATTCAGATGTCATGGTGGTGATTGCTCCTTGGGTTCCTGACAAAGGTAATTCACAAGGTGGTCAAATTTATTATTTTCATACTCTTAATTTATATTGGCATGTCAATTTTATACGTGGAAAAAAATTGGTGGATAAAAGACAATCCCAGGTCAATATTTTACACAAGTTAGATGAACTCAGAGTCCTCATGCTTTACATGGAAGGTTGGCTACCCAGATTAGAGATCGGTTCTCGATCTGACTCTCGAGTTCTTCCACCATGTAAGGTTGAGGAACAACTTATCAACTTGGACACTTCTTTATCATCTTTATGCTTTGGATACTTGAGTTTCATAAGTGTAGCTAAGGGCTATAGTTATGTTTCACTTTAATTTTGTGTTTAGTTTAATTTTATTGTGAGCTTAGACCTTGTAGTTCAATAAGGATATTATTTTTGTCTCTTGTTGTTGGTTCCCCCCTGACTGGGGCAACAATTAGTTTTGGTTTATGTTGATCATGGGCACTCCTTTAATTTTTCTAGTTCTTAACTCTCTTGTTTATTGTCTCTAGGATAGTTTCTAAAGCGGTAGGCTAGAGAAACTGATTTTGAATTAGATGTAAATTCTTTCTATTTTAATGCAAATATAGCTTACAATATATATATATATATATATATATATATAATTTTAAGGTTATAATTTATGGAGACATGAAATTGGTAACAATGGATCTTCTCTTCATGGGGATTTGACCATTAAAGTCTAGGAGGATATACCTGCTCCACCCCTATTAAATATGAAAGTATAAATACATATTCTTAACCATTAAACCCACTTAAATTATATCTTAGTATCCTGATAATGCATCATTATCATTATAATTATGACACATGCTCTCAATTCTCTAACATCTGCCACACTTCCAATCTTCTTGACTTATTAAGCCAACCCCATTGGTCTTAGTGGATGTTCTTCGTCATCATCATCATCATCGACTACTTTTAACATTTCAAATTGTTTTAAAATAAAATATAAACTTAAAAAAATATTTTTTAACCTTGATAAGACCTATAGTTTGTAAGCTAAAAAAAGAGAAAAAAATAAAAAGTATCCCTGGCATTTGTCATAATATGGGTGGTAAAGTCCAAAAATCACCTTTGAGATTAAAATATGTTTTCAATTGTCTTTTAATTTTTTAATAATATTTTCTTTAATAAAGCCAGGGGGTTGTCCCATGTAGATTTCTTCATGCAAATCTCCATGTAAGAAGGCGGATTTAACATCCATATGATGGACTTCCCATTTAAAGGAGGTAGCAAGGGAAAGAACAAGGCGGATAGAATTCATTTTGGCAACAAGGGAGAAGGTTTCAATATAGTCAATTCCTTGAACTTGTGAAAATACTTTAGTGACAAGACGACCTTTATGTCTATCCACTTTTCCATCTGGTCCAAACTTTGTTTTGTAAACCCATCTGCATCTGACAAGTTTTCTTCCTTTTGGAAGAGGAACAAGATCCCAAGTATCGTTTTCCATTAAGGAACGATATTCTTCATTCATAACTTCATCCCAATCTAGATGACTGGAAGTTTCTTCAAAGGTTTCTGGATCAAGATTTTCTGGAACTTTAGCGAATAAGGAAGTGAATCTTTCGAACTAAGAACGTGTACGTCGTCTATCTGCAGCGTCTCCTGTAAGAGAACATGCTGCATCCCGAGTAGAGCAGACCCATCTTGGAAGATGTGGAGTAAAAAGAATAATTTCAAGAGGTGTGTTATTGCCTAAATCTACCTCAGGCTGAAGGAAGGCAGAGTTCAGGGTAACATCAAACCACACTCAATCTGGTAGCTAGCCCTACCAGATCAGGAGAGGGCTCTCTCCGGGTCAATCTCAGCAAAGATAATCAATAAGGCTTGAGATGACTTGAAATAAAGGTTGTTTTTAGGCTAGGTATATAGGTGAAAGGATTTGATTTGATTTTGGGGGGTTTTGTTGGAATCAAAAGGAAAGGCAGTTTTGGGTTTGGGGATGAGGCCTAGTTTTTTGCAGAGTTCTGAACGGGGCAAGGAAGGAAATTTTTTTGATGCTTTGGATTGAATGAATGGATAGTTGAGACCGGTGAGGAGCTGAAGAGGGAAAGAGGCCTTCAAGAATCCTCTTCAAACAGATGAAAACATGGAAAATTAAACAAAACTTCAAGGCAGAGCACTGCTAATCTAATGGATTCCACCTTTATTAATTGTTTGTTTAATTTGAGAATAAAGGAGAAGGAAAATGATACATATGAAAATTCAATAAAATTACAATCACTGAGAGAAACACACCATAAAAACATATAGCCACATGGATCCCAAAGAGTGCTGCAAACCCTGGTCTATTCCTTTGCCAAAATTGCAGAGATGAAATGTACAATGAAGTGCCAAGCAATCCCAAGTGTCCAACCCTGAAAATGACTGAAGAATTACAAGATATAGACAAGACTAACTCATCCCCATGCCTCTAGGGGTCGAGCTCACCATTTTAGGAGATGTTTCAACAAGATCTAAACTAAGAACTGGAAAATAGGCAATGAAACAGCTTGCCTCTATAAGATAGGAAACTGATTCATTCAGTTACATTTCACTTTTTGGTGAATGAATCTACTTGGATGAGTAAAAATGTGCCAAAATTACATCAAAGTCATGAAATTACATCAATTTACATCAGGCTTTTTACATTTGGAGATAAAAATTCAAACTGGCCAAAACTAGGCGAAAATCTGAACTGCTGAGTGAAAACTAGGCCAAATATCCCAATGCGCCGCACCTCAAATCTCTATGCGTAGCGCCACTTTGAGGCTGATTTTGAGGCCTTCCCGAAGTCCAAATTGAGCGCACGATAGCTCGTTGGAAAGCTATGCCTGTCTACTTTCCAACCCAAGTGGAATTTCTGAATTTGGTTTCCATTTCCCCCTCCAAAAATCAAATCGCCCAACAATGCTTCCTGTGTGTCCAAAAAGTGGTAGAAAGGCCATTTTTAGGGTGTTTTTGACCCTTTAGGCAACCCAAAACTTGTCAAAATCCTTAGGTAATGGGTAGGCATGCATAAATTTTGATGAGAAATCCAGAAATGCAAAGTTTTCCTCAAGAGGAGCTGCCAATTATAAGCGCGCGCCAAGTGGCGCTACGCGTCGGGTAGGAAAATCTGTTTTAAGACCAAAAATTCAAAATTGACAAAAAGTTTCCCAAATTTCTTGAAATTTGGGCTGAATTTCCACCATCAAGCACTATGCTCGGCCAAAGAAGCTTCGACCAAAATTTGGAGTCTATCATGCCTTTTGCGATGCTTTAGTGCCCTCTTTAGTTTTGCCTTTAGGATCTTGATTCGTGCCTTGCAAACATGATTTCGCGCCCAGAATCACTATCTCTGTCATATGATGTATCAGTGTCTGTCTCCATGGTGTTTCAAGGTTGATGCAAGGTGTATGTTGTCTTGTCTGATATGAAAATGAGAATTTGGTGCTTTTGTTTTAGTTGCCAAATATGTGTCAAAGGGGAGGGACTGTAGGAGAAATAGGGTAGTGGGGACAATGGGATTTAATCAAGTGATAATTTTCCTTTTGAAAATTTGACAAATGTAGGAACAATGGACAACCATTTGATTTTTTGGGAATTGGGGAAATTTTGCAAATGGGATGGGGATGATGGGAATGAGATGAGTCAAAGTGGCTTGAGGGATGTAGGGAGATAGGGGAATGGACTTGTATTGATAGTATAATAGTGAGAGGGAGGAATAAACAGTGAGGAATGAACAAGTTTGGCACCAAAACAAATTTTAAAACTTCAACTTCAAAACCCTAAGGAAGCAATTTTCAATAAGATGATAGGGTTTGGCTTTTGTGTATCAAATTCTCATAATCAATCATATAACCACACCATTCACGAGTTTATGGGCACTAAAATATCACATGAACTTACTTGGACAAAATAAACCGAGTCGATTTGGAGTTTGTGGAAGCAATGTCAAAAATTTAATTATCTGCCCTGTGCGCCGCAACCACTTCCCAGTGCATCGCGCCCCTTCAATGCACAGTGATAGTTCAAAAACACACGGAGATGAACGGTCCTATGCGCCGCGCTCAGCCAATGCACTGCGACAGTTGCCCAGTGCGCCGCGACAGTCAAAATCACCACAGTTCGGCCTGCAAACTGGTTTCTTCACTCCTCCACGATTTTTCTTGGCTCATTGATGTCTTGGCTTGCAAATGAATTGTTGAAACACAAAAATATCTTTATGCCAAAGATTTTGATTTTTGATTTGAAAAAACTCACTTTACAATGTTTGAAAACTTTGGCACTTTTCAAATGAACTCTGTTTTGCTTGCTTTTTGATTTTTGGACTGAATGATGAATTTCTTGTCTGTTTTACAGGGATGGATGGCATGGAGTTTTGGAAAAGGTGACCAGGGCTGCGAATGGAGAATTATTACAACTGAAGAACTTAAAAATTACATTGCATTTATTACAAAAGGATAAAATAGATAATTTTTCTTCAAAACAGAGTTTTGAAGAAAAATCATTATCAAGCATTATGACGATGAAATTTTTGTAGTGAAACATTGTTTGAAGCTTCCTCATGTGCCTGCTAACATTATTAGACACTCTGAAGACTAAATTAATGAAACCCTAGACCTAATGGGACTAAAAACCCTAAAATGACTCTTTGCCAACCAAGAGACCAAACATGACTGTAAATGATTTTGATGAACAGAACTAGGCTAGCAGGTACAAGAATTGAGGGATATGAATGACAAGACCCTACCGTCAGATGATCCATGCTCCTAATGGAATGCAGCTGACTGAACTGAATGAGACACCTAAAATGAAATGCAACAAGAGAAATTTGATCTCTGACGGAGGGATGAAGATACTGACTCTAACATTGGCTCCAATGGGGATGGTAGCTTCTTGGAGGTGCCAAGAACTACAGATTTCTAGGAGAGTAGGTAGTGCCTTCGTCCATTGGGCTATAGAGTCCATAACTTCGAAAAATCAACACAAGACTCTTAACTCATTTTATTGACTGAAAATTCACTCAAACCGACTCAATTATAAAGATTGAAAATTGACTCAATGCAAAAAGAAATGACTCATGACTGACTTAACTGAAACAAGTACTTACAAAGCTTTTTGAATGGCAGAAGACCATCGAGATTTGAGGGACTCAAATCATGATGACAACCAACTGCCAGCTGATGGAATATGTACAATCATGTGTAGTGAGCCTTCCAATGTAACCAATCCAGTAGATGGCTACATACCAAAATTCTGCTCTCACTTTTCTCGAGCAGGTAGAACGATGTACATGTAGGAAACTCACAATAACCACTGAAACCAAGGCTTATGATAACGAACCGGGCAACATTTATCTTTTCTGATGCTTGTAAAATAATGCTGAAAGGATCTTGAAAATTCTGAAGCACTAGTTGGTCTAGAGACCCAGCAGCAAAAATACAACTACTCCCTTCATTCTGATCTGAAAGAACAATTGATTGCCGAGTGATAGGAAGGCACAGAGAGGTATAAGCTTCTGCCATATGAGTGTTAGCTGTAAGTTCCTTGACCATGAGAAATTATAGCATATTGTCTCTCTCAAGCTCATATTCCTCAACTTCATGGTCTAGGTCATTCTTAAACAGAAAACAATCTTCAAGATTACCAAACATGACAACCTTATCATCTTTATGAAAGAAAATATTATCTGTTTGCTGATCTATAAAACTAATTACAAGGCCATCATCATTTTCAAAAGAGGAAGAAGTTTCTCCAACACTTTCTTGACCATCTGTGCACTGCAAATCTGCTTTAGCTTGGGCTGTAACATGACCTTTCAAGAGTTGATCTATCTCATCTTCAGACAAAGGAGATAATACTTTTTGTTTTATTTTGCTCAAACAGTGATTGTCTTCATGAAATAACATTTTAAAACATGAAAAACCTAAATGACAGTCCTTAATTCCCTGATCTTCTGAAATTTGAAAACATTGTTGATCATCTTCATATGACATGGCAATCAAATTATCATTTATCACTGAGTTATTGAAAGAAGATTTTTCACTTAATTGAACAAAGATCTCATCTTGTTTTTCATGAATTGACTGGATTACCTCCTCATGAAGGCTTTGTTCTAATGAAATGAGAACATTTGGATCAATAACTCTATCTTCTTCATTCTAGATGATCTCAACAGCAGAGCTCTCCTTCATGGGATTGAACACAAGGTATTCTTGATCATCATGATCTGAATCTAGATCTGAAATAGCTGACTTGACTTTATCACATTCTGAAATTGAAACTTGACTTTCCTGCATATTGTCTTCTTCGATGGACAAATTTGAAACAAAACCTTCTCTTTCATCATTTTCCATTTTACTAAGATCTTGATCCTGCTGCAAAATTTCCTGGGCATCTTGATGAGTATTGTCTAAGTTCTCTTTATGCTGCTGAAATTGATTTTCGTACAGAGCCTCCATGATCTCATCGTCCATGAAGTCATCATCTTCATAAAATTTTTCAAGATTTTCAATAAAACTATGAACATGGCTACAACAGTTCTGAACTAAAGTTAAGGATGGATAAGATTCTTTATACCTTTCAAAGAACATGGTATGAAAATCCTTTAAACAGTAAATACAAGCAGGCAAAAAAATTTCATACCAAGATCGGGCTTCACCTTCTAGAGTGGCGATGAATATCTCCATCAAGCAGTCTTCAGGAAAATCAACCTTCAACTTGCGAATATGTATGTGAAATCTAACCAAATGTAAAGCAGCATCCTTCCTATCATCATCTTTAAACGTAGGTAAATTCCTTTGCCAATATACCTTAGGAATTTTATTTGGAAAACCTCGAATATGATCTCGGCTCATGGGAGCATACCTTCGATCCAGCGAAACCATTTTGATAAGAATGAATTCACCAAGAAATTCCTCAGGCTACTGATTTTTGAAGAGTAGAGTCGCCATAAAAATTCTAAAACTTAGGATTCTTCGACACTGGAGTCGCCAGGTGAATGATTTCAGCCTTCCTATGTCTGATCGTTGTCCACCATCAACCATCAGATCTGACTTGATACATGTACTGGGGAAATTTTCAAGTCAGATGTTACGTTTATAAACTAGACCGGAGATTGACTGAAGCATCGTTTATCTACTTTCGCTAATGCAAAGCAAGAGCGTTTCGAAGGCTACCTGGCATAACTTTAGGCTCCGTCTGTAGCTTATAAAACAAATAACACTAACAAGCAAACCATTTTATTCCCCAGTATGGTTGCCACTATGTTATTGGCTAAATCTACCTTAGGTTGAAGGAAGGTAGAGTTCAGGGTAACATCAAACCACGCTCAGTCTGGTAGCTAGCCCTACCAGATCAGGAGAGGGATCTCTCCGGGTCAATCTCAGCAAAGATAATCAATAAGGCTTGAGATGACTTGAAATAAAGGCTGATTTTAGGCTAGGTATATAGGTGAAAGGATTTGATTTGATTTTGGGGGGTTTTGTTGGAATCAAAAGGAAAGGCAGTTTTGGGTTCGGGGATGAGGCCTAGTTTTTTGTAGAGTTCTGAATGGGGAAAGGAAGGAAATTGTTTTGATGCTTTAGATTGAATGAATGGATAGTTGAGACTGGTGAGGAGCTGAAGAGGGAAATAGGCCTTCAAGAATCCTCTTCAAACAGATGAAAACATGGAAAATTAAACAAAACTTCAAGGCAGAGCACTGCTAATCTAATGGATTCCACCTTTATTACTTGTTTGTTTAATTTGAGAAGAAAGGAGAAGGAAAATGATACATATGAAACTTCAATAAACTTACAATCACTGAGAGAAACACACCATCAAAAAATAGAGCCACATGGATCCCAAGGAGTGCTGCAAACCCTGGTCTATTCCTTTGCCAAAATTGCAGAGATGAAATGTACAATGAAGTGCCAAGCAATCCCAAGTGTCCAACCCTGAAAATCACTGAAGAATTACAAGATATAGACAAGCCTAGCTCATCCCCATGCCTCTAGGGGTCGAGCTCACCATTCTAGGAGCTTTTTCAACAAGATCTAAACTAAGAACTGGAAAATAGGAAATGAAACAACTTTCCTCTATAAGATAGGAAACTGATTCATTCAGTTACATTTCACTTTTTGGTGAATGAATCTACTTGGATGAGTGAAAATGTGCCAAAATTACATAAAAGTCATGAAATTACATCAAGTTACATCAGGAGTTTCACATTTGGAGATAAAAAGTCAAACTGGCCAAAACTAGGCGAAAATATGAACTGCTGAGTGAAAACTAGGCCAAATTTCCCAATGCGCCGTGCCTGAAATCTCTATGCGTAGCGCCACTTTGAGGCTGATTTTGAAGGCCCTTCGAAGTCCAAATTGAGCGTAGGATAGCTCGTTGGAAAGCTCTACCTGTCTACTTTCCAACCAAAGTATAATTTTTGAATTTGGTTGCCATTTTCCCCTCCAAAAATCAAATCTCCCAACACTGCTTCCTGTGTGTCCAAAAAGTGGTAGAAAGGCCATTTTTAGGGTGTTTTTGACCCTTTAGGCAACCCAAAAATTGTCAAAATCCTTAGGTAATGGGTAGGGATGCATAAATTTTGATTACAAATCCAGAAATGAAATGCAAAGTTTTCCTCAAGAGGAGCTGCCAATTATAAGCGCGCGCTAAGTGGCGCTACGCGTTGGGCAGGAAAATCTGTTTTAAGACCAAAAATTCAAAATTGACAAAAAGTTTCCCAAATTTCTTGAAATTTGGGCTGAATGTCCACCATTAAGCACTATGCTGAGTCAAAGAAGCTTTGGCCAAAATTTGGAGTCTATCATGCCTTTTGCGACGCTTTAGTTGCCTCTTTAGTTTTGCCTTCAGGATCTTGATTCGTGCCTTGCAAAAATGATTTCACGCCCAGAATCACTATCTATGTCATATGATGTATCAGTGTCTGTCTCCATGGTGTTTCAAGGTTGATGCAAGGTGTATGTTGGCTTGTATGATATGAAAATGAGAATTTGGTGCTTTTGTTTTAGTTGCCAAATATGTGTCAGAGGGGAGGGACTGTAGGAGAAATAGGGCAATGGGGACAATGGGATTTAATCAAGTGATAATTTTCCTTTTGAAAATTTGACAAATGTAGGAACAATGGACAACCACTTGATTTTTTGGGATTTGGGGAAATTTTGAAAATGGGATGGGGATGATGGGAATGAGATGAGTATAAGTGGCTTGAGGGATGTAGGGTGATAGGGGAATGGACTTGTATTGATAGTATAACAGTGAGAGGGAGGAATAAACAGTGAGGAATGAACAAGTTTGGCACCAAAACAAATTTTAAAACTTCAACTTCAAAACCCTAAGGAAGCAATTTTCAATAAGATGATAGGGTTTGGCTTTTGTGTATCAAATTCTCATAATCAATCATATAACCACACCATTCACGAGTTTATGGGCACTAAAATATCACATGAACTTACTTGGACAAAATAAACTCAGTCGATTTGGAGTTTGTGGAAGCAATGTCAAAAATTTAGTTATCTGCCCTGTGCGCCGCGACCACTGCCCAGTGCGTTGCACCCCTTCAATGCGCCGCAACAGTTCAAAAACACACGGATATGAACGGCTCTATGTGCCACGCTTAGACAATGCGCCGCGACAGTTGCCCAGTGCACCGCGACAGTCAAACTCACCACAGTTCGGCCTGCAAACAGGTTCCTTCACTCGTCCACGATTTTTCTTGGCTCATTGATGTCTTGGATTGCAAATGAATTGTTGAAACAAAAAAATATCTTTATGCCAAATATTTTGATTTTTGATTTGAAAAAACCCACTTTACAATGTTTGAAAACTTTGGCACTTTCAAATGAACTCTGTTTTGCTTGCTTTTTGATTTTTGGACTGAATGATGAATTTCTTGTCTGTTTTGCAGGGATGGATGGCATGGAGTTTTGGAAAAGGCGACCAGGGCTGCGAATGGAGCATTATTACAATTGAAGAACTTAAAAATTACATTGCATTTATTACAAAAGGATAAAATAGACAATTTTTCTTCAAAACAGAGTTTTGAAGAAAAATCATTACCAAGCATTATGGCGATGAAATTTTTGCAGTGAAACCTTGTTTGAAGCTTCCTCATGTGCCTTCTGACATTATTATACACTCTGAAGACTAATTTAACGAAACCCTAGACCTAATGGGACTAAAAACCCTAAAATGACTCTTTGCCAACCAAGAGACCAAACATGACTGTAAATGATTTTGATGAACAGAACTAGGCCAACAGGTACAAGACATTAGGGATATGAATGAAAAGACCCTACCGTCAGATGATCCATGCTCCTAATGGAATGCAGCTGACTGAATTGAATGAGACACCTAAAATGAAATGCAACAAGAGAAATTTGATCTTTGACGGAGGGATGAAGATACCGACTCTAACAAGGTGGAGGAGGATTGTCATCCTCACTGTCATCATCTAAACTAGAAGGAATGCTATTAAAAATAGAAGAGAGAAAGAGAGGTGGCACATATGTCAAATCAGGCACATAGGCCAAAGGTGGCACACCCGCCGAACTAGGCTCGTAGAACGATATTTTTTCATCAAATTTTACATCTCTTCTAATGATTATATTTTTGGATTTTTCTTGAATAAGTCTATATCCTTTTACATCTTCAGAATATCCAACAAAAATGAATTTTTCACTCTTAGTTTGTAAGGCTTTATGTTTCAAATCTGGAATATGGGCCCAAGCATCACTTCCAAAAACACGAAAGTGACTTAGATCTGGTTTTATTGAGCTCCAAGCTTCTTTTGGAGTTATATTCTTTAAAACCTTAGTAGGAGTGTGATTTACCATGTAATTTGCACAGTTAATTGCTTCTGCCCAAAAATTGAGACTAAGTCCTTTAGATTGAAGCATACAATTAGCCATTTCTTTTAAGGTGCAATTCTCCCTTTCAGCTACACCATTTTTTTGTGGAGTATATGGAAAATTATGTTGCAACTGAATGCCATGCTCAGTGTAGAAGTTGATAATTTTTTTGTTAACTTATTCTCCTCCATTTTCTAATCTTAACTTGAGAACTTGATGTTCAGATTGTTTCTCAACAAAGGCCTTAAAGGCCAAGAACATGTTAAAAACTTCACTCTTGAGTTTTAAGAAGTATACCCAAGTGTGTCTGGAAAAATCATCAATGAAAGTTAAGAAGTACTTGCAACCAGAGAAAGAAACAACAGAAATTGGAGCACATAAATCACTGTGCATAAGCTACAAAGGTGCTGAAGTGTGCCAAGGGGCACGTTTGTCAAAACTATCTCGATGATGTTTTCCGAGTACAGATCCGAAGCAAACACCATCTCGGCAAGATACCATAAGAAGACCTGTCAAAATATTTTCTTTACATAGAGTTTGAAGAGAGCGATAGTTTAAGTGACCAAATCGCTCATGCCAAAGTTTGCTCACTTCATCATTATGAGCAACAAAAATGGAGGGAAGACATAATGACCCAAAGTTGTCAAACTTATACAACCTTATGGAATCATCAACAATTCCAGTAGCTAAAATATGTCTAGGATCTTTGAAGTCTTTGATTACAAAATCATGAGGTGAGAATTCTACTATTTTCCCTTCACCTAAATGAGTTATCTGATAAACAAATAGAAGGTTGCATGAGAAGGTAGGAACACATAGTACATCATTAAACTAACCATTATCTAGATGAATGGTGCCAAATCCTACAACACTAAGAGATCTATCATCACCAAAATAAATATATATAGTGTTACAATCATTTAAAGAAGAAAACATGGCTTTATTTTTGGCTACGTGGTAAGAAGCTCTAGAATCAATGACCCACTCATGAGAATGAGAAGAAGAAGATACATTTAATCCATAATCGGATCTTGATTCTTGACAACCATAAGCAGAAAGTGCCATTCCTAAGGATGAAGGTGAAGAGTGCTCCAAAGTGATGTTGTGCTTCTTCATTGTTGCTTCTAAGGCTTCTATCTTCTTAAAACATTTGGACTCTATATGGCCATCACAATTACAAAAGTTGCAATGTCTATCTCTCTTCTTCCCTTTTTTTTATTTTCCTTATCATTTTGGTGAGTTGTTTTTTCCGTTTGTGGCTGAAATTGCTTAGGACCCTTGTTTGGTTTAGGACCATAATTTTTGCTTCTTGGGATTCTTTTGATATGTTAGTTGTTGGGCTACTAAGGCTTTCTTAGAATCGTTTCCAGAAGTGATAAGACCAAGGTGTAAGAGTTTTTCTTCACTGTAACAGATGCTCCGAACACAACAGAGCAATTCTATAGGCCCGAAAATGTTCAGAAACAGTAGATCTAGAAAATGGCAGTTGCATGCAGTCAAACCGACTCCAGATTTGGATCAACAATGGATGCGGCCTTCAAAGTAGCTCTGATACCATGTAGGAATTTACAGGGTAAGTTCCTTAGATAAAAAACCAAAGGTCACTGCTCACAAACATATCACAAATCAATACACCAGTATTATCACGTGGTTAAAACCCTCGAAGAGGGAAACAGTCCACAACCTGAGCCAACACGGCCACTTCAGGCAATTTATTAATATAAAAGAAAAGTTACATATGTTTCTCTCATAAATGGTTACCGGACAAATGACCCTCCATGATCTTTCAATAGAGATCATGGACCAATTGGATGTTAAGCCACGGATCAAGTGTCATTAATACCAAGGAGAGAGTGAACCATCGGATCACTACAAATCGTGACTGTTGGATTATAAGTTACAAATATACATAGTAAAGAAACACACTTTACCTAACTTTACAGTAGACTAAGTTATTCTTAATTATTTCCACTGTGTCAGAATATCTTAACAAAATGTTTAATAATAATGATTTTTTAAAGTTATTTATATTTAGTTTGATTTAAATTATTTTTAATTACTTTTATAAATATATTTTTTTAAATGATTTTTTAAATTTATATTTCAATAATTTTGTTAAATTATCATTTTAAATTTTTTATGATATTATATTAAAAAATGTGTTATTAGTAATTTTTTTAAAGAACTTGATAAGACTACATCGTCTTTATGTCTAATATATTACTCTAATTAAAACAGGGAATCGAACCACGAATAATGATCATTTTATTTAATTATTTATTTTAAAAATAATAATTATCAAATTTACCATTTCAAAAAAATTGTAGTCAAACATTAAACAAATGAAAGAACCTACTATTTTGGAAGGATATTGATGTTAAATATTTTATTACAATATTATAAGTTATTATATCAACCATTTTTAAAAAATTATAAATTTAATTCTTAAAAAAATATTAGTATTTATATTTAAAACCTATATGTATAATAAAATTTATTATTTTATTGTTGATTATGGATATCTTGGATTGTTGGTAAGAGAATAATATTCTCACTATTCAAATTTAAATTTTATGAATGACATGATAAATATTGAGTATAAAAAATATACAATATTATATTTTAAAACAAATATTAATTTATATAAAAAAATAATTAATTATTTTTTTTATTTTTAAAATTTCATTAATATATTTTTTTTGAAATTTTAAAAATAAATTATCTTAGCTTGTTTTTTGAAATAAAAATAAATAATTTATATTTTTAATATCTTAGTTTCTTTTTACTCTCCAGTTCCTGATCCTTCCACAATTTTTTCCTATTCTTGATATTATCTTTGCTTCTCATACTGAGCTCCTCCTTAATTCCTTAATGGTTGAGCCAAGACTGGGCATCCTTTTGTCACCCACGCTTGAGGCGAAGGTGAGGGTTTTGACTATAGTTAGAAGCAATTTTAGGGAGCCTTTTTGATTCCATGTTGTCAAGATTCTTCTTATACATTAGATATCTAAACATATTCGTACTTTCAATGGGGGACAAACTAGATTCGATCAAGAGGATAGGATAGGGAGTATTTCCCTTTATCTTAAGGTTCTAAGTTATGAATTTCTTTTGAATCATCTCAATCTTCCTCCATGAATCTTTGGATTTACTGCAACCCCAAACTTCACATCTGTATAAGACAACAGGGGTGACAAGGGTCTCAAAGAGGAACCTCTTTTTACTCCAAATGTAAAGATCAATTGACTTACAATTGTTTTCAAGCTCATAATAATCTTTCTAGCCTCCAATAATCCTTTTCTCGATGCTAGAATTATAGTTGAGATGATGAGAGAAGTCAATGCCCAAATACTTATAAGAATAAACCTGCTCAAAGCACTGGTTATTTCACATGAAACTACCATGGATAATATTTTTTGATTTAATGATCACGAGTTTAGTCTTGTCGATATTAACTATCATACCCATGTTGGAGTAGTAATCATGAAGAATCTGTAGCTGTTTGTCAAGGTCATCATCGCTTTTCGCAAGAAGAACAATATCATTGTCATAGAGGAGAAGAGTAATGAGAACACCAGCAAGCTCGATGCCCTTGCACCCCGCAGATTCTAGACACTCCTCTAGCTTATTGATGTATATGCCAAAAAATGTAGGGGATAGGGGACACCCTTGCTTAACTCCAATATTGCATTTAATGTAGACCACCCCTAGTTGGTCTTAAGCTTAGTAGTGATGGTCTCATAGAGACATAAGATAACAATCCTTAACTCAGGAGGGACCATGATCTCTTTAAGTCTCTCCCAAAATTTATCTCGAGGAACAATATCGAAAGCTTTTCTAAAATCCACAAAACAATAGAAAAAATCAACTTTACTATAATGATTGCGACAAAACTATATATATATATATATATATATATATATATATATATATATATATATATATATATATATATATATATATATATATATATCACATTAAAAAACATATAATTTACCATAATAATATCAATTTCTTTTGCACCAATAGTCATTACAAATGGTATGGCATAAGAATTTACTAAACACATATAGTTTACCCTGATGATTTCAATTGATTTTACACCCACGGTCATAACAAATAGTTTGGCATGAGCATTGATGGTCTCTTCACTAATTATATATATTTTTATTTAAAGAATTATAATTTTATAGAACTTATATTAAGTAATAGTTATAATACAACAATTTTTTAAAATGAGTAGTCTTCAGTGCGACTTTTTGAAGGCTTTTACAGTGGTTTTTTCCGGTGTAATTTCTCTAAAATCTGGCAGGAATTTAGTGAAAAGAGAAGTTTGATTGCTAACCTTGCACAATCGAAGTGCCCTAGGGGTTTTTGAGGGCGCTGAATCCATATATAGAGTCAAAAAACCAATTTAAATAACAAAAACCAAGATTTTACATCAAAATTTTCACGAGATTCCGGCACCTGAAACTCCAAAAAGTCACACTAAAAACAACTCCTTTTTAAAACATTTTTTATATTAATTATTTTTAAAATTTTTATATTTTAGTAATAAATATATTATTTGTTTATTATATATATTTTAAATAATTATGATTTAATAAAATGTATATTAACTAATAATACAGCAAGCTTTTAAAAATAATATCATTTTTCATCAATACTACTTATTTGAATCGATGTATAGGATAAAGATGTGTAACAATAATCTTCTTGTCATTTATTTTTAAAAAAAAAGTAACTACTCAAATAAAAATTTCTCGAGGACCTGTCGATTTAAGAATTATATTATTTTTACTGAATACTTCTTATTTTAATATTTTACCATTTGTCATTAAGTACGATGCGTGGGAGTCACCAATTAAGTTATATATATTAAAATTTGTTTGTCCCCAATTAAGTTATATATATATATATAAATTTGTTTCCATTTTTAAATTGTTTTTTTGTTTTTATCAAATTATTATTGTAAAATTGTTTAATTTTATATTTAAAAAAATTGATTTAATAATATTTTTATATTTTAAAATGGATTTTAAACTTTCTGTCAATGTGATATTTTAAACTATTAAAAAAAATGGAAAATGTTATTATATTTATCTTATTAAGAAATCGATTTTAAATATTTTGTAGCAATGATAAACGATAATTTAAACCATTAGGAAAATGGGAAATATTATTAATGAAAGATTGATTTCAATTGTTTTTGTTAGAATGATACCACTTGTATTAACAATTTCAAATTACATACAATTTTAAATTGTTCACAAAAAAAATGTGATTCGTGATATTTAAAATTTTTATTTATAATAAATTTTATTATAAAATAATTAATTATTATTTTATTTATTTTTTAAATTTTATTAATTTTTTATAATTAATCACTTAATTTATTTACACAACATGCATAAATATAAAAAAAAAAACTTAATTAGGTGAGCTCCCCTTTCGAAAGTATCTGACGAATAGCACCTCATGGTCATTCTCCTCAAGACAACCATCCCTCAAGGTTAGACATCTTAAATCGTAATATTTATAAAAAGAAAGAAACATTTTAATTAAAATAAGCATTCCAGTTTTTTTTGAATAAACAAATGATTACAAAAGGAGTTGTCTTCCTAGGAAGCAGAATAGCACGGACGGCAGGGTTTTGCTGGAATCCGGCTCAATAAAATTCAAAAAATGAGGTAGTTATAGTGTTTGGAATCCATTTTTGAGAGTGGAAATGGATTCAACACTATCAAAAACCCTTAGGACACCCAAAACACTGAAATTTAACAACTATATAACAAGATTCTGATCAAATCTTTGCCGGATTTTTTCAAAATCTCTGCTGGATTCCGGGCCATTCTGTTACTTTTTTAGACTACGACATTACAAAATGCTTTAGCACTAGCATTGACCATCCTTTCAATAATTGGTTTAGCACGAGCATTGACAATATTTTCAATAATTGTATTTTTATAAACTTTATGTTTACTATTATTTATATTATTATTTTTAATAATTGTAATTTTATTTTATAATTTTATATTGACTAATAATTATTATATTTAGATTTTTTTCTGGAATAATTACATGCAATAGAACATTGTTAAAGAGGCTAAGGCTATTGTTAAGATTGACCATTTTCATCATTGTAAGTTAAAGGAAGTCTTAGAGATTGAAAAAGGACCCATTAATCTCACTAGAAATGACAAATGAAATATCGACAGAGGCCTTAGAGATTGAAAAAAGACCCGCTAATCCCAATAGAGATGACAACAGGAATATAAACAAGTGTTGGATCCCTACCTTATATTCCTAATTGTTGTTTAAGATACATCTTAAATCAAATTCAGATTTATTACTCCAAGCTTTTTGAGCATAGGAATAAAATCTTAAATCAAATTAAATAACTCTTTTCCTTAGGTCCAATAGACCAAAGATTGGTCTCAGTGGACGTTAACCACCACCACCATAATCATCATATATATAATTAATTAATTAATTAATAAAATAAATTAATTAAATATTTTAATCTTAAAAAAAAATTAAATTAAAATATTAGAAATTTATATAATTTTTTTTTTTAAATTATTATTTTAATAAAATCAATCTTTTCATTAGTTTAATTTAATTTCATAGTCAAACTAGTCGTTATCCTAACAACTAGGTTAGTCATTTCTACATCTATTTAAACTTAATGTCTGCATCTGATCTCTCACATAGTCCTGATGATGAACCACACTGGTTGGTTCGAAACGCATTGACAATGTTCTATTGCATGTGATTATTACCGAAAGAATTCTAAATTTTAACGATGGATCACAGAAGTCAACATTCTAAAATTTATTATATCCTAAAGTTACATGAACAATATCATTTTATTATTCCTCTCGAGAACAAATTTCATCATAATTATTGTTTAAACATCCATTGAGGGTGTTCAACTCATACTCAACTAATTGCTTTAAAAGATTAAATATGATTAAAGAGAGTTTTAAGTTTGCAGTGTTTTTATTGTTACATGTTTGACTGGGATTTTCTATTTTAGATTGGAATTTTATATTTGTGTTTGAGAATGTAGAATACTAGTGGGATTAATTGCAAATTGATTCTAAACACCAAATTTTCATAGGTTGAAGTTGGTGATGGGACTTGCTTTCATATTGCTTATATCCTCCTACATTAAGGGCAAGTTAAATAATAGTATTTTCAAATGATAAAGAATATGGTGATGATGTGTTTGTAGGTATTGGTTATGGAAATAATATAGAATATTTTTTTTGAAAATCTTTAATTAATGTGAGTATAATTTAATAAAAAATAATATATTATATAAGTTAAGAATGGTACTATAGAGCTTAATTGGGTGGCTAATCTATTTTTTTTAACTATTTAGTTGAATTTCTTCCATGTTGGAGTTGAGTTGGATTGCTTCCATGTTGGAAGGTAGTCACCAACATTATGTTGGTCCATAGTACTTTTATGGACTTATTTATTTTGATTCATATTTGTCTCTCTTTACACTTCTTCTAAGTGGTTATGATAAAACACTGTTAAGCAATACACTTTATTTTTCCTTTATGAAACGATAATATATTTTGTATTATAGCAAGAAGTGGTGTTCAATCTCTATCTCATCTAAGTGGCATATCTAATAAGTTATGTTGCCCCATTTCTCTTTGGGCACCTTCCATATACTTATCTCACATCTCAATCTACACAAACTAGTTATGGGTTGAACCATCACATGTTCTCCATTTAAAACATATGGAGGGTGAGGTATTCTTGTATTTTGATCTACCTCAATGTAAAATCCCCTCTTTATATACTATCAACTCAACCAATATATCCAAAACAAAAAATCACCACAAATATATTCAACCAATATAACATATATGTTTATTAATACCACTGTAAAACCCTTTCTTGCTAAACAAATAACTTAACCATCATACCATGAGAAAAAATACAACAATAACCAAACACTTCCAATATATTATGATTTTTTTCATTAATATAACCTATAATTACATGTTGGGACAACCTTTTTAGTTATAAAAATCGATTTATGGAAGCTCATAAACAAGCATGGCTAATGGCATAATTTATTGGGAAAATAGGGGATGATGACAACACTAAAATGTCCTCTTATACCATTGTAAAATTACTATACCAGAAAAAATTTTATGGTTGGTTCGACCCTCCCTTTTGATGTCACGATGAAGTAAATGATGGCTTGAACTACTAAGAAAAAAATGGTGTTGGATAGGGAGACAAAAATCTGGGCTTAAACTACCTATAAAAAGCACCCTCAACTTGCTAATAATAAATTGGTACATCCTCCTCAAGTGATCCCATTGTATGAAAATGAGTGAATTGGCCCCCTTTTCCCCACACGAATTATAGATGGAAAATACAACCTATAAAGGTCCCACAAACTATGGTTGTACCCACGACCTGGCAATGCGATGAATCTTCAACAATAAATATTTGTGAAAGATCTTAGTGAACTTTCCTTCTGATCAGCTAGGGTGGATTTGTTTCACCACCAAAACCAATTCACTCAATAGTTTCACACTTAGCACTCCAAATCCTTAATATCACTACAAATTGAAATGAGGAAATGATTATGCATGCCCAAAGAGTGAGCTCCAATCTCTCTTTTATCATCAGAATACCATGGGTCCTTCTCTTTTTTTCTTGGAGTGATCATTCGAGGAGAGACATTACACCCAATAGGTTGAAGTGTTGGATATAATAGTGCTATTTCTTCTGCAAGCGTCTTCTCATATGTCCTCCTTATAGAAATTTTGTATTTGATTTAAGGACGCTATTTTTCATTACCACCTCTTACAACTTCTTATGGATAGTTGTTTCAAAACTTTATTGCTTTCTTAGAGGCATAAGGATCAATGTTATGGACACATTTTTACAGTATTTTTTTTGAATGAATGTTTAGGAGTTTGATTACTCTATCTTGTCTTCATGTTTTTCTTTGTAGACACCCACTTGAAGGAACATTAAGAATATTATATGAAAACATTTAAGATGAAGCCTGTAGTTGGCTCTTTGGCCTATCTTTCTTGTTTTTTTTTTGCATCTAACTTTGTATTATAATGATGACCCTTTATGGCCATTGCAGCATATCATTATTGTGGCTAAATTAGGTGATACAAGCATATCTTGTTGTAAATTATTCTTTTTGATGGCTTTCAAGTAATTTTGTTTGGCTATAAGGTTTTTGTCTTGGTAAAAATTATCTATTTGGTATTTTTTTCTAGTTTATTTTGCATCTATCTTCTCTTACCTAGCACCTTCATATGGATGTTAAGTGCTAATTAAAGTACGTTGTAAGTGGGACCACTTGTATTAGGTACATCCTATTTCCTTTTCTCCATGTCCGAAGATAATCTCACAATTATTTGTGAATGACTTGATGTTGTTTGATAATCAGCTTCCTTTGGCATTTATTGGTAACCCTCAGACATATTTGGATTCATTATATATGGTAGCTCTCTTACACATTGTTCTTCAACAATTGTAGACTTAGATTTAGTCTTACTTGGTCCAAATTCAACATGTTCATATACTTTGGAGGTTATTCATATTAATGTTAGTGATGTCATGTCCGCTACCTTTCAAGTGTCACCTAGCTATCTTGGAGGAATAAAAAATTTAATGGAACCATGGGAGTTTTACCTTATTGACCATTATCTTATGGAATTAATTCATAAATGAGGTTTTAAAATTGTGAAAAATAGAGTAGATGTATTGTAGGCATTGTTTGGCTAGGGGTGGTAGGGGTGGTTTATAGGTAATAGGGAGTATACAAAGGAGTATTAATTAAAAATGGGGACTTCTATTAAAAATAAGCATTATTATTATGAGAAATATGTATTCGTAGGGGGCTGGGGGATCAACAAAGGGATTTTGGGATTTTTATATCAATATATAGTGAGATTAAAGGCATTATTTAATATACCATAAATTCCAGTGTTATTAAATAAATTGACTAAGTGCAAACACCATGAATGGAAAAAAAAAAATATGACAACTCTCATCCCTTTTTTTGTAACGACAATGTATTCTTGTTCAAGAATTGGAGAAAATAGAAACTCCAACTTATGCTTCTAGTCTTGATGTCCAATGTGACACAACAACATAATGTAATATTGTTATCATTTTTACTAATTTTATTTAAGGTGAGGTGTGTTCAATGTATAGAGTCTCTAGGATAATAGAATGTTAGAGCATGCTTATTTGGGCAAAGGATTGCAATAGAATTTTGGTGTTCCTTCATATTTTATAATAATCCTTACTACTTGGATACTATGCCAAAATTTTTCAATCCAAAATACCTTTAAGTTAGTTATACACCATAGAAGAATCATTATGGAAGGATCATCTCCCTTCAAAATGTTTTCTCCTTTATTGCTTGTCCATGATAATCAATTACATATTATTAATGACAAGATATATGTGGTGATAGGTGGATAACATACCCACATCCTTTGAAATTATTTGTCCTTGAAGCATAAGATGCCCAACCAAGTAGTATTCCTTTGCGAGATATACAAGAAACTAGTGCTTTACTTCATTATCCAACCAACCATATGTTGGCTAATTTAATTGATGGTTAAATTACTTAATTAATTGTCAACCAAGGTTTGTGTACTTATGAAGTGCATGTGCACAATATATGTTAGGAGTTCTATTTTTCAGTTTTAAAAGATAAAATTGATCTAAGTATGAATGAGGTTAAATTAAATAAAAGTGTTCCCATGTGATATGAATAGAATGTATTAGTTTTGTTGTGCTAAGTATCCAAATAGTAATTAAAATGTGTGCATAAGGTTCTCTGAAGTTTGTAGGTGAAAAAAATGAATTTAACTTAGTTAAACAGATTTCTGTGTGAGGTTAAAGCATGTAAATTTCTTATAAAACATTGTAAAATAGTAAATAATAGAGAATTAAACATCACATGTAATAGTACTCAGCAAATTTGATGAAGTAGTTCACCCCTCCTGGGCTACATCTACTGGTCCAGCTCCCAATGACATGTCCCTCATATCTTGTTGCTCAAAAATGGTAAGTACATGTGAAATAAAGCCTCAAATGGTTGTTTTCTCTATAAAAACAACTTCATAATTCTTGAATTAGCCAGGAATGACTATTGATTTGCAGAAAACAAAGAATGGATGCTCAAAATACACTGAAAACACCCTAGTGGCCCTAGTGGCTCCTTAACCTCTCCTAAAGCTAAACCTTCACAATATGACCTCTGATGGCTTTGAAAAATATGCCAATGTGTTAAAAATGTTGATAATACCAAAAATTGACTATCCATCCATCAAAATTGGTCAAAAATCCAAGGAGTTATGGCCAAAACAGTAAATTGCACAATATCCCTTAAAAAGCTCCACTAAATGTGGAGATACTCCAGTTAAGCTGACTAAAAATGGTGACGACGCTAATTTTGGGGGGTACGCTCCATAAATGGTGGTGGTTAGGTGCTGGCATTTAATGTCATGTTGGGGAGTGATCACATGCTCTGCTAAAACCATTGGAGTTAAATGTTACGTTAACTGTTGGATAAACCGTTGTTAATCCCACCGAGAACAACAGTCACATGACCCTAAGGAAGCACATGGATAATGTTTGTTATGTAACCACCGGAAGGTTAGCACCTGGTCGTGAGCTTAGGGTTCTATCAAGCGAGGGTTGGCCCTTAGGGGGTGGCCCCCTTGGCCACCGACGCGAAGTTTGATAAAGTTCAAATACAAACTACCACCCATAATTAATAAGAACCAAAGCACATTTTGAATGGTCAGGCACTCCTGCTGCGGACAGAAGGTAGTGGGTTCCATTCCCACAGACTCCAAAATTTTTCCTTACACCTCTTGACCTCTAGCCTAGGGCCACATGGCAGCCTCCAGGTAGGCCAAGTGGCGTCCACTGATAGGAAAAAAAACCTTAATACAATTTTTTTTCCATATATATATATATATAATTTCCATAAAAAGTCAAAATGAGTCAAAAGTCCAGTTTTTGGAGTTTACTGGGTTTTTCAAACCTTCATAACTTTTGTATACGACCTCTGTTTTGCGAACCGTTCACGACATCAGAATCGCAACGACGAGACCTTTCTAGTTGCTCAGGTTGCAAGAATTTTTGAGCACTTTCATTTTTGAGAATTTTTGAACTATGGACATGATCTCCTGATCACTATGCACATGTTCTTTCCATTAAAATGACTATTTTCAAAGGAAAACTGACTTCAAGGAAAAATCAAATAAATATTCTAGTTATCAAACTGAACTGAAATTTAATTTTTGCAACATGAATTCAAAATTACCCTATTTGAACTGAACTAGAACAAAAAAAAAAAATCACTCCAATTGGTACTGAATTGAGAAATATATTCTAATTGAAAAATGTACATTCTACTTCTAATTGTAAGGAATCAAAATATTCTATCTACTTTTGCAAATTGAAATTCTATTATTGACAGACGGAAATAAATCAAAACTAGACTTTTTCAACCGAATATTAAATTGAACTCTAACGTCAAAGGACTACTAGTGTGCACAATTATAATTCAGAATTTCTCTATCCATCATTCATGAAATCAATGACATAAATCAATTGAATTACTAAATGAAACTGTTGAATGGAATGAACTGTGAAAAGAAAATGTGTTTTTTTCTTTTATGAGTGCTTGGCAATTTGGAAAAATTAAACTAGATATCTATGGAAAAAATACTAATTAAAAGCATCAAAAAATTGCAACAAAGAAAGAACTATTCATTTAATGAATTGAAATGAACATAATATAAAGCTAATCTAGTCTTACAACTCTCCAAGGAGCCTTGCTGTTGAGTTCAAGCACACAATTAAATATCAAATCACTTGGTCACACATTTGTCACCAAATAATGAAGTATTTATATTAATTTTCAAAGTCTTCAACAACAGATGATTGCATAAATTAACAAGGATAATGATTATCTATTACGTTGCCTCAGGGTTTTTTATACTCTCTTATTAAATAATTTTCTTAAGAGTCATAAGTTGAGAGGTAACTTTGCTAATCTAACAACGAAGAAATGAGATCAAAATTAGAGTCTTTCTTTCGTGGTTTTCTATTGAAAGAGTAAATCACAAGGGATTTAATTTGACACATCAACTTTGAACTCTACTCTGCCACTTCCATGCTAACTTAATCCCACCACGAAATTCCTTCAAAGTTTGCTTATCGTTGGAGTGTCATAACCAGAGTTGACTTTTTTTTTACATTTAGATCTCTTAAACCATGTGACTTTCCAGAATGCTAAGATAGGTGGATATCCATGTGTTGACCATTTTCGATCTACTCGTGTCTTTTATTCCTTCTCTAATGCACTGGAACCTGTCTAACCATGAAGGTTGTTTGTAGAATTCTTGGTTAGATGGAGAATGAATGTGATTCGGTATCTATAGGAATGTTTAAATTAAATTTCATAAAGAAACAACAGATTATGAATTATGAATGATTGATACCTTTTTAGATGTTTGAACATGTCTAAGATGATTTTTTCGCTTGAAACTGGAACAAAAATATTATGGGAAAATATGGAAAGGAAGGAAAAAAGGGTTGTAAAAAAAATGACATTTTTAGACTTCAACATTCCCGCACACTCAGGGTTTTGCATGTACTCATGTATCAAAATTTCAAAAATTTCCAAGTCCTTTATTTAGTGTACTATTTCTGAGTCTTGAGCCAAGACATCCAAACTAGTGCTCCTCTTTATTTTATTAATACTGAATATTGCCCTTTGATTCTTCATTAGAATCTTTCTTTGTAACCCTCTAACTTTGTTTCTAAGGAACCTGTTGTTGGCTTTGAGTTTATTGTTCTTCTTATACCAGTGGCATAAATGCAAGAGTATGTTATCATTTTGATTCCTCATAATTTCATTTTATAGCTTTGTTGCCTCATGCTCTTGTTTAATATGTTTATTCAATACTTCTAACTCATGTATGTCTTGTTTTAAATCATCTTCAATTTTGTACTCTTTTTGAGGAATGCCATCTGACAAAGGAATTTCTTCATTGAAAGTATCTTCATCTTGCTTTTGGGAAGGAGAGTTTAAGTTTTGTTGTGCTCTTTTCTCCAAGGATTCCACATAATCATAGAATTGTTGTTGGGATAGGTCAATCTCTGTTGTCTTCCTTGTCAGAGTCGAAGTCCGATAACAAGGTGATGTTATGGCCTATTTAGCAATTATATGATCTTCTTCTCCAAGGACACTACTTATGGAGACTATATACTTGAACGCTAAGAAATTTGTGTGCTTTTCCTCAATTTTACCTTTGATTCTTCTTTGATTTGGATTCTTTTTCTTTTGTTCATTTTATTATATTCCTTATCCACTGGTTCTTCTTCTTTTACTTTAGGTGGATTGACACTTGTGTTGGCTTTATTTCGTCTAACATTTTATTTTTCATTTTTATTTCATCTCCAAGAATCCCTAGTTAGGTCTCTAATTCCTCTATTTCATTAATATCCAAACCCTCTTCTTCATTAATGTATTCAGGGTTAGGGTTTGAGAGTATTCTGCATCAACTCCTTCTATTTTTTATACTTATTTCCTTTTCTTGAGCTTCTAAAAAATGATTATGGACTAGAAAAATCTGCAAATTATGTCCCTTGGCCCTCAATTGTGATTTAATGATAATTTTAATGAGTCCATGATGATATAGAGAACTGTCGAGGGATTTTTATTCTCATTGCACGCTAAAGGCAATATTTAAATGCTATAGAGTAAGAAATATGGTAATTTAAACTCATTCCCATCAATGAAATGCATCAACAATCAAACATGGTACCAAACCTCTCTTCACAAGTTAAGAAGTTTTGGATGACTAATAAAAAATTATTCCATTTATTTTTTAGTGCAATTATTGGGATTCAATTTTTTGAAGATAGAAGCATCCATACCTGGGTTTTTGAGGAAGACTGTCCACTCTTGCTCCTTGAATTTCCTATTTTAAAACCAACTTTCCCCCTTTATGGAAATATTTGTAGCTTCTGCCATTGTGGACTTTGTAATTATGAGTTACAGAGTTTGATAACGCCAATTTATGCCTCTAATCCATCAAAAGCCCATGAAAATTATTTTGTGACCTCTATCTCATGCCCATCAAATTTCTCAAATAATTTGAGCCAACGCATCTGCTACAGTTGGTCCCTAACTCGTGGATATGCTGTTAGGTCCCTATATTACTAGTATAGTCCCTTATTGTTCTTAGTGTAACCCCCTTGTTGTTATTATTGTACCCTTGTAACCCCCATTTTATTATTATTGTGCCCTTAAATTATTATTGTTAGGTCGGCTAGGATTACATTGTGGCCCACTAGGATTACATTATGGCCCCATGGACTCCTATATATAGAAAGGAGGTTTTGTAAATTGTATCATCCAAGAATTTTTCATTTATGTAATGTATTGGAGGTTTCCCCCTCGAAGTGGCTTATTTCTAAGGCGTTCATATCTCTTTTCTTCTATTTTTGGAGCTGGTTACTGTTGAGTCTCAAATCTGCATCTTTTCCATACACCTTTCTAGACCTTTTTCATTCACCTGAACCTTCCCAGTTGTCAATATCATTGTATATTAATTGCAAAAGAGCATCTAAAATGGTTTTTAACTATATTTTTGTGTCTGCTGTTTGATTTAGATTTTTCTCATTTAGCTGCGGAATCTTGCCACTTTCCGCAGCTACTGCAACTTTCCGCAGCCATTTTGTGAAACTCTATGTTACAGGTGTCTTCGGGTAAAACGAGCCACATGGGCAAGTCAGAAATGATGTGGACATGGATCATGTCCTATTGGCTCGAGAAAATTCACCTAAGGAGGCTACGGTCAAAGGTGGCCAAGTGGAAGTCAACCGTAGAGTCCCACGGTGACAGGACTCTGTTTCTCGTCACGTGGAGATTTATATGGCCATTTCTGAATTGCGGGAGACAAATCAACACCTGTACATGGCTCCATAAGCCGAATTCAAACATCCACTCTTCATAGATTTACTCCTCAACGCGGCCATGATCCTAGATCTTTGGACGTAATGGTTTACGTGTTCTCCATCAACATAAACTTTAGGAAATTAGTTATATCACCTTCAGTTATAAATAACGCGTTTGCATACGCATAAGAGTTAGTTTTTATTAGTCTCCATTAGCTTCCAGATAGCTCTGTAATGTAATTACGTTGCCACTGTGCCGTAATATCACCTTTCTGTTATGACTGCATTTTAATATATAAGAAGACTCTGTTTCCAAGCGTAATTCGTACTTGAAGTCTATTGCCAAGGCTGGTGTAGAGGGCCCCTGCACACGCTGAGGTTTTGTGCATTATTGCATAGTTCTTGTTTTATTTCTTTAAGCTCATTGTGCCATAAGTCATTCATGTGTTTATACATTGCATCTTTCATGATATTTATGCTTCATCTCTGTTTATAATCTTTCATGCTTTACATTTTACTTCTGTCTTTCATGTTTTATGTTATTGTTAACTGATCAGTGTTCTTGTTTCAGATTACAAATAGGCAGCCTGGGCATTTGCATAACTTTTTGACTAATGACATGGAACTAATATTGTTCTGCTGCTAATTTACTTTTCTTAGTTTCTGTTTAATTTCAGTACTGCTTTGTTTATTTCAGTCTTGCTCATTTGCTTCAGTAGTTAGATTTAGAAATATTAAATTGCTCATGACATCTTCAGTTACCTTCGAAAGCCACAGCTGGACTGATGGTGAGGGATTGAATTATGAATGTGTAGTTTGATATTAGTTTACCTTCTGCAAGTTAGAAATATTAAATTTCTCATGACATCTTCAGTTACCTCCGAAAGCCACAGCTGGACTGATGGTGAGGGATTGAATTATGAATGTGTAGTTTGATATTAGTTTACTTTCTGCAAGTTAGAAATATTAAATTGCTCATGACATCTTCAGTTACCTCCGAAAGCCACAACTGGACTGATGGTGAGGGATTGAATTATGAATGTGTAGTTTGATATTAGTTTACTTTATGCAAGTTAGATATCAGGTTACTCAAGTTGTTTATGGTTACCTCCGAAAATCATAGCTGGACTAATGATGAGGGATCAGAAGATAAGTTGATGTAATTTGATTTAGATTTACTTTGTTGCAACTTTTGATTTTCTTTAAGCATAGTTTCTTTTGTGTTTGAACAACAGCAAGAATAATGAGTTTCATGATCAGTAGTTCATTGTTTGTTTGATTAGAGTAGTGATGCAATTTCATTTTCTTTGAAGAATTAATTTTGTCATTGTGTGTTTTTAAAATTCTTTTGAAGTCTGGAAAATAATTAGAAAGACATTGTTGTCTTGAATATTTGTCTCCATACTTGTTTTTCAGAATTTCATAAAAAACCAAAAACGGCAAAAAGTAAGAGATAGGTTATCTTGCACATATAGTGTGCCACACTTAGTCAGCTTACGAATCCCGGATTGAAAAATTAAATGTAGCAATTTAGGACACACTAAATTGACCAAAAATTTTGGCGTCGTTGCCGGGGAAGTGTAAGGTAGCCAATTTCTTAAAAAAAAAAAATAATAAAAGAAGGGAAAACTTGATAACTTCTTGAAGTATGCTCTCCTCTTGCACCTAGTGTGATCTGGAGGATCAGAAAAGAGAGTTATTGGTTCAGTAATTTCTTAAGTATGCTCTCTTCTTGCACCTAGTGTGATCTGGAAGATCAGAAAGAGAATTATTATCCCAACTTTTAAAAAAAATAAAAAATGACATGCATAGAGCAAGAGATTCTAGGGGAAGGTTTATAGCTAAAGCCAAGAGTTCGATTTTCACAACTCCATATTCTTCAAGGCATAGACAAGAATCACCACCATCTACCCCTGGCCTTAAGATTTTTGGAATTCAAGGAGCAGCTGAATTAGAGGATTCTCCTATACCACCTACCAAATCTCATTTAGAAAAGGAAGAGACTCCCTCTCATCCTCCTTTGATAGAAGAACCAGAGGACTTTAAGGACTCTAAAGAAACTATCATGGCAGAGGAAATAATAGATGGATTTAGAGGTAGAGGTAGAGGAGGAGGAAACAATGGAGACAACAATGGTGAAGGAAATAATGGAAGAAATAGGGAAGGAGACAACTTGTTTGGATTCCCTATAGTTGATGAGGAAACTCATACAACAATGAAAAATATCTCACCATCTGTCCTCCCTAACTTTTATGGATTTCGAAGTGAGGATCCTGAAACATTTCTGTTTGAGTTTGAAGTCGTGTGCCGAACCTATGACTATATGGAAGACTCTCAAAAACTCAAACTGTTTCCTTCAAAATTGAAGGGAGCTGCTTTGAAATGGTTCATGGGATTAGCCACTCAATCTATTAGGACTTGGAATGATATGAAACAAACATTTTTGGATAGATACTTGGACTATTGTATGCCCACCAATCACAAGGATGAGGTATTCAAATGATGCAAAAAGAAGATGAAAATTTGGAAGACTTACTTGAAAGATTTCAATACAACTTGAAAAGAGCAAAGATGAGAAACTTAGATGATGAAACCTTGAAAGCTCTCATATTAAAATCCATTAGAGATGAATGGATAGATATTTTAAACATGATGGGGAAAGGAGACATTTCTCAACTTCCACTTCGTGACATAACAGAACTATGTGTCCATCTCTCAAGAGGAAAATCTAAAACAGGAAAAGGGCCTAGGGATCCTTCTCTTGTTAGGGCTAACAAATCTGCAACTAGATCAGTAAGTAGGGCAGAGATTGGTAATATGCTTGATGAGTTCAAAACTGATATCTTAGGGAGCCTTAGTGAACAACTAGACACCCTTAAAATCCAAAACAAGCAGAAAGTAGAAACAGACGCTTTAGCCATCTTTTGTCCAAAATGTAGGAAGAAACATGCTTTGAGGGAATGTCCCTTGGATGCAAAAGTTGTAGAAACATGTATGATTTTCTCAGAGAATCATGAGATCAAGGATTGTCCTTCAATTCCTGGACTCAAAGCTGTCTTTCAAGAAGACCCAAATTCAGTAGAATATCTCTGTTTTGTTGCAAGAAGACCTTGGCAGGGACAACAAACTCAAGGGTTTAACAACCCTATGAATCTTCAAACCCCACCAAATTGGAATCCTTGGCAACAACCTTGGCCCCAACATCAAAATCCATATCAACCATGGGTACAAGGGATGCAAAATCCTTATGGGAGATTTGCTCAATTTTATCAATATCCTCCATATTTTCAAAATCAACAAGCTCCACAACTTCCAAAATCAAATCCACAACTTTCATTGCCATTTCCACAACAACAACCTTCTCAACAAAATCCAAATTCTCAACTCATGCTCCCATATCAACAAAAGACAAATCAACTTCCAGCTCAGCCATTGCCAAATCCTAACAATAAGAATCCTCAGAATACTTACATGGTAGAAGGACAACAATTTCCTACCTATATGATTGTTCCTCTCAACGATGTACAACTCAGATCTGGTAGAGTTTTATAAAAACCTTCTATAGATATTCAAGAGCAAGATACCTCTGAGGAGGATTCTCTTCAAGTCAATAAGGGTTCTGAGGAAGAATCTCTTCAAAATTCAAACATTCAAAAAGAAAAAGAAAATCTAACACCCACAACTCCTATAGTTGAGCAACCTGCATCTTCATCTACACCTCCTTTTCCTGAAAGACTACAAATTGACAAGGGGGTGGAAAAACAAATCTTGTTGCCTAAATATGATTTTCTAGATGAATTGAAGAATGTTTGTATCAAGATTCCCTTGCTACAAGCCATTCGAGAGATTCCTATTCTAGCAAAAACAATAAAGGAGTTGAGTTTCAAAAGACCAGGAAAGAAACTAAAAGACACAAGAAGAATCCACCTGGTAGGAAAGATTGCAGATATTATGATGGGAAAAATTACCATGCAGAAGTATGTAGATCCGGGAAGTCCAATTGTCAAGACACATATAAATGGGATAGAAATTCCAAACACATTGATTGACTTAGGGGCTGCTATCAACATTATGAGTAGACAGACTATGGACCAGCTAAAACTTCCTAACCTTCTTTTTACACCTACTTTACTGCAACTTGCGGATCGATCAATTATTAAACCAGATGGTGTATTAGAAGATATTTCAGTCTCCTTAGATTCTTGGGAATATCCAGTAGATTTTATGATTTTGACTCCCAAGAGTAATATAGGAGGGCACCCACTTATCTTAGGAAGACCTTGGCTAGCCACAGCTGATGCTTTTATTAGTTGTAGATCTGGGGATATGTACATTTCTAATGGTAATTCGACAAAGAAATTCAATTTGTATCCTCCAGCAAAAGCAATCACAGAAGTAGGAGACAATGAATGGGTTGATGATGAGGACACTATACAACCTGTCTTTACCATTTTGGAAATTAGTGAGGATAGTCAAATTCTGAACACATTAGAAAATTTTGAGACATCTTCAGAATATGACCCCACACAATTTCAGTTGGAATCTGACATAGAATATTTATCATCAAGACAAATGTCTCTTTACTCTATGGAAGAGTTTGGTAGTTCTACTATTGAGATTTTTCCGGGAAAAACATTGAATATCAACAAACATTTGGAAAAGTCACAACAAGAAGAACTAACCAAAATCTTGCAAAAACATTCTACTGCATTTGCATGGGAGTATACTTACATGAAAGGTATTGATCCTAAGACTTGCATCCATCATATCTATATTGAGGAAAACAGTAGACCAATCAGACAACCTCAGAGAAGGATGAATCCAAATCTTAGGGAGATAGTGAAAGAAGAGCTCCAAAAACTACTCAATGTAAACTTCATTTATCCAATTTCGGATAGCCGATGGGTTTCTCCTTTGGTTATAGTACCTAAAAAGAATGGTAAATGGAGGGTATGCATTGATTACAGGGAATTGAACAAAGAAACTTTGAAGGATCACTTTCCTTTGCCTTTTATCGATCAGGTATTAGACACATTAGCAGGTAAAAAGTACTTTTCATTTTTGGATGGTTTTAGTGTCTATAATCAAATTCAGGTAGCACCTGAAGATCAAGATAAGACCCCATTTACTTGAACATGGGGAACTTTTGCCTACCGAGTGCTTCCTTTTGGGTTATGTAATGCACCTGCAACATTCCAAAGAGCAGTACTAGGAATTTTTTCTAATCTAATCCATGATTGTGTAGAGGTTTATATGGATGATTTTACAGTTTATGGTAATTCATTTGAAGAGGCATTAGAAAATTTGGAAAAAGTTCTTATAAGATGTAAAGAAACAAACCTTTCAATAAGCCATGAAAAATGCTTTATGATGTTTACTGAAGGGATTGTTTTAGGACATCATATTTCAGGAGATGGAATTAAAGTTGATAGATCAAAAGTTGAAGTCATCTCCAAGTTGCCTATTCCAAATTGTCAAAGAGATGTTAGAAGTTTTCTAGGATTTACTGGTTACTATAGAAGATTTATAGAAAACTTCACTAAAATAACATCTCCACTCTTCAAATTGCTTACAAAAGACTATGAATTTAAATGGGATCCTGATTGTCAATCAGCCTTTGAAACTTTGAAAACAAGAATATCTGAAGCACCTATCTTGAGAGGACCAAATTGGAAACTCCCTTTCCATATTTCTATGGATGCTTCAGATACAGCTCTAGGAGCTGTGTTGGGTCAAAAATATTTAGTTCCTTATGCCATTTATTATACCGGTAAAAATTTGACTCCCACAGAGTTGAACTATACTGTGACTGAAAAAGAGTTTTTAGCTGTTGTTCATGCAATTAATAAGTTTAGACATTACATAACAGGCTATGAAACTTTTATTCATACTGACCATTCTGCAATTAGATATTTGATGAGCAAACCTGTTACTAATGGCAGAGTGACAAGATGGCTCTTACTTTTGCAAGAATTCTATATTACTGTGTTGGATAGACCAGGAAAACAAAATACAGTAGCTGATTTCTTGTCTAGGATTAAGAATACTAAAGAAGATTCTCTCGTAGAGGATAAGTTTCCGGATGAATATTTGTTTGCAGTAACTATTAAGACCCCTTGGTATGCAGATATTGCTAACTATTTGGTTACAGGGAAACTACCTTCACATTTATTTCCAAGTGAAAAACGAAAAATTATTCAGGAGAGTTTAAAATATTCATGGATTTCTAACGAATTGTTTAAAACAGGGCCAGATCTTGTGATCAGAAGATGTGTCAGGGAAGATGAAATGCCTGATATTCTTAAGGCATGTCATGATGAACCATGCGGCGGACACTTTGCAAACAAAAGGACGGCCTATAAAATCCTCTCTTTAGGATATTATTTGCCTTCCCTCTTCAAAGATGCAAAAAAATATGTCAGAAGGTGTGACAGCTGCCAAAGAGTAGGGAAACCTACCCTTTCAAATGAAATTCCATTGCAACCACAGGTACTCATTGAACCCTTTGAAAAATGGGCTTTAGATTTCATTGGACCTATTAATCCACCATCTAAAAAAAAGAAGTATATATTGGTTTGTACTGATTATGTTACTAAATGGGTAGAAGCCAAAGCATTAGTATCTGCTACTGAAAATTCAGTTGTTCATTTTCTTTATGAGGATATTTTTACTCGCTTTGGTGTTCCAAGAGAAATTGATGTATGGTTCATAGTAGGATTTCTCTAGCTGCTGTCGTTTGTTCCATTCCTCTCCTATGTTTGGTATCCCGGTGGCCTGAGCAATGGTCTCTGGTGACAGAATGAAGTTAACTCCGGCAAGGTTTACACGGCCATCATGTAAATGTAGAACAAATAGGCGAGCTAGCTCATGATGATGCTGGGTTTGTGAAATCATCTCACAGTACTGGAAACATGACTGATGCTGAAAACAATCCATTGCAAGCGGCATGGAGAAATACAACAGGACATTCTCCCTATTAACTTGTTTATGGGAAAGAAGTCTTGCTCCCCATTGAGTTCCAAGTCAAGACCTTCAAGATAGCAGTTCAATTGGGAATGAATTTATCAGAAGCCCAAAAGCATAGAATGGAGCAGTTGAATGAGCTAGATGAGATCAGACAAGAGGAAATTCTAAGAACTGATCTGGTTCAATATCAAAGAGCTAAATGGCATGACAAGTACATGAAAGAGAAGAAGTTTCAAGAAGGAGATTGGGCATTGTTATTTGATTCCAAGTTTAAAGATTTTCAAGGAAAATTTCAGACTCATTGGCTTGGGCCATATGAGATTGACAAGATCTTTAGCAATGGAGCGGTAAGAATCAAGACCATTGACGAGTTTCAAACTCCTCTTATTGTGAATGGCCACAGATTGAAAGTTTATCATAAGCCACTCTCAAAAGAGGATTTTGTCAAAAAATTTCAAGAAAATTCTGCAATCAGGCTGGTACAAAAGAATTCTTCTTCTCCACCAGCCTAGCTTTTGTTCTTTCAATTAAAAAAAAAAAAAAAATTGTGTAAGCCTGAAAACCAATCACAGATTGGCAGTCTTATACAGAAAATGTAGGGTGAAAATCAGGAACACTTGACACCCTATATTTTCCAAAAAAAAATAAAAAATCTCTCTTTCATTTCACAAGTTTTGTGACTACCCATTCCACTTCATTCCACTTCATTTCACTCCATTCCACTTCATTTTATCTATTTCATTCCATTTCACCAATAAAATTATTTTTCATGACCATTTCCATCTAGTCATTTGTCATCCGATCATTTCCATTCATCCAAATAATAGTTGTGTCAGTTTCCGCAGCTGACATCTGTTTCCGCAGCTGACTCCAGTTTCCATAGCCAGAAGCAGATTCCGCAGCTACCACTCTGTTTTCAAAAGAATGTACAGCCAGATGTTATTTCCATAATCATGAAATTAAATTCAGGTGAGAGGACCAATTATGAAGACATGGGGCATTCAAGATACCAATGAGGAGCAACTAATTGAAGACCAAGGAAAAAGGCAAATATTCCAAGGTATGAGTAAAATTCATTTCAAATAGCATTGAAAACACATTTTTATATAGTTCTAAACCATAAGCTCCATCCATTATGTGCAATGATTATATTGACAAACTTCGTAACTCTTTCACGATCTCCATATGATCCTTCCGCATTCATTTTCAAATGGTTCCCATAATTAAACCTTCGATCCTCACTCATACTCCGATATTCCACCTGTGACAATGAGACGTAGTTGATTTGACTACGGCTTCTTTCAGCCGCATAAATCCATAGCCATTGTTTAAACGTGCTCACATTTATTTTGTAGCCACCAAATTTCAAAACACTGTCGAATGTGTTATACTCCTCCTATTGTTCTGTTAATCTCACAGCCGTATCTCTGCCGTGCTCACGAAACCCCTCTCTGTTCCACCTCACTCCATTTCATTCTCTGTTACGCTATAGTCTATATACCCTCTCTCTGATATCTACCTACAGTCATTGTGCTCATTTTCGTGCATTCAGCCGTTCTACTTCCATTGAACCCTCACGCAGGAAAATTTTTGAAGAGCAGAAAGAAGGATGGGTAAATTGCTAAGAGAAGAACCAGAAGGACCTAAATTCATGGAAGGATATCCGCAAGTACGGGATATATTGAAGAAAGAAAAGTGGCTACGGTTTATCCAAAAGTTCAGAGGCTACCATAAAGAAGTGACAAAAGCATTTGCAAGGTCGTTCAATGGCCTGGAAGTAGAGATTGGAGACCTTAAGTTCACGGTGAATGAGGCATCTATAGCAACTGCCCTGGAACTTCCTCAAGAGGGTGAGTGTTGGTTTAAGAATAAAAGCATTAGTGATGAAGCTTGGAGAATAATCTTACGAAACCAAGGTATGGACATAACTATTTTTAAAAGAGGAATTCTTGTTCATGATTTGAAAGAGGAATGGGCTACTTTGCTGCTAGTTGTTCAAAAATTCATTACCTGTGAAGCCGTTTTGGGTCCATGTATATGTACCATACCAGATTGCTGATGAATTTTCTAGATAATCAAACTCTCAATCTTCCATCTTTTCTATTAAATAGTTTGAAGAAGATGTCTGTGACTGTTCAGGAACATTAGGGGATGTAGAACCACATCTATATCACCATGGTCTTGTAAAAATTTTGATTGAAAAAGAGTTAAAGGAGAAGAAAGACACATGGGAACAATTTTTGATTAGAAATTTCTTTGAGGAACCTTAGGAAATTCCTGAAGGTAGCACATCAAGGAGTAGGAGAAAAAGAATAAATGATGAAACTCAAAGTACTCCGACTCAAGAAATTCCTGAAGGTAACACATCAAGAAGGCGTCGGAGAAAAAGAATAAATGATGAAACTCAAAGTACTCCTACTCAAGAAATTCCTGAAGGTAACACATCAAGAAGGAGTAGGAGAAAGAGAACAAATGATTAAATTCAAAATACTCCTACTACTACAATTGAAAGAACTGATAGGGAAGAGAGATTGTCAAAGAGGAAGAAGAAAGAAACTAAGGGTAAAAATCCAATAACATCAAAAGAGAGAAAAAGTATTGAGGCTATACATCAAACCCCTTCTTCCGAAGAAGAAGATCATCAAGTGTTATCTGAAAGATTGGTTCATTTTCAAGAACAGTTATCTATAGCCAAGAAGAAAGAGAAAGGAAAACAAAAGCAAAAGGATAGTGGTCCATAGCGTGTGAGAAGAAGTTCCAGACTTAAGGGGAAATTGAGGAAAACGCAAATGAAAGGACCCCATTTCATTGATTTGGGAGAAGAAACATCTGAACAATCCCCAGCTGACCATAGTCCATCTCACTCTCAATCAGTTAGTGAACCTGGTTCATTTCATTCTCAGTCAGACATTGAACATAGTCCATCCCATTCTCAGCCAGATGTTGATGTGAGCCCTTCTCAGCCAGATTTTAAAGACAACTCTCCTTCACGGCATTTTGGGGACAGCCCAATAAAAATGACACCTGATATAGACCCCAAGCAGCAAGAAGTATATGATTATATAGAATCTTTAGAAAAATCAGCTACAGGTCCCAGTACTTCGTCCATTCAGCCTCACACAGTACAAGATGATTTAGTCCAATCACTGAAACAGGAAGTCTTTGAGCTAGAGCTCTTAAATAGACACATTAAAAATGAAAATGAGACATTGAAGGAACAAAGAAAATTGGACAAAATCATTCATGATAATACCATGCTACATCTGGGAATATGGCAGAAGAAGAACAAGAAATTGAAAAAGAAATGCCAGAAGTTAAGCAGAGCACTGGTTAATATCAAATTTAGATGCTTAATGAAGAAGCCCGGGATGTTAGCAGCACCAAGGAAGAAGAGGAGAGGATTGGATGTATTGGCTGAAGTGTCAAGGCATATGAACTGAAGAAGGATTATCAAAATTTTGGTTGCATGAGGACATGCAACACCTTCACAGTGGGGGTATGTTGAGTCTCAAATCTGCATCTTTTCCATACACCTTTCTATACCTTTTTCATTCACCTGAACCTCCCAAGTTGTCAATATGATTGTATATTAATTGCAAAAGAGCATCTAAAATGGTTTTTAACTATATTTTTGTGTCTGTTGTTTGATTTAGATTTTGCTCATTTAGTTGCGGAATCTTGCCACTTTCCGCAGCTGCTGCAACTTTCCGCAGCTGCTGCAACTTTCCGCAGCCATTTTGTGAAACTCTATGTTATAGGTGTCTTCAGGTAAAACGAGCCACATGGGCAAGTCAGAAATGATGTGGATATGGATCATGTCCTATTGGCTCGAGCAAATTCACCTAAGGAGGCTACGGTCAAAGGTGGCCAAGTGGAAGTCAACCGTAGAGTCCCACGGTGACAGGGCTCTGTTTCTCGTCACGTGGAGATTTATATGGCCGTTTCTAAATTGCGGGAGACAAATCAACACCTGTACATGGCTCCATAAGCTGAATTCAAACATCCACTCTTCACAAATTTACTCCTCAACGCGGCCATGATCCTAGATCTCTGGACGTAATGGTTTACGTGTTCTCTATCAGCATAAACTTTAGGAAATTAGTTATATCACCTTCAGTATAAATAACGCGTTTGCATACGCATAAGAGTTAGTTTTTTATTAGTCTCCATTAGCTTCCAGATAGCTCTGTAATGTAATTACGTTGCCACTGTGCCGTAATATCACCTTTCTATTATGACTGCATTTTAATATATAAGAAGACTCTGTTTCCAAGCGTAATTCGTACTTGAAGATTGTTGCCAAGGCTGGTGTAGAGGGCCCCTGCACACATTGAGGTTTTGTGCATTATTGTATAGTTCTTGTTTTACTTCTTTAAGCTCATTGTGCCATAATTCATTCATGTGTTTATACATTGCATCTTTCATGGTATATATGCTTCATTTCTGTTTATAATCTTTCATGCTTTACATTTTACTTATGTCTTTCATGTTTTATGTTATTGTTAACTGATCAGTGTTCTTGTTTCAGGTTATAAATAGGCAGCCCGGGCATTTGCATAACTTTTTGACTAATGACATGGAATTAATATTGTTCTGTTGCTAATTTACTTTTCTTAGTTTCTGTTTAATTTCAGTACTGCTTTGTTTATTTCAGTCTTGCACATTTGTTTCAGTAGTTAGATTTAGATATATCAAATTGTTCATGTCATTTTCAGTTACCTCCGAAAGCCACAGCTGGATTGATGGTGAGGGATTGAATCATGAATGTGTAGTTTGATATTAGTTTACTTTCTGCAAATTAGATATATTAAATTTCTCATGACATCTTCAGTTACCTCCGAAAGCCACAGCTGGACTGATGGTGAGGGATTGAATTATGAATGTGTAATTTGATATTAGTTTACTTTCTGCAAGTTAGAAATATTAAATTTCTCATGACATCTTCAGTTACCTCCGAAAGCCACAGCTGGACTGATGGTGAGGGATTGAATTATAAATGTGTAGTTTGATATTAGTTTACTTTCTGCAAGTTAGATATCAGGTTACTCAAGTTGTTTATGGTTACCTCCGAAAATCATAGCTGGACTAATGATGAGGGATCAAAAGATAAGTTGATGTAATTTGATTTAGATTTACTTTGTTGAAACTTTTGGATTTCTTTAAGCATAGTTTCTTTTGTGTTTGAACAGCAGCAAGAATAATGAGTTTCATGATCAGTAGTTCATTTTTTGTTTGATTAGAGTAGTGATGCAATTTCATTTTCTTTGAAGAATTAATTTTGTCATTGTGTGTTTTTAAAATTATTTTGAAGTCTGGAAAATCATTAGAAAGACATTGTTGTCTTGAATATTTGTCTCCATACTTGTTTTTCAGAATTTCATAAAAATCCAAAAACGACAAAAAGTAAGATATAGGTTATCTTGCACATATAGTGCGCCACACTTCGTCAGCTTACGAATCCCGGATTGACAAATTAAATGTAGCAATTTAGGACACACTAAATTGACCAAACAGTTACACAACATATGCCTGAAGAAATTTGACTATGTTGGGGTCTAATATAACAGTGACACCCATGGTGGGGGATAAGTTTCAAAATTGGATTGTCCCTCTTCGACAAAGGTGGCAGAGTAAAATAGGAAGAATTGTTGAAAAATTTGGATGGTTAAGGGTATTTAACAAAAGTTGAGTGATGGTGAAATAAGGTGCTTGCGGGGTGTTCAATTCATAGTAGGATTGGTTTATCATTCACATGATTTCCATGATTTTCATATTTGATTCCATAAGATCATTAAAACTTAGGAGATTTTGAAGAGATTTGATATGACAGGTTAGAGAATTATGACAGCATAGGGTTATAACATGTATGATTTATAATTATAGTAGTAGGCAGTGCTATGAGGTCTTTTAATTGCTTAAAATTTGTATCATGATCATCCAAAAAATTTAAACATACAATGTTCATTAAATTAAACATAGTCTAACATCCTACATATCGTAACATATTTACAATTTCCTTTGCTATAGGTTTTGGAAGCTTTTTATCTAGATATAGAAATTGAAATTAGCTACAAAATTTAAAATTGGCTGCGGAATGTTACTGATTCCATCGTTGTTAATTTTTTTTCTCTCTCTCTCTCTCTATATATATATATCTATTTTAGATGAAATAGAATATTTATTGCTACTTCTTGATGGAAATTTAAGAATATTGGTCCTCAGAAGTGCTACTTAATACTTTTAAAAAAGGGGGTAAAAAAGAAATGGGAAAGAGATAGGGAGTTGTGAAAATCTAAATCGCCAAGAATTCTTGGTTTTCAATTAATATTTTCTTTATAAACATGCCAAACATGTTGTTTTTCGTGCTTATACTTATACTTATTATTTGTTTTAATAGTAAAATTACAATTGAGTTGGATGATGAGGAGAAAGATCTCCTTTCTCAAATAACTTGAAATCATAATTATCTTGAAAATATTTGACAAATTATTCTCTTGTTAATGGTTTATGATATAACCTTAATCTATGACCATTAACGAGGAAGGTGGCTTTTTCATCATCAATGGTTTTGATTTTTACTACTCCATTATCAAAGACAATATCTATCTCATAAGGGCTAAACTAGTGAATTTGAAATTTTCCTTGAAAATATTTCAATTTAGAGTAAAAATGAAGAGCCCAATCACATGGCTTAAACCTTTTAGCTTTTATGAAATTTTCATTCCCTATTGATATTTGCTACTGAACTATTTTGGTTCTTTGGATAACATCTTGTCAAATCTCATCTAGCTCATTCAATTGTGCTAACCTTTGTTTTTGAGCTTCAGATAGATCAAGGCCCAATTTGACTATTGTTCAGAAGGTCTCCACTTGGAACTCAATTGGAAGAAAAAATTTCTTTCCATACATAAGCTCATAAGGAGTACATCCATATTTATTTCTCCATGTCGTTTTATATGCCCATAGTGCCTATGGAAGCTTTATGCCCAATCTATTCTATGCAAATGCACAATCCTGGTTAGAATTGCTTCAAGTACCTTTTTAGTGGATTCCACTTTCCCATTGGCTTTTTTATCATATGGAGTAGAACTCTAATGTTTGATCTTTTATTGCTCAATTATTTTCTGCACCAACTTGGATGTGAATTGAGTACCTTGAAATGTCACAATTTCTCTTGGGACACCACAACGAGTAAAATATTCTCAAAAAGAAATGTAACTACAACATTTTTAATTGAAAATGGAAGTGGTTTAGCTTCTACCCATTTTGTAACAAAATATGTACAAACAAGTATATATATTTTCTATATAGATGGAGGATTTATTGGACCAACAAAATCTAGAGACCACTTTTCAAAAGGCTCTACAAGTACCTATGGTTGTAGAAGCATCTCATCTGATGAAACATGCTTTCCCATTATTTGGAAGCTATCACATCTCTTGACATATTCTTTGGCATCCTTGAAAAGATAAGGCCAATAATATCTCAAAAGAAGGATTTTGTAATCACTTCTTCTACCAGAAAATTTTCCTCCACATGGTTCATCATGAAAATATTTCAATATTTGTGGTACTTCATCTTCTCAAACACACCTTCCAATGATTAAGATAGGTCTAGTTTTATATAGTTCTCCATTTATCCAAGAATAAGGTGCACTTGTTTTGATAAATTTCTTCTTCTCCTTGGATGATAATTGTGGCTGTACTTTTCCTGTAGCCAAATAATTAACAATATCTGCAAACCAGGAAATATTAGTAGATATTGCAAAAATATATTTGTTGGGAAAATTGTCATTTACAGGAACATCATTATAATTATTCTACATTCTAGAAAGGAAATCAATAACCGTGTTTTCTTTTCTTGGTCTATCAAGGATAATAATGTTGTATTTCTGCAATAATAACAACCATCTTGTAATTATACCATTAGTAATTGGTTTTTTCATTAGATATATAATAGTAGAATGATCTATATGAATGAAAGTTTCATGACCAATGATATAATGTCAAAACTTATTAATGGCATGCACAAAAACTAAAAAATAATTTCCTGTTACAATATAATTTAACTCTACAAGAGTCAATTTTTTTCTTGCATAATAAATAGAATAAGGAATTAGATATTTATATCCCAACACAACTCCTAAAGTTGTATATAAAGCATTAGTTTAAATTTGAAAAGGAAGAGACCAATAAGCCCTTTTAAAGTTGGTGTTTCAATGATTTTCTGCTTCAATGTCAAATTCTTTCTCGTAGTCAAAATTCCAAACAAATTCACTTTTGTAAGAAGTTTGAAAAGCCGAGAGGTTATTTTTGTGAATTTTTATATGAATCTTCTATAATAACCAGTGTAACCAAGAAAATTTCTAACATCTCTTTGAGAAGTAGGAATTAAAATATTAGTAATTAATTCTACCTTATATGAATCCACTTTAATTCCATCACCTGAAATATGGCGGCCTAAAAGAATTCCCTCATTAAACATCATAAAATACTTCTCATGAATTAATGAAATATTTGCTACTTTACATAGAATTTTACTATTTTTTCAAGAGATTATTCAAAAGTATTCCCATAGACAGTAAAGTCATCCATGTAAACTTCCACACAATCATGAATTAGATCATCAAAGATAACCAGAACTGCTCTTCGAAATTTTGCAGGTACATTACACAATCTGAAAGGAAGTACCTTGTAATCATATGTACCCCATGGACATGTAAAGGTTGTTTTGTATTGATCTTCCAATTCCAGTTGGATATGGTTATATCCACTGAAACCATCAAGAAATGAAAATTATTTTTTCCCTGCTAAGGTATCAAGTACTTGTTCTCTAAAAGGAAGTGAAAATGATCTTTCAAAGTAGCTTTATTCATTTCCATATAATCAATGCACTCCATTTTCCATTCTTCTTTGGAACAATCACCAAAGGTGATATCCATTGACTATCTGATATCAAATAAATAAAATTCACATTAAGTAACTTTTGTAATTCCTCCTTAATAATTTATCTCAGATTAGGATTGATCCTTCTGAGTTTGTCTAACTGGTTTGAAATTTTCCTGAATATAAATATGATGCATACATGTTTTGGGATCAATTCCCTTCATATCAGTATATTCCAATGCATAATTAGAGGAATGTTTTTTTAGCATCTTTATCGATTTTCTCTTTTGAAATTATTCCAAGTTATAATTGATGTTTAATGTTTTACCTAGAAATATTTCTACAAAAGAATTTCCAAAATTTTCCATATAATGAAAAGCCATTTGATGATATGATAAGTATCCAATATTACATTTTTCTTCAAAATTTTTATCTTGTGCATAGTATGGAGAAGAATCATTATTATTCATCAAATTTATTATTTGATATTCCTCATCTATTTGTGAAAGAGTAAACATTGGTTGAATATCACCAAAGTTTTCACTATCATCATTCATCCATACTTCACTTTATACTTCAGTTATTGGTTTCGTAGGTGGATAAAATGTGAATTTATTAGTAGCGTTACCATAAAAAATATACATATCACTAGATATAAAACTCATGAATGCATCAACTATAGCTAACTAAGGTCTACAAGGATCAATGGACGTCCTCCTAGATTATTCTTGGGAGTTAAAATCATAAAATCAATATGATATTCCCATGAATCCAAAGAGATAGACACATCTTCTAATATACCATCTGGTTTGATAACATGTATATCTACTAATTGTAAAAATGTAAGGGTATACTGAAAATTGGGAAGCTTTAATTGATCCATAGTTTGTTTTCTCATGACATTGATTCCTGCTCCTAAATCAATCAAGGTGTCTTGAATTTCGATACCGTTGATGTGAATTTTTACAGTACGCTTACCTAGATCTATATTTTTTTGAAATATTATTTTCCCCATTTTAATATCAACAAATTTTGCAACCAAATGGATTTTCTTGACATCTTTTCTTTTCCTTCCTGGTTTTCTAATGCACATCTCCTTAACGATTTTTTCAAATATTGGTATTTCCTTTATAGCTTGGAGGAAAGGAATTTTGATGCAAATATTTTTTTAATCATCTAGCATGTCATATTCTCATAAAAAATATGTATTTCTATTCCCTTATTAATTTTGAGCCTTTCAGAAAAAGGTGGATCTTGCAAGGAAATAAAAGGTTGTTCTACTAGAGGAATTGCAGGAGCTAGATTTATTGTGTTATAATCTAAATGCATATGAACATATTAATTTGGAGGAGTCTTTTCTTGATGAAGAAATGTTTCTTTTTCAAGAAACCCATCCTCTTTATATTTTTGGATGACAAATGGTGGTGACGTATTTTGCAACACCCTACCAGATCTAAGTTGAACATCATTTAGACCTGATGGGGCTATCATACAAGCTTTAAAATTTTGACCTTCTACATTGAAGACAAGTTGTTGTTTTTTATTATTTTGATTTGGGAGAGGTTGAGCAGGTAATTGATTGGAGTTTTGAGGATTTTTTCCATAATAATTCTTCCAACCTTGTGCCCAAGATGGATTTTGGGGCAGGCCAATTTTTCCAAGATATAGGTGTAGTCCAATTATTCTATTGTTGTGCATATGGTTGATATTGAGTGTTAAAACCTTGTATAATACTTGGTTGCTGGGTTTTCCATGGTATTTTAGCAACAAAGGAAACTGATTTAGCTTGGCTTGTTCCAAATTCATTCTGAAAGACAAATTTAAGACCAGGTATTGAGGGAAATTCCCTTGTATCATGATTTTAAACACATATGACAAAAATTTCTACACTATCAAAATGACATTCTCTGAGAGCATGTTTTTTCCTACACCTAAGACAAAAGATAGATAATGCAACATTTTTAGCTTTTTCCTTGTTTTGTATTTTGTGAGTATCTAGTTGTTCACTAAGGTTCCCAAGGATATTTTTTAAATTTATCAAGAAAATTTCCCAATTCTGCTCTACTTACTATTCCAGTTGCATATTTACTAATTGTGCTTGGGAACGATCTAGGTAGCCATTTGGATTTATATGGGACCTACGTTGTGGGGGGTTCATGGCGCATATGTATAAGTATATAAGCCAGTTGGAAAAGCACCACCAAGAGTAGAGCTAGAAGGTGCAAATGTAGTATCATAACCCGTTGAAGGTACAGGTGACCAAGTAGAAGCATCACTAGTGTCAGGGCACTATGTCCTAGCTTCTCTATCACTACCTCAATAGTCATCGTTTCCATTTTTATAGCCATACGCAAATCCTATAGGAACATATCTACTAGCGAAGGCAGAGGCAACAGTAGAGGTGGGAAAGGCAGCCTAAATTCGGTTCAAAATAGAGTTTCAGACTCCGCAGTAAAGGTAAAGGTTGGAAAGGAAATAGAGCCTATTTACCACTCGGTTGAAGCATAACTATACCCAGTTGACCCCACCCCTTATTTATCTAGTTGGGTAGGGATAGCTAATTGAGTTTCTCCATAAGCAGATCTGGAAAATCAAGATCGATACCTAGCAACAGAGACAGGGGATGGTGTAGAGAGAAATATGGGAGTTTCAGTTCGAGATCGAGAAAATTAATTCCTATAATTTACGCAAGTGAACAACTCCCAATGCGAGGCATTAGAAAATTAGGCACTCCAGTTAGCCAACCCGCTAGCTTTCCTGCTTTCCCACTACTATCTTAGCTATCTGCCTGTGTTCCAAATGCCTTTGCTATTGGTGCTACTTCAACCGCCTCTACCGCCTCCTCTGCCTGTGTTCTAGCTACCTTTGTTGGTGGTGGTGAACCTACTACCGTTGCCTCTTGTGATGATGCTTTCACTGGATAGTCTGGGCTCTTAATAAAGCGCTTCAACCGCTTAATTGACTAGGTCCACTAAGTAAAGTGAAACTACTCGTGCAACCATTGAAATGCATAATTACATATATAAATAATGACCAACAACATGATCTCTAGAGAGTTTGAGGGGAAGAAATATGGGTTAATCAGGACAAGCAAGTTGGTCAGTGAGATCAATGCATCTTGTATCTATAGTGATCACAACTTGTCCAATCAAAAATGGCTAGCTACCTAACTTCCTCCTGCTTACAGAAGGAGAAATTATTGGGCTAGTTTGGATGCTTTTTTGTGGCTTATGCTAGCTATAGCAGGTGCCACATGGCTGTTGGATTAGATGCTACTTCGATGATGGCCTATAAGCCACCACACAGTTTGAGAAATGCGCCTTGCGATACGACTTAGTTGACCACTTGGCCTACTTGTAACACTTTCTGAGAAGTTTCTTTACCTCCTACACGCCCTCTCACAACTCCACCGTGACATTCCCATAAAATATCTAGCCTCTCATGGTCCATAACACATCGTATAAGAATGCTGTCAATCCCTAGTTTGTATAAATGACCTGCAATCAGCTAATAGTCTGCTTCTTGGACCACCATATGCCTTTTATGAGTTGCAGAATAGTCCTCTGGGAAAGTACCAGTCTACAATAATAATTCAATATCTTAAAGATATTTGGGAATAGCCTCAACTTGAAATAGATCAGCATCTGGAAGCTAATCATTTACAACTCCTCCAGATTCACTAGACTCCAACCGAGATAGATGGTTTGGTCCCACATTGAGCTTATCCAGTTTTACCACCACTTCAACAGATAATGACCCACTTGACTAAGTCAGTTAACAATGTGCTACAATTACAACTTGTCTTAACGAATTTTTCGTTGAAGTAACAGAACCTCAATAGGTCACAAGCCTATTTTAGCTAAGCATGAGCTAGATGTCTCTCCATAAGGAGACCCACATCTTCTAAGAGAGAACGATTCTCATTAATGAAAAACAATACTTTACTGTTTACCTCAAAGGGTTTTGATATAAGTTTATTCAAGGAATTGCACACACGCCGTGAAGGAAGCAGTTTAATATAGAAATTATTATAGTTACGAGAAGTTAATAAACGAAACCTATTATAGAGTTCTCTCGAGAGACCGCTTAAGTACCCCCCTTCACTATCATCTAAGGTTGAAGGTGAATCTACCTTTGATCTCCAAGGTAACGACTCAAAGCGCATGGGAAGATTGAGTATAACCGGAAGTATACTCAAGTCAAAATTGAACATGGCATAACAATTTCAGGTTACATAACCCTTATTACCCTTTTTAGAAATAGGTAAAACCTCCATATGGCTAGCTTCTGTTTTAAGAACAAGCAATTTTCGTTCAACCAAGAAATTGACCAAGTTGACCCCAATAGCATAATCACTCCTAGAAACTTTTCGTTTGTGAACTTTGTTTATAATCAACTTAACATTACCTGCTACTTTATTTAGTACACTCTCTGCTTGAACTCGCACAGCAGAATCAATCTGTTGGATCAACGTAGATACCCTAACGACAGATAAATCCTGTAAAGGGTTGAACACAGCCCCAAGCACATGAATCATTATTGCCTCCAGAGCATATTGACCCAATATATTAATATATTTTAAATCTTGGTCGTATAGATGACACATATTCTGCTATAGATATTTCTAGTAATAAGCTCAGGACCAATTAAAAGTTTCACCAAGACACGGAAAATTTTAAAACACTTTTTTCATCAAAATGCATTATCATATCTTCTATTATTCTCTGTAAAATAAACAACTCTTCCTGGCGGAAAGATTCACCAGGAGATTTGGCTTCTTTTGAGCTAACCAACAACTTGATAACTTCATTGTGATAGAGAGTAACATTCGATTGTATCAAACTAGATATAGAATCATCAATCTTGAATATTGAACTCAATACAGAATCATCAATCTTGTGAGTCGAACTAGACTCCTCCTCATTAATCTTGTGAGTCGAACTAGACTCCTCATCAATCTTGTGTATCGAACTAGACACATCAATCTTGTTGTAGAAAGTATTCCAGAATAAATCAAGAATTTGTTTCCGAGTCGAAGAATCGACTCAATGTACTTTGCTACCATCACATCCAATATGAATCTTACTACCATCACACCCAGAATGACCTTTTTTAGATCCCAAAGCATTTTCACCAATACAAGAAACTACATTATTAGTCGAACTACTCGAATATGCATGATTGAAAGAGGACAAGGGAAAAATTATAAACGTATTGTTTGCCATGTCTGACCGCATGTATTTTACCAACATGCAAGGTTGGGAGCTTGAAGCTCTCTCGAGATGGATAACCATCTCTGGATTGGGATTCATTGGTTCTTTTATCCTGGTCGGGGGAAATAGGTTAATACCTTTGTTTTTTGGGTCAGCTGAAATGTTTTAACCAACCCCAGGGAATCGACCCTGTAGACATTGGAACAGAGGGAGACTGTTCTGTCACATATGGAGAAAGGGAAAGGGAATCTGGGTAGACATCAAGTGCTAGGGGTACCCGTTAGGCCACTCATTATTGCAGAACATCAATGCTTAATATTGCAATTGATGAGTAACCCTCAACTTGATGTGCTTGTATGTGTTCCCCGAGCTTGGGATGTTTTGGGCATTGTTCTCAAATCTTGGAGTGGACCCGAGCTTGAGGTCTAGGCTTGAGGTCTTGCTGTGGACCCGATTGGTCATCTCGGATCTTGCTGTGGACCTGAGGGAAGGGTTTTTTTTAATTCTAAAGGCTGACCACGGTTTGGGTGTACTTTCTCTGTCAGGATGAATCTCTTAGATTCTTACTAGATCTAGCCTTACCTCTTGAAATATGTTTACATAAGACAAATTTCTCCAAATGAAAGTTGGGAAACATCTCCTTTTCCCATTAATTTTAGGAGGTCAATCCATTCATCTATTATAGCTTTTATCAAAATATATTTCGATGTTTTCTCTATGGACTGGTTTCCCCAAAAGGGGAAACTCCATTTTTATTTTTTTGAATTTCCTCTTTCCCATCGGAAATGGATAATTCAGAAATTCCGGTTAGAATGATGAATGTATCATTGTTATTTTTTGTATAATATAATATAATCTAGTCATATTTAGAAAAAAGAAGATCTTTCAATGTTTCCTCATCTAATTCATGCATCCTATCCATTTTAACATTGTAGGCAAATATTTATACTAAGTCTTCAAAGATTTCATCCTCCTTTTGCATCACCTTAAATACTTCATCCTTAAGGTTATGGGGCATACAATAATCTTTATATTTTTCTAGGAACATTATTTTCATTTCTTCCCATGTTTTGATACTATGTGTTCCTGGACACATAAACCATTTAAGGGCTCCATCCTTTAGAGTAGTTGGAAATAGTTTTAACTTTTGAGTATCAAGTAAGTAGTCGTAGTACCTACATAATAATTCAAAATAAAAAATTAATGTTTCAGGATCCTCATTTCTTAGGCCATGAAAATTTGGAATAACCGAAGGTGATATATTCTTGATTGTGGATGTGGTATCTTCATCAAGGATAGTAAATCCATAAGGATTTGGTTCTCCCCTACCTCCTCTACGACCTCCTCCTTTACCTCCTCCTCTACCGCTTCCACCTCCAATCCTAAGTTCACCATTTACATTGTGTACTTATCCATCTCTTTCCCTTGCCATTGTAGATTCTTTAGAGCTAATATAAGGTTCAATAATAATATTATCTAGCTCTTCCTCCAGTTCCTCTAATAATGGTATTTCATAATAATATTCCTCTTCTTCACTAGGCTTAACTCTTGTCCTAAGAGTTTGTCTCCCATTGAAGAGAGAAATATAACTCCTTTAGTTGGATATGTAGGTTCTTCAACTACAACTTTAGTGGAAGAAGTTGGTGAATCCCTAGGTTGGATTTCAAATCTATGCACCTCAGTAAGTCTATGTCTACTTGCTATGAATGGAATGCAACTGTTAGTGGATGGTGTGGCACTACGTGGTCTAGTGGAAGTGAGTGGTGATGTTGGTATTGAACCCTGTCCTCTACCTCTACTTACAAATCTACCCCTACAATCCATTTCTCTATTCATGCATTCTAAATGATTTTTATCATGATTTAACTATGCATCTATAAGATTTGATGCATCTAAGATGATATGAAAAAAAAAATGAAGTCCAATATACACTTCTCCGGCAACAATGCCAAAATTTTGGGTAATTTAATTAATTGCTAAATTAATTCATTAATTGTCAACCAAGGTTTATGTACTTATGAAGTGCATGTGCGAGTTCTATTTTATCAGTTTTAAAAGATGAAATTTATCTAAATATGAATGAGTTTAAATTAACTCAAAGTGCTCCCACGCACATGTTCTTTCCATTAAAATTACTCTTTTCAAAGAAAATAAAACTTCAAGGCCAAATCAAATAAAGATTCTAGTTATCAAATTGAATTGAAATCTAATCTATTGCAAAATGAATTCAAAATTACTCTATTTGAACTGAACTACATCAAAAATAAAAACTCACTCTATTTGGTACTGAATTGAGAAATATATTCTAATTGAAAAATGGACATTACACTTCTAATTAGAAGGAATCAAACTATTCTAACTACTTTTGCAAATCGAAATTTTATTCTTCTTGACAGAAAGAAATAAATTGAAACTAGATTTCTTCAATAAAATATCAAATTGAACTCTAAATTCAAAGGATAGTGTGTGCAATTATACTTCCTAATTTTTATATTCATTATTAATGAAAAAAATAGAAGAAATCAACTGAATTATTGAATGAAAACGTTGAATGGAATGAAATGGAAAAAAAAAATTCTTGTATCTTATGAGCACTCGACCTGTTGGACAAATTGAGCTAGAGATCAATGGATGAAATAATGATTAAAAGCATAAACAAAATGTAGTAGAGAAATAGCTATTCATCTAATGAATTGAAATTAACATAATCCAAAGCTAATCTAGTCTTACATCTCTCTAGGGAGCCCTCCTTTTGAGTGCAAGCACACAATTAAATATCAAATCGCTTAGTCATGCATTGGTCACTAAAGAATTGAGTATTTATATTAATTGTCGAAGCCTTCAACAACAAATGTTTGCAGAAATTAACAAGGATAATGATTGTCTATTGCCTCACGTCAGGGATTTTTATACTCTCTTATTAATTAATGGTCTAAGAGTCATAATTAGAGAGTAACTTTGCTAATCTAACAAGTAATAAATTATATCAAAATTAAAGCATTTATTTTCATGATTTTCTACTGAAAGAGAAAATAATGAAGGATTTGATTTGACACATCAGCTTTAAACTATGATCGGCCACTTCTATGCTCACTTGATCCTGCTACAAACCACCTTCAAAGTCTGCTCATCATTGGAGTGTCATAACCAGAGTTGACTTCTGGTTGACTTTCATATCTCTTAAACCATGTGACTTTCCAGATCGCTAAGATAGGTGGATATCCATGTGTTGACCATTATCCATATACTCGTGTATTTTCTTCCTTCTCTAATGCACAAGAACCTATATAACCATGAAGGTGGCTTCATAATTCTTGGTTAGCTACAGAATGAATGCGATTTGGTAACTATAGGAATGTTTAAATTAAATTTCATAAAGAAACAAAATATTATAAATCCTAAATTATTGATAATGTTTTAGATGTTTGAGCATGTTTAAGATGAAATTTTAGCTTGAAACTACAACAAAATATTATGGAAAAATATGGAAAGGAAGGAAAAAAGGGTTGTCAAAAAGAGGAAAATTTTGGACATCAACACCATATGTGTCTCTAATTGGTATTGATGTCCAAGACTATCATGTGCCATGACCAGTCCTCTTTTAATTCCAAGTACATACATAATTATTCCCTCCTCTATAGAAACATGGTTGTATACCATGTTGTCAAAAAGTTCCTTGTTCAATAGATTTTTCCTTGTTATGGTAGTGGGAAGGTTAATGTGGCTACATCTTTTCATCTTGAATTTTTTATCTTTTTGTGTTATAATTATGTCTTCATCATGTTTACTTGTTAATGAGAAGATTCATTGTAATGAGGAAGATCATCATGGAGGAGAAGTTGAGGGATAATTAATGCCTCATATAAATCAACTTTCCTCACTTATACCTTTTCTTATAACATATTAGAATATTCCATTTGAAAATCATTGCCATGATCTTCGTTGGCCTTTAGATGTTTCTATTGGAATCATTGTTGGAAATGAATTCAACTTTCATTAATAATACAATACATATAAATTCAACTTCCAAGGTTTCTTGGACATTAGTAAGTGTTCATTGTAACCCCAACAAAATAGCCCTGTCAGAAAATTTTCAGCAGGAAGAACATGCAAGAAGTTGGTAAGCATCAAGTAAATAGCAGATGCATCAAATTGTGGTGGAACTTCAAAGGTATTTAAAGTACTATATTGGTATTGGTAAATACAATATTTCTCATTTCTTGAAAAGAATAAGAAGAAGAAGTGAAATGTTATTTTATCAAAATGGTTAAAGAAAAGTGAAATGAGAAAGTAAAAGTAAAAGTAGTTAATTATGAAATTAACTAACTTGGAGTTAAAAGTGATGGTAAAATTCCAACGCGGGTGGATGTGCATTGATTATTTTTAGATTTTGCAAATATTTAATGTGCATAAATTAAGGAATTATCAAACTTCAGTTTCTTCACTTCAAATGTAAGAAGGTGTTTAAGCCTCGAAAATCGATGCTTCAAACATTGGGGGATAACCACCCGGTCAGGACCTTAGGACAACTCATTTTCCGTTTGGTGTGGTGGCTCCGACTGGATTTATAGGACTAGTTTCCTAGTGATTTAAATGGGTTGGTAATGGAATGATTGGATGGAGGGAAAATGGGACTAAATGACTAAAATAAAAATATTTAAACTAACTTAAAACTGATAAGATAATTCTAATACTAACTCGGGCATCAAATGTGAATACAAATTTAAATTGTTTCAATTAAAAAATAACCATGAAAATGTATTATAGCTTAATTGAAATATTCAGTAACAAATAAAGATAACTTTGTTTAAGAAATTAACAAAGTTATAATAACATATTGAATTCATCATCATATATCGTTTGCATATACTGTAAAAGATAAATATTTCTATACACTCAGAAATGATATGTATAAAGAAATATTGTAAAGCAAATACACATAAACGATAGCAACTTAAAAGAGAATATCACATAACATAAGAAACTAACAGTGAATAGATAAAAATACCATATCCATCTCGATGCTTTCAAATGCAATCCGATATCCAAATCTAGCAACTTCAATGTAAAATCAACTCCAAGATACAGAAATGCAATTCTTAAAGGAAATTTCGCAGAGAATCACCAGATGTGATCCTTTATAAAAATATAAGAGTCAATGGAGTACATAAATGTAATCTCCAAGTCAAAATATTACAAATTCAAGACCCCTTTCAAAATGCATGAAAGGGGTTTAAATAGGTACTTAACAAAAATAACTAAAACTATTCCTACAATCTATCTAAATTAAAAAATATCTAGAACATAAACGTGATCTTGATGAAAACTGACTCATTGATCATCTGTTGCGATTGATGTGCCCAGGTGGCAGATTTTGAGCATTTCCTTCACTTCTTCAGGATGACTAAGCTTTGAGTGCGACCGCCCTGTATATGTGGCATCAGAGAATTCGGGAATGATGCAAATGATGGCATTTGAAAGAAATTTTATTACTGTCTGTTGACTATGCGGCTTGATAAGATAAGTCCACATTGTATCCCATGATATTCCTTGTAGTTGGCCAATTTGCTGATTTTTATTAATGATCTCTTGTTTCCATCTGTGATTAGTTTCTTTTACCTTAGGTAATTGGCTGGGAGTACAATCTGCAATTAAATTGATTGCATATAAGTTATCATTCACCAGTTGTGTTAAATTATTCATTATGTATTTAGCTCTGGATGTGGCTCTTTCTGCTTTGATCAGACGTTGTTCCCATTCTGCAAAAATAATTTCTTTATGTCTCTCCATAACCTTGGGAAGATTTACTTTTCTTCCTGATTCTGAGTTTTGCCATAAAAAAATTCAAAGATCTTTTCATCAACTTCATCAAACTCAATTTTAAGAGTGACTCCTTCATCTACCAAGGAAGATGTTGATTCACATAGGGATTCTTCTTCTTCAATTTTTAGACAAAATTCATTTAATTGTTGAGACAATAACTTGTTTGTATCCAGGGCTTCATTTTTGAATTGATCCAGACTAGGATAATTCTTAAACTTGTCTAATTTAGATTGAAACATCTTCTCTTGTTCAATCTTTGAAGTCTATTCATTTTGTAGAAGAGCCTGTAATTTTGCTATTTCTTAATTTAGTTGTTGTTTCTTTTCTAAAGTCTGCTGATCGATCTTGTCCTTTTCAATAGCTAGCTGCTCTTCTAATTGTTTAGATTTGATCTCTCCATCCTATAATTGTTGTTCTAACTAAATGATTTTCTGTTGGTTCTCTGCAACCTGTTATTCTAACATGGCTATTTGCACATCTTTTTGCTTCATTAACTGTGTAAATTCATAGGCTTTGTCTATCGTAGTAGCACTATAGACACCTGCATACTGGGATAATTTGGTGAGATCCTCAGATGGATTCACCTTAGCATTCTTATATAAAATATTCATGAATTCCACCTATGATGTCAAAAGTGTATCTTGATCCGTTCTCCTCCTTTTCCTCTGTTTTCTCACAACAACCCTATATTTAGGACTGTAAAATATATCCAGAGGACGGATTTCTTCTATCTTCAACGTGATCTCACCTGTGGGATTTTCAGGGATGATTTCTATATCTTGGTCTTTTGGATCATCAACTTGGGGAGTGTTCTGTTGTCCTATTTGCTGGGAAAATTGTTCATATTAGCTCAGCAAATGAGGAGAAACAATAAGTTTAGTAGCCTCTTCTCCTCCAAGTTGAGAATTTGCACTATTTTTTATATCACTTTTAGGTGCCTGTTCAATATTTCTATTGTATGTGCCTCTTTTTTCAATATGCACATTAGCATCAGTACCTGTGCTTTCTTTCCTTGCCTGGGCTGAAGACTACTGTACATCAATCTTAGCAACTGTTTCTGTCTTTTCAATATCAACTTTTCTGCTATTATCTTTCTTTTGTATAACAAGATTAGCTCCTATTAATTGTTTACCAGATGTATTCCCCGTTTCTCTCTATTGTGATTCATATTCCTGTGTAGAAACTCTCAACTGATCCAAAGGAACTTTGAGTAACCTCTGACTTCTAAATAACAAAAAATTGTTCATGTCTTCGGCCTGAAGTGTGGACTTGGCCAAATAAAAAACTTGGGATATTTTATCTACAGAAACAAATAAATCATCAAATATATCTGGTTCATGTTCGAACCAAGCAATTGAAACAGAAGTAGTAAAATCATATGCCACCTTCCTAGGATCATATTGTCTTCCTAGGATTGTTGAAACCTTGAGATCGGTTAACTTAACAACTTCTTTTTCAGCATGGAAAAAATTTCTGAGAGTATAGTCACCACATTTAAAAGGAAAAGTAGGCCACATAAGCTTCTTGTTGTTCTTTAAGGTTCTAGACATGCCTTCTACTGTCAGCTGATAAGAAATTTCCTGTTCTAATAGTTTGTCTGGAACATACAAAGGAAGGATGTGTGGCTCTACAATACTTCCAAAAAATCTGACATATGTGAACTTTTCCTCCCTGAACCATTCTCAAATAGAGGATAAATCAACTCTAGCTTTGTCGGAAAGTCTAGGAGGGAATCAGCCAAAAATTATTTGGTAAATCGGAATAAGAAAACCATGACAAACTCTGTAAACATGACTTCTGAAATGCCCCTTCCATAAGAACTTGTGATATATATGAATTGGAACAGGTTCTTTAGGAGTCCATTTCCATCCTAATAAGGGGAGTTCCGAATTGAAACAGAGGGCATCTAGGATATAAGCACAAAAATAAAAAGGAGTGGAATTTCTTGAATTTTTGTCTTTCCTGTACTCAAGAATTCTGTTGGCTATCTTATCAGACAAAATGACAGCCCAATCCATTATTTTAGAATTAATAGCAGAATGTATTAATGGGACCATTTGAATGGAAAACCTAGCCGAGTTATCTTCTCTAAACAATATACACATCATTGACGCGGGATAACAATATGGAGGCAAAAGAGACTCCATAGAGTACATACCTGATGCCTTGTGTTTGTGCTTTTCAGGAGCCCTTCTCCATTCTCTAATTGGTTCTGAGTGGTTTTCATTATTCACAGCAAATTATTTGATAAAATCTTTGTTATAAATCTTCTGTGGGTCTGGAAGGTGGTACATTGCTTTGATGTCTTCTGGTCTGAATGACCCGAAGATTGCTCCAGATGCAGAAACAAAAGTTCTGTCTTTGATAGCCACATTATCAATCACCCATATAATAATATCATAATACGGGAAAATGTTTGCCTGAGTTGCAACTTGGTGCAGAAATGAGTTTGCTACTGCACCAAGAGGATTTTCAGAATCAGAGTTTGAGCCGGCTTCGTCAGGAACTGTGGCCTTAACTTCAAAAACTCTAGGGTTTTCCTTTTCTAGTAAATTGTATACATTTTCCCACGTCATTTTACCAAGTCCCTAGCATGAGGTATCTGTAACCAGCTTAAGCTTTGCTGGTTTCTCTTTAGGCGGCATAGTGATCACAGGAGCTTTTGCAACAATGGTGGCTTTCGATTTCCTGAATCTCTTCGACATTTCAGTATCGGGCAGTGTTTCTCTTGTTCTGCGAACGGAAAAATTAGATGTTCTATTATTCTACGACAAAGAGAAGCTTTCAACCAAGGAGAAGACGTAATAATGAAAACAACTATACAAAAGGTTTATTCATTGATTTCTATTTATTATATCCGTGGTTAAATAGGGAGTCACACTCATGCATTCAATAACAAAACAAATCATTGTTATTCCTTTGATTTGTGAATTAATGTTAACGTACAATCGGAGATTTGGCATATTTCGAAATAAGTGTAGGTATATTACCTTTTAAATCTTTGAAACACGATGAATAATAATATATGAACATTTAGGTTGTATTCACATCGCGATTCGTTTAAAAAGGAAAATGAAATAAGACTTATGCCAAATTCCGATTGCGAAGATCACATCAGAGATTTTCAAATGAAATGAATCATTTAAGAGCTTCTCCGATAATGCGATTGTGATGAGGTGGGGTCTGTCGCATCAGAGTCTTTATATTACATGAATACAATGTTTTAATTCTTCTGAAATGCGATTGCGATGAATCACATCGCATCAGGAGTATGTAAAAGAAACACACATTTTCAAGTTTATCGAAATGTTATTGCGATTGAGCGCGATCGCATCAGAATTTTACAAAGCGAAAACAAACTTTAAAGAATTCTCTGATTCTCTGATTTGCGATTACTGTTCATATCGAACATTTTTAAATATAAAGAATTTATATAATATTTTTGATATGATTTAAGGCTTTGTTTCTCATCGAATCAGAAATTTATTAAAGGTTTTTACACTTTGAAAATAAAAATATGCAATGTATCTTTTTATCAATGAATATTTTATTTCTAATAAAAATGATTGGGATTTTTCCTAAATATTTTATTTCTATCTAGAAAGAAAGAAGAAAAAGAGGACCTATTTCTAAAAGGGATTTATTCTAAAATTTAAAAATGGGGAGGGTTGTTGTACAGTACAACAATTGGAGATTCACTGGAAGAAACAATTACCTCTGAAAAATGAAATGAGCACTATATTTCTAATAAGTAAAAATTTCTAAAGATAATGAAACTTATCTTAGGATAATTCAAATAAAATCTAACTGTGAAAAAGAATAAAAATCACTTATAATTTCTTTCTAATTCCACAAAGATAAAAACATTTTTGGGTTATCTCAAGCTTTGATAGGTTGATAATAATAAAGTAAGTGGATTTATTCAAGTTTAGCTTTCGCAATATACTCTATTGTCATAGGCATTGCCTCTGCTGCCAGCAAACATTCATACTCTCGACAGGGTTACCTTTTAACCATTAACTATCCATTATCCCATCCAACTAAGATTATGAATCTTTAAAAATAAATTCATAAGACATATTATCTCATGTTTTTTGTCTTTTATTTATTTTTTTAATTTAAGAGGCATTTTTCTGGTTTGGTATCCAGTTAGTAACAATGCCATTCACTAGTCGTAATTAAATTGAACAAGCTGGCTCTTGATGAGACCCCTTGTATTACTTTTATAAGCCATTACCCTGTTTTGGTATGCACAATTGGTAATGTTGGTTTTATTACTTCTTATGATCATGGTAAGTAGGCTCGTGATGAGACCTCTTATCTCCTAAATTTTGTCATATAATTTCTTAGAATTACATTCTAAAAAATCACAACCGAAATGGATGGGGTGAAATAGTTGTATCCTTAAGAATAAATGGATGACAATTTTCAGAGGTTTTTTGTTTGCTAAAGCTTGAAAAAGTCTTTAATTTTTTAGAGATAACCTTTCTCTGCTTAATAAACTTATAATGATTTACATTTTATTTAAGGTTTCAAAAGATCATGCAAATGTTTTGAACAAATTTTCAAAGGTTAACATTTTATTTTAAACTATTTAAAATTGTAATCATTTTCTTGAAAATTCTTATTTACATAAAATAAGTATTTATAACATTCCTTCCAAGACAATTTTCTAAGAGTAAAAAGTCAATTAAAGACTTTTAACAACCTTTATTTACAAAAATAAATAAAAATTGCAGAAAGGAATATCTACAAGTAAGAAGGGGTTACCTCCTTATGAAAAGAATTTCTTTAAGACAAGCCCTTTTATAGGAAGAGATTCTCTCTTTCCTGTTAAATCTTGAAGTATGAATGTATATGAGCCTATCTTTTCAGCAATCTGAAATGGTCCAAGCCACATTTTCTAAAATTTGGTATGCTTACCTTTTTCTTCATGTGCTTTATCCCATTTCAGAACAAGATCACCAATTGACAAATTTTTTGAGCCGGTGGAACTTGAATCAAAAGAAGATTTTACAAGCTATTGATGTTTTTCATGAATATCTTTTTCTTTTTTCTCTATCTTCTTCTAATTTAAGGATTTGATCAAATCTCAACTGAATGGATGAGGAAGGATTTTCTTCAATGAATTGCACTAGGGCTAATGATGGAAAAGCTAGATTTGATGGTATCACAGCTTCTTTACCATAAACTAAATTGAAAGGTGAAGTTCCTATAGGAGCTTTAAGAGTAATACGAGCAGCCCATAATGCAAAGATTAAAGACTTGTGCCAATTCTTTTGATTTTGATCAATAGTTCTTTTAATGATTTTGATGAGATTTTTGTTAGTAGATTTAGCTAAACCATTACCTTGTGGATAATAATTTGTTGAATATTTCAATTTAAAACCTCTCTTAATTGCAAATTCCATTATACTATTACCAGAAAAATAAGATGCATTGTCAAAGACCAGAGCATTAGGTACACCAGACTTGGTAATGATGAATTGATCGATGAAATCAATAATTGCATCAGAGTTGGCTACCTTTAGAGGAATTGCTTCTACCCACTTTGTGAAGTAATCTGTTGCTGTGAGGATGTACTTGTGCTGTTTGGAAGAATGAGAAACTATCTCGCCAATAATATCAAGCCCCATTGCTCAAATGGTTGTTCGATGTTTACTGGCTGCAAAGGAAAAGCTGGCTTCCTCTATCTTCCACTAGCAGTTTGGCAAATTTTGCATTTTCTAACATAATAATGTGTATCTTTAAAAAGGGTAGGCCAATAATACTCAGCATGGATAATTTTGTGGGCTATGGTATCACCTCCAAAATGACCTCCTGCTGGTCCATCATGTAATTCCTGCAATACCTTTTTGGCTTTAGTCTTTTCAAGACATCTTAATAGGATTGAATCATAATTATTTCTGAATAACACATCATCAATGATTTCATATTTAGTAGCTTTGAATCTTAAAGAACGTTTATTCTTATAGCTGAGATTAGAAGGAGCATGCCCATTTTTCAAGTAAAATATCAGATCAACATACTAAGATTCAGAATCTGTGACACTTATCTGACTTACTTGAACAACATTTTCTAGATCTTGATTTTCTGGTATGTTATGAGCTCCTGCTAATAATCTGCAAAAACCTTGTCCTCTAACAATCTTTACTGGTTTAATATCAATATCATATTCTTGCAAAGTTGTCACCCAATTAGCCCTTTTTTCTCCTACTTCTCTTTGAATTAGTAATTGTCTTACTGCAGAGAATGGGATAGTAACCTTTGTGTGTGTTTTTAAGAGAAAAGGCCTAAGATGTTTGATTGACTTAAATACAGTGAAATCTTGTTTTTCAACATCAAAATAATTCAGCTCAGCTCCTTGCAGATTTGAGCTGAAGAAAGAAATCGATGCTTCAATTTGTTGATCATTGAGCTGTGTTAAAACAACAGAATAGGATGTTTTGGTTGCCAAATTATATAGAATAAAATCTTTGGAAAAATTGGGAGTATTCAATGCAGGTGCATCAATGATTGCCTTCTTGATTGCATCAAAAGCTTCTTTTTCTTTATATCCCCATTTTAATACTGAATTTTTCCTAATCATATTCTGCATAGGTAAAACAATTTGAGAAAAATCTGGAATGAATCTTTTTACAAAATCAATCTGACCAAAAAATGATTGCATGGAATTTTTATTGTGAGGTAAAGAAATATCAGAAATTTCTTTAATTCTGATCTAAGAGTTTTCCTTGATCGAGAGCAAAGAAGGATTTCTTTGGGTTTAAGGAAATACAAAATCTCTTATATCTTTCAAATATTTGTTCCAGATCGTGTAGATGATTGGATTTCTTCTTTGAATAAACTGTTATGTCATCAAGATAAATAACAACTGATATATTAATTAGACCCTTAAATGCTATGTCCATGGCTCTCTGGAAAGTAGCTCCTGCATTTACTAAACCAAAAGGCATTTTCTGATAAGCATAGGTTCCACATTTGGTTCTGAAAGTGGTTTTCAACCTATCATCTGGATGTACTAGAATTTGATTATACCGTGAAAATCCATCACATGGTTGGCAATGGGAAATTGTCTTTTTGACATGCCTTGTTTAAATTCTTGAAATCAATACAGACTCTAATATCACCATTTTTCTTCCTAACAGGTACCATGTTGGAAACCCAATTGGAATGCCTTACAGGAAAAATGATTTTGGCTTTCAAAAGTTTATTGAGTTATGTTTTGATATGATCCTCAAGATTTGGATGAATCTTTCTTAACTTTTGTTGAACATTCTTAACATCAGATAGCATTGGAATTGTGTGTTGAATTACAGAAGTATCATAAGTTTTCAAATCCTCATAACTCAAGCGAAGACATTTTTATATTTACTCAGAAGTTTAATAAAAGAAGATCTTTCTTTTGGAGTTAAATTGAGACCTAGATTAACATTCTGAGGTTTAGAATCAGAGCCAAGATTAACTAATTCAAATTTCAAAGTTGAACTTTGAAGTTTAGCATTAGTAACTTTCTTGAATCTGTCTTTAATATCATAAAGATCTTCAAGTTTAACAACAGACTTAGGAATCGGATTTTCATTATTTCTTGAAGTAATTTGCAGATCATGAACATCTTCATCAATAATTTGTTCATCATATGATTTCTCAGAAGTTAAGAAATTCAAAATATCTTGATCATGGTAGAATACTCTCCAGTTAGTAATATTTTCTGGGACAGATGGGCGAAAAATCAACTCTACTGAAAATCTATCAGGACTGCAATCTTCAGCAAGGAGTTTGGATGCAACATTAGCTAACAAGTCAGTTGATGTGTTTTGATTTCTGGAAATAGAAGAGATATTAAATGCTAGAAATTGAGTGGTAAGGTCATGTACTAGGGTTTGATAATGTTTGAGATGTCCTGAAAGACAATGGATGGTATTTCTTACTTGTCTTATGAGAATTTTGGAATCTCCATATACTTTAAGGTATTTTACATTTAACCCTATGGCCTTATAAAGCCCTTGAATCAAGGCTTCATATTTAGCAATATTATTAGTGAACTCAAATTCCAATCTACATGATAGCATGGTTTTCTCTCCTTTTGGATCAATTAAGATGCATCCTGCTCCTGCTCCATCACTATATTTTGATCCATCAAAATATAATGACCAAAATAAAGTTCTATCTATGGGTTTATCTACAAATGAATCAGAAATATTAACAATTCTAGAAGAATCAGATTGCGAAAAATTTTCAATTTGAGAAACAAAAGTATTTATAGAAAACGGTGATTGTGGTGCAGTAAAATTTCCAAGAAATGATTCAGCAGAATAACCTCCAAGAATATTATTGTTGAAAGCTACATGTTCGTTTGGTTGTTCAAATTCAATTACAGTGTGGGTCATATGTTTTTCTTGCTCAATTTTGATTTGATTTTTTTTCCCTTTGTAGGGAAGCCACATATGTGAAAAATCGGTTGAGATATAGCCATAAAGTTTCGCAGAACAGTCTTTACTTAAGACTAACCCATAGAATTCCGAAATATCTGCAATTAGAATATCAATTCTTTGGACAATCCTAGGATCGGAAGCTAGTCTGATGGTAACTTAATTTATTTCTCCAACAACTTGAACTTTAGAGCGATCCAATTGTACAATATGAACAACAGACTTCTGTGGTTCAATATTCAATTTAGCACAGACTAAAGAAGGCATTATATTAGAGGATGCTCCAGAATCAATTAAACAATTATGCAAATTCTTATTGTAGATTTCATAAGTCAACAGAAATGGAGGTGTCTGAGAATTTGATCTTTCTCCAATAAGAACAGTGTCTATTGCATCTACTTTGTCTGGTGGCTTACCAGTCCCTTTAGCTGCTTTAGCTACTACACCACTTGGTAGAGGAGCAGTGGGCGTAGCATTTAGCTCTTTTAATAGCAGCTTTTGTTGATGTTTAAGTTTTCTAAGTTCATGTAATGAGATGTTCACTCTAGTCTTTTTCATGTCCTCAACAATATTATAATCCATCGTATCTGATCTCAGCAGAGTTTTGGATGATGATGTAGGAGGATTGGGAGATGATGGCTGATTCTGAGTGGGTAAGGGAGAAGCTCTCTTTGCAGGGTTTTTGTCTTTAGTACTCGGAGTTATATTTTTCTTCTTTGGAATAGTTTGAACAGGTTCTGATGTAGATTTGCTCCTTGTACTCACAAGCGTAACTTGTTGTTCCATTTCACTATCCGAATTATGGAGAATGAAATCCCACATTCCATTTAGTTCAACTATTTCTTCCCTTTCATATTCTTCATATGACATTAGAGGAGTTTCTTCTTCTTCTTCATCTTCTGATTCTGCATTGGAGATTGCATTGGGAGGTTTTGATTCAGCTTGATTTCTCTTGAAATTTCTAAATGGTCTCTTTGTAGAAGTCTCTGCTACTTTCTTTTTGATATCAACCATCTCATTAGACATGGTTTTAAGGACTTTCTGTAAACCTTCCATGTCATATGGATATCTTGGTGTCTTTTTCTTGGAATCATATTTAAAAGTGAATTTCTTTTATTTTATTTCCTCAATAGCATTTTTCTTATCTAGAGCAATCATTCATTTTCCAACTGAAATAACTTCTTTCATATTCTCAGCTAAAGTTGGTTTTGCAGCTCTATCTATGAAAATTGCTATGTTTGAGGGCAGAGCGTTAATGTACCATTCACTTCTAACTTGTTCACTAGGTTTAGACATTGTAGGGATCTTATTCATGAGTTTATTGAATCGAGAGTTAATATCTTTAATGAGTTCCTTGGGTTGAATCTTTAAATTGGAGAGATCGTTGATTAAGGTAGCGATTGATCTATCATCTCCATATTTAGTTAAAAATTTCTCTTCAAACATATCCCAATTAGTGATAGAATCAGAAGGTAAGGAAAAGTACCAACATCCTGTTGTTCCTTGCAAGGTATAGGAAAATAATCTGACTACAACATCTTCATGCACTACTTGATTTAAATTTATAGCAAGCATAAAGTTATTGATATGTTCTTTCGCTTGTATACCAGTATCTGGACTAAAATTTAGGATCCATTTTTTAGGATGATCAGGTAGTTCATGCAAAGGTGCAGCCATATTTACAGCTCCCGGTTTGGTCCATGGTCTTTGTGCCATTGTTGTGACGATGGTAGAAGAACTAGAGTGATAACTGGTGTATGAGTAGTAATAGTTGAAGTACTGGAAGAGACAATTGATGTTTGAACAGATGCAGTTTGAGTAGATGAAGATCAGACCACTGCACTTTTCTGATTTGGAGCTTGGGATATAGATGATTTAATATGCGATGAAGAACTAGTAACACTTTCTGTTTCTGATGGAGTTTTTCTTGTTTTGACTCTACTAGGTATAGGAAATTATTTTGGAGAAATTCCAAGTTTTTCACTATGTGACCTAGTGAGAGGTCAGGAAGAAACAAACTGCGAGGTGACACTACCTTCAGATAATTCCGATTCTTCTAATGATAATGATAATCCTTGAAGTTTATGAACTAAAGCTTCGACTTTAGGGGATTCAGGAGTTGGATTATCTGATTGATTTGAAACTTTGGTAGTGGGTGTTTGAATACTTTTATCAATTTCTTCTCTTCTGATTTGAGATGTTGAAGAAATTGAAGGTGATGAGGGTGATGTGCTTTTAGAATGGATTTTGGATTTGGATTTATCTACTGTTAGGACTCCACTATGTATCATTTTTGCTATATACTTTGACACCATTTTACTTTTTAAACCATGATTAGAAAGGATTCCATTATCATTTCTTATCTACTTTATCCCAAGGTGTATAAAATCCTCTTCTTTATTATATGTTTAATCTGTGTTACATTTAATTCCATAATACTCTTATATTTTATCATTAATTGAAGTGTATCGTTGCTAACACAAGTCCAAAGATCGCAGATAGTTATATGCGTTGCTAGGAACAAGCGGTCGTTGCTGAAACAGCTGACTCAGTTGCTGAAACAGCTGTCAAGCACGCAAATTCCGTCATGCGTAATTTGCGATTCTGGAAGAACATTTTTGTGGAAACAGCAGCAACAGCATGAAGACACGGTTACCTGGATTATCTTGAAGATAGCATTCTTGTTGTCTCTGTTGTAACAGCATCTTTTCTTGGAAGAACAGAATAGTCTTGTTTTGGGAAAGAAAACAGATTTGAGATAATATAGATTCGCTCTCATGTAAATTGTAAAAGATGTCTCCTCTTTATAAAGAGGAGAAATCATCATTAGTAGGGGGTCAATTTATTGTAAGCGACAGGAGAGTATTGTGTGAGAACTGGAGTTAGTCTCCATCTGTAATATAACAGTTGCTTTGACAGATGAATAAATCCTTCCTTTGAGCGTTCCAATTCAATTCTTTCTCCCGGGGAATCTTGTGAGAAGGAAAGGGCCCGCCTTCCTCACAAGATTCACCCTTTGGTTCTTGTAATTTGTTTATTTCTTTATGTTGTTTGCACTTCACTTTAATTCTGTTGTTGGACACTAGTTACACAGTTTAGTAATACTCTGTTTCTTTAGCGCTGCATATGTTGAATGCATTCACTCTTGGAAGTTGAGAAATCCATTTCTATTGATTGTATGAATGTATGATGTTGGGAGGCAGGTGCTGAATATTCCTGCATAAGGGAATAGGGTCCTGCCCTCACTCATTGCTTTCCTTTTCCTGCAGTGTGATTAGAAACAAGAGAACAAGTGCTGAAGGTTCCTGTTCATAGGAATAGGGTCTTGTCTCTTGAAGTTACCTTTCATACGGTGTGATTAAGTGTCAGGCATCAGGTGCTGAAGTTCCTCACCAAGGAATAGGGTCCTGTTCCTGCTGTGGTTGATTGATTTCTTTCCTTGCAGATTGGTTTTCCTTTGTTTGGATTGTAACTGCAACATAGAAATTATTTCTACTATAACTTAATTGACTTTAGCTTTGATTAAACAGAGTGTGAACCAGTAGACTTGTAATTGTGTGGCTTTTTACTACAACATTGTTTCTGCTTTTGAAATTGAGCATATCCAGTGCGTGATTATCTTTGAAATAAAAAGACTTCCTCGGGTTGACAATTTATGTGGAGCTTGAATTGTGAAAGCAATTAAAGCGGCCAACATTTTGGCGTCGTTGCCGGGGAAGGTAATTATAGATTTCAAAAGCATTAATCTTTTCTTTTTAAATGTGCAGATTGTATGAGAGGACGCGGAAACCAGAAGAAAACTAACCCCACAGGTGGCAAAGGCAAAGGAAGGGGAGGAAGAAAGACTTTTATTGACGAAATTGTATCGAAGGCTGAATCATCACAGAGATTGAGTTCTCGAAAATCAAAACTTCAGCACTCCCCTCAATCAGATTACAAAACAGAGGAAGTTGTGGGTCCTGAAAATATAGAAGAACCAGCAGTTAGTGCTGGAGAGTCAGAGGAAAGTGTTAGTAAATCAGCAGAGCACATTGAGGAAATCGTAGAGAGCGTTGGACGATCAGTGGAAAACATTGAAGAGCCAATAGAGGATCTTGACGATCGAGCAAGTGCAGTAGGAGAGCCAACAATGGAAGGAAACAATGATGGTTTCTTTGGTGGAGGACGTGTAGATCTTGAAGGAGAAGGAAGGAATGAAAATTCCCTCTCTACCTTGGGATTTCCTATCAGTGATCTCCCTGCAGGGATAACTCCTATGAAAAATATTCCATTGTCTGCTTTACCTAACTTTCATGGTTTATCCTCTGAAGATCCGGATGAATTTCTTTTTGAATTTGATATATTATGCAGAAGTTATGATTATGTTACTAATGCTCAAAAGTTGAAACTGTTTCCAACCACCTTAAAAGGGAATGCTTTAAGATGGTTCATGAGCCTTGGAAGTCAGGTGATCACAACATGGGAGCAGATGAAACATAAATTTCTGCTTAAATATCAAGACTACTGCCGGACGAGAGAAAAGAAGGATGAACTATTCAATATGACACAAAAGACGGATGAGAGTCCGGAGGACTATATAGAAAGGCTGCAGTACAACATACAGAGATCTGATCATCCGAATATAAGTAACGAAATTCGCAAAACAATATTACTTAAAGGTTTAAGGGATGATTGTTTAGATATGTTAAACATGCTTGCCAAGGGAGATATATCTAAGGAATCATATGATGAGATTTGTGAACTTGCTAAGAGGTGTTCTAGGGGAGCTGCAAGAAACAGAACAAGAGATTCCACCTATTCAAGAGTGCAGAAATCGGCCAATGGAGGAGCAACAAGAGCTGAAATAGGTAATTTACTTTAGGAATTTAAAACTGAGATGTTAAGCTCTTTTTCTTCACAAATTGACACTTTGCAGGTTAAGAAGAAGCAGGCTGAAGCAGAAGCAACTCTGGCTGTCTTTTGCCCGAAGTGCAGAGACAAACATCCACTAAGGGAATGCCCAATGGATAAAATACCAATTTGTACCCTTTGTGAGAAAGATCATGAGACGAAACAATGTCCATCTCTACCAGGAATAAAGGCAGCATTACAGCCAACGGAAGAAGAAGCTGAAGCAGTTTACCTGCTAACTCAAAGAAGACAATGGCAACCAAAAGGACAAGGTATGAACTCTAGTATGCCATTTAATCGTTGGAACAATTATTCTGCTTTTGGTCAAACAAATTACCCTCCCTTTAATCAAATGCAGTACCCACCCTTCAACCAAATGAATTTCCCACCCATGCAGCAATCAAACCCACCCTTTGTTGATCCTTCAATGTGGACTCCTTGGCCCTCACAGCAGCCATCTTCTTTTAACCCTTGGAATTCAAATTGGAGAAGTCAACCACTCCCGTATCCAAATCAATTGCCTCAATTCCAACAACCACTCCCTCTGCCATCAAATGCTCCGCCAAATAACCAAATGAGACCCCAGCTACCCGTGCAACCAAATCCTAACCCCAATAATAAAGTTGTGCAAGTTATTGATATTCAGAATCAGTCTATATTTCCTACTATGCAATGTAACGATATTCATTTGAGATCTGGAAAAATAGTAGAGCCTATTATTGATGACATAACTTCTTCTGATTCTGATAAAGAGGAAACTGAGAAACATAAGAAAGCACAACCACCTCATAACAAGAATGTGGAAAAAACAGAACCACCATTCCCCGAGCGTTTGGTTTTAACCAGAACAGCTGAAACACCTGCTTTTAATCTTCTAGGGGAATTGCAAAATTTGTATGTTAAAATTCCACTTTTACAAGCATTAAGAGATGTACCAATTTATGCCAGAACATTAAGGGATATTTGTGTCAAGAAACCTGGTAGGAAAACCAAGGACCCCCTTACAGTGCATGTGATGGGGGACTTGTCTGCATTAATGTCCGGAAAAGCCCCTCCTGTGAAATATGGTGATCCCGGCCATCCTACAGTAACAGTTCAGATTGGTAAAACAATGATTCCCCAAGTTCTGGTAGATTTAGGTGTTGCAATTAACATAATGACTCTTGAAACTTCACAATTGTTACAGCTGAATAACACAATCAGAGATACACCCACCATTCTAGAGTTGGCTGATCGTTCTACAATTAAACCCGAAGGAGTTGTTGAGGATCTACTTATTTCAGTTGAATCCTGGAAATACCCAGCTGATTTTGTTGTATTGCAAACTAAAACAAAGCTGGGGGGACATCCCTTAATTCTAGGAAGGCCATGGCTGGCCACAGCTGATGCTTTTATCAGTTGCAGATCTGGTTCAATGACAATTTCTAATGGTTATGAAACAAAACAACTTACTCTTTATCCTCATGCTACACCAATAATTAATAATGAAGATTCTATATGGATGGATTATGATGATAATGCTGTTTAGCCTATTCTAACTATTGGACAAGCTTTAACTCTTAAAGACAATACAGAGGATGAGATAATTAATAATTTTATTTGTGAACCTTCTTCTGTCATTGCTGAAACACACAATCAATTAACTGCAATTTTTGAAACTGATACGCAAGAAAAGATTGAATCTGAAGACTCATCTCAGACTTTAACCACTATCTCATCTAAAAGCATAACAGTTGAAATTGAACCTGGAAAGACATTAAACATAAATCCTGATCTAACAGATGCTGAAACACAACAATTAATGAAGTTATTGCATGAATATAAGGAGGCATTTGCATGGGATTACACGGATATGAAAGGTATTTCTTCTGAATTATGTACTCATCGAATTTACATTAAAGAAGGATGCCGACCTGTTTGTCAACCCCAAAGACGAATGAATCCTAATTTACGAGAAATTGTTAAGGAAGAACTTCAAAAATTGCTTAATGCGGGATTTATATACCCTATATCTGACAGTGAATGGGTTTCCCCATTAGTAATTGTCCCTAAGAAAAACGGGAAATGGAGAGTATGTGTTGACTACAGAGCCTTAAACAAAGCTACTCAAAAGGATCACTTTCCTTTACCCTTCATTGATCAGGTGTTGGATAGTCTGGAGGGAAGAAATTCTTTTCTTTTCTAGATGGATTTAGTGGGTATAATCAGATAAGAATTGCACCCCAAGACCAAGACAAGACCACTTTCACCAGCCCCTGGGGAACTTTTGCCTATAGAGTTCTTCCATTCGGGCTATGTAATGCACCAACAACTTTTCAAAGAGCTGTTATAGGAATTTTTTCTGATATGCTGAATGATTCTATGGAAATATTTATGGATCATTTTACTCCTTATGGTGTGACTTTTGAAGATGCATTACAAAACCTTGAGAAAGTACTTAAAAGATGTATACAAGCTCACCTTTCCCTAAGTACTGAAAAATGCCATATGATGATGAGTGAAGGAATAGTGCTTGGACATTTTATTTCATCTCAAGGTATTCAGGTAGATCCATCTAAAATATTGGTCATTCGGAATCTTTCTGTTCCTAAAACTCAAACTGATGTGAGAAGTTTTCTAGGACATGCTGGATACTACAGAAGATTTATTAAAGATTTCTCTAAAATAGCTTCTCCATTGTTTGTGTTGCTTATGAAAAATGCTGAATTTAAGTGGACTAATTCTTGTCAGAAAGCTTTTGAAGAACTCAAGCATCAGTTATCTACTGCTCCTATTTTGAGGGGGCCTGATTGGAACCTCCCTTTTCATATATCTTCTGATGCTTCAGACACTGTAATTGGAGCGGTCTTGGGACAAGAGGAAAATCATCTCCCTTATGCTATCTACTTTATTAGTAAGAATATGACCCCTGCTGAGCTTAATTATACAGTTACCGAGAAAGAGTTTCTTGCAGTAATCTATGCCATTAATAAGTTCCGACACTATATCACTGGTTATTCTACTTTTGTGCACACTGATCATTCAGCTATTAAGTATTTAATGAACAAATCTGTCACAAATGCTAGAGTTACTAGATGGCTATTATTATTGCAAGAATTTGATATCACAATTGTAGATCGGCCAGGTAAAGAAAATGTGGTGGCTGATTTCCTTTCACGGTTAAAAACTGACAATGATATTCCAGTAGATGATTCTTTTCCTGATGAGTATTTGTTTGCAGTTTCTGCTCACTCTCCATGGTATGCGGATATTGCTAATTATTTGGTTGCAGGAAAATTACCATCACACCTGTCATATAGAGAAAAGAGAAGAATTGTTCAACAAAGTGCCAGGTACAGCTGGATAAGCGGGTGTCTTTTCTACACTGGGCTTGATCAGGAGATCCGAAGATGCATTAGAGAAGATGAAGTGTATGACATATTGAAAGCTTGTCATGATGGCCCCTGTGGAGGGCATTTTTCTGATAAGAGAACAGCACACAAAATTCTGAGGATGGGTTACTATTGGCCCTCATTATTCAAGGATGCAAAGAAGTATGTAAGGGCTTGTGACAGCTGCCAAAGAATGGGTCAACCCAATCATAGAGACCAAATGCCATTAAACCCCCAGGTAGTTTCGGAACCATTTGAAAGATGGGCCTTGGATTTCATAGGACCCATTAACCCTCCATCCAATCAAAGAACTTATATATTAGTCTGTACAGACTATATGACTAAATGGGTGGAGGCCAAAGCACTTATTAGAGCCAATGAAGAGGCTGTTCTAGCTTTCTTGTTTGAAGACATCTTTACTAGATTTGGAATTCCTAGAGAGCTAGTCACTGATGGAGGACCTCCATTCAATTCTCATGGTTTTAAATCTACCCTTCACAAATATCATATTCAACATAGAATGACTACACCATACCACCCCCAGGCCAATGGGCAGGTGGAAAGCACAAATAAAGTTTTAGAAGCCATTCTAACTAAAACAGTGAAGGACAACCGGAAGGATTGGTCCCAAAGGCTCCCTGAGGCATTATGGGCTTACAAAACTACTTGGAGAAACACTACAGGTTTTTCTCCCTATGAATTGGTTTATGGTAAAAATGTTGTTTTTCCTGTGGAATTCGAGATTAAAACTTTAAGAACTTCTTTAGCTGTTAATCTTGATTTGACTGATGTGCAGACAGCTAGGTTGCAGCAGCTTTTGGAGTTGGATGAAAAGAGATTAGATGCCATCCATCAAACAACCATGATACAGCAACAAAGGATGAAGTGGCATGACAAAATGATCAAACACAAGCAGTTCCAAAAAGGTAATTGGGCCTTGTTGTATGACTCTCGGTTTGAAAATTTTTAGGGTAAGCTACGTACACGTTGGCTTGGACCATATGAGGTAGATGTTGTTTTCCCAAATGGAACGGTAAGACTTTTAACAATTGATGATTCTAAAACACCTCTACTAGTCAATGGTCATAGGCTCCGTCTATATCAGCGCCCTGTTTCTAAAGAGGATTTCAAGACTGCTTGCATGACTGATATTCATTATCTTTTTCTAGGGGAGTCTTCTGCTCCTCACAGCATTTAAATTTATGCACTGTATTTTTAGTATTAGATTAGATTTAGCACTAATAATCCCTGTCAAGGATTGGCATATTACAATGGAATTTTGCAGATTCTGGAAAAGCTCATTAAGGAGGACAGATTCATCATAAGAAGATCTGAAGCTTCAATCACAGAAGCTTGTTCCCATCATTTTATCCCATTTCCTAGTAATATCCCTTCATACCTATTCCTACATTATTCCCATTTCTCCATTTCTCCCACCCCTACCATTCCTGAAATATCTTCCCTCAGTCAGTATTTCCCATCCCTTACTGCTGAAATTATTCCCCATCAAATATTTTCCCTACTGTTACAGACCCAAGTCATTTATCCCATTTCTCTGATTTTTTCCGTTGCTGAAACACCTGTTTCAGTAACGTACCATTCATTTTTTCCGTTGCTGAAACACCTGTTTCAGCAACCTGTTATCATTAAAACATCATTTCTTTTCACTGTCATATAAGCTTTTGGTTCTCCATGATTATACTTCAGATCCTTCTGGTGAAGAATTATTCAGCACTGACCAGATCCAGTTACACTCCTGTTCTAAGATTCCAAAGAAATCTACAGATTCTTCCATGTACATTAAGCCATTTTGAAGCAATCGACACTTCGAATTATTAAACCAAAGGTAAAAAAATGTAAGGTATGAGGTTTTAATGTAATTCAGTTAAATTATATTAAAGAGAGGATTTCATTCATAATGACTATAGATCTTCACACGCCCAATCATCATTATACCATACATAGGGGGGGGAATTTCAAAAATTGAACAATCATTTCGCATTTACCAAGCCTCTGTCCCTTGTCATATCCATTTCCGCCGTCAATTGGACCTTGCAGCCTCTGTTGCAACAACTAGCGCGATCAGGGTCTGTGTTACTGTGTTCTGTGCCTCTGCGTATAACTCAACGCTACAGCCATGGGAGGGTCGGCCATTAGACATGAGCCCGGCTCCATAAATCTTCTTCAATTGTTTCCTGAAGCCTATCATATTTTCCAACAAGCGGGATGGACAGTATATTTTGAAAGATTGGGTGAATTTGACCAGGAACAAGTCTTAGAGTTTGCACAAAACCTTCAAGGTGATTTTTCAGTGGTTCAAGGGGTTTGCATTTCAGTAACAGAGGAGGACATAGTTCAGGTATCAGGGTTGCCAGCTGTTGGCACTCGCTGGTTCAGCAGAAAGCAGGTCATTCTCAATGCGCAGCAAGATTTCCTTCGTCCAGATGAGCCAGTGGAACTCAAAGGCCACGGGGTTAGTCTGCACTCACTTCCTCAACCATGGCCATCGGTGGCAGAATTCATCAAACACTACTTAACATGTGAAGGACGTTACCAGGTAGTGTACAATCACGATTTTGTCTTGATGAATCATTTGAGAAATGGACGACTGATTAATATCCCCTATTATTTGCTTGGCTGTATTAGAAACATGTCTTATTATTGTAGACGCTCTAAATTTCCAACGTTATCCCTCACCCACCACCGTTTATGCCAGTTGTTGATACAGAGGGGTTTTGCTCAGCAAAATCCCCCTCTGCATGTCCCATTCCCTGTTCCCCAACTGCCTGAAATTCCTCAGCAGGCTCAAACGTCCCAACAACCCGAAAGTTCTCATGATACTCCTGAAATTCCTTATGAAGGACAGCAGGACGATATTCCATATTCCCCAGTTGACCCAACCCCGAGCTCGCCCCACCTAGTAGAGTCATCTGTCCCCACTATTTCTATCCCTAGTGACGACTCTCTAACACCCCTTTCCCCACCCACTTTTAAAAAGAAAAGAACCCCAATAGTCTCAGTCTCCAGACGACGGACAAGGGCTAGATTTCAAATCCTCACTTCTTCTGAAAGCCCTTCCCCCAGAGAAGAACCCTCCCCCTCAAAGAAAAGGAAAGGCAGTGATTTTGCTGCCTTCCTACCAAAAAGAAAAATGAAGATGACTGTTGACACAGGATTTGCTTCCATTTCCCCCGACCCTGCCACTATTCTGTTAAAACTCCAATCTTCTTCCCCAATTCAAACCACCCAACCCGTCTCGACCGGTGGCACTGCCACACAAGAACCAGTGCCCCGGGATAATACGACATTGTTTATGGCTCAAGAAGTGACTGTTACACAAGAACCAGTCACTTACCCAGTGGCTGAAACACAAGAAACAGCCACTGTCGTACAAAAATACACCAAGCATGATGATAGTGGGAGATCAGCAGTAGCTGTCCCACAAGAACCAGCTACGACTGTGCATCAACAGACTACCCCAACAGAGTCAACCAGCGCACAAGGTTTACATACTATGACATCTTTACTGCAGGAGAATGAATTTTTGAAGTCTGAATTGGAAGCCTACAAGAATGAACTAACCATGGCTCGAGAGGCTTTTGATAGAGAACTGAATCTCTATATGTTAGCACACACAGCCTCAATGCAAAATAAGGAGCCATGCAAGGACTACATGTGCCATGAGTGTGGCAACATTTACCAGGATGCAGGCTACAAGCTAGTTAAAATTCAATTGTCAGAGGCATCTACATCAGCTGGAATACAAGAGGGATGCCCTACTGCTCCACAAGAACCAGTAGGGCTCTCTATAAAGGAAGAAAAAGAAATCAAACCCCAGATACCTCGGCCTTTGCTAGTTAATGCAGCTATTCAGACAGAAGCAATACCACAGATATTTCGTCCTTTATCAGTTAATGCAGCCATTCAGACAGAAGCACCACCACAGATGTCTCATCCTTTATCAGTTAATGCAGCTACTCAGACAGAAGCATCACCACAGATATTTCGTGCTAAATTAGTCAGTGTAGCCATTCAAACAACGTCCCAACCCAGTACTTCTGATGCCAAGACACAGACCTTGCCATGGAATCAATTGGAACAGATGAACAAATGGAAGAGGCAATATGCTGAAGAACAAGATATAATATTACGACGGCATAAGTTACAATGGCAGAACCATGTATATGCCAACTGGGATAGTTGGGATCAAATGATGCAACAGCTCAAGGACTCCAAAAAGGAAGTCAAGGAATCTAAGGAAAAGATGGCCTTGATGTTTTCATTAGTCCAGAAGTTATTGGCTACACGCAAACCCTCTGTAAACTACTCTCTCTTTCTTGCTGAACGATTAGTTTATTTTCAATTAAAAGCAATAAAAGATGGCAGATCATATGAGTTAATGACTTCAGAGAAATTTGTGGAGACTTTTAATGAGGCCCCTAAGAGTGACCAGCATTTGCTGTGCGAACTCTACCTTCATAATGAGGTCATTCCCGACAATAGGAGAGTTAATCTTATTCCAATTGCAGGAGATATACAAATAAGGGCATTTGTTTCATTTTTGTCTAACCAGCTCACTTGGCAAACTGCGTTCACTACAAGCAGTCATAATGAGGAGAATAGACTCCTATGGATCAGACCAGAGCCTTTAAGCCCAGCCATGTTCATCGCACAATATCATAAATTCTTACAGAAGCCAGGAATGCAGAGGTATATACAGCAGTTACAGGCTTCAACACTTTCTAAGTGTCAACAGCAGATTAGAGTAAAGGGTACTGCTGCATTGAAGGCCAATGTTATGTTTTGGCAGCAGTCATGTAAAGAGAGACAGGATTATCACCCTTTTAACCCTCACAATCTTCAAGCTGCATTATCCAGGGTTTCTAATTACATTGGTTGCATTCAACGTTGTGGAATAAACTGGATTGGGTATCATTTCCATTTTCCAATTTTATGGCTGCCTTCAGATAAATATCAGTGTCATTACCAGTTGACTGACAGAGATGAAGCCTTGGCATGGCAAAACTTGCAGAACAACAGTGGATTCAGAGACCCTACAGATGCCACCTTCTCCAGCTATTGCTTGAGTAATTTGCATGCTCAGTCCCAGTACTCAGACTCTGATTCAGACTAGGGGTTGCCTGAGGACATGCAACATTTTTAGCTGGGGGGGATGTTAGGACTCCACTATGTATCATTTTTGCTATATACTTTGACACCATTTTACTTTTTAAACCATGATTAGAAAAGATTCCATTATCATTTCTCATCTACTTTATCCCAAGGTATATACAATCCTCTTCTTTATTATACGTTTAATCTGTTTTACATTTAATTCCATAATACTCTTATATTTTTAATACTCTTATATTTTATCATTAATTGGAGGTGTACATCGTTACCTTGCTTACAAGTCAAAGATCGCGGATAGTTATATGCGTTGCTAAACAAAGCGGCACGTTCTTGAAGCAATTTGACTCAGTTCATAGTTACAGTACTGTCAAATAACAACCCCGTGTCCAAATGGATACAGTCTAAAACCATTTTGAAATGGCAGCATACAGCATGAAGACATGGGACCCACAGTTATCATTTGAAGATAGCGACACTGGTATGTTTCTGTAGGCATCACTCTTGAAAACAGGTAGATGTTTTGGGAAAACAGTTGGGAGTGATAATATGGTCCAGCTCTCATATAGAGTTATAAAGATGTCTCTGCAGAGTGCATCATCATTGTTCAGGGAGTCAATTTATTGTAAGCTGACAGAGTATTGTGTGAGAACTGGAGCTAGTCTCCATCTGTAATATAACAGTTACTTTGACAGATGAATAAATTCTTTCTTTGAGCGTTCCAATTTAATTCTTTCCCCCGGGGAATCTTGTGAGAGGGAAAGGGCCCGCCTTCCTCACAAGATTCACCCTTGATTCCTGTAATTTGTTTATTTTGCTTCACTTTAATTCTGTTGTTGGACACTAGTTACACAGCTTAGTAATACTCTGTTTCTTTAGCACTGCATATGTTGAATGCATTCACTCTTGGAAGTTGAGGAAATCAATTTATTGATTGTATGAATGTAATTCCCTAGGAAGGTCTTGAAGGTTTCTATAAAGATTCTTCCGCGCCTCCTCATTGCTTTCCTCTTCCTGAGTGTGATTACAGAAACAAAGAGAACAAGTGCCGGAGTTTCTGTTCATAGGAATAGGGTCTTGTCTCTTCAGTTATCTTTCATACGGTGTGATCAGTGTCGGGCATCTGGTCTTGAAGTTCTCACCGAGGGAATAGGGGTCATTCCTGGCACAGTAGTTGATTGATTTCTTTCCTTGATTGGTTTTCCTTTGTTTGGATTGTAAGCTACTTGACATAACTATTAATTCTGTATAACAATTGACTTCAGCTTTGATTAAAAAGAGTGTGAATAATTAGATTTGTATGATTGGTAATTGTGTGGCTTTTACTACAACATTGTTCTTGCTTTTGAAATTGAGCATATCCAGTGCGTGATTGTCTTTGGAATAAAAAGACTTCCTCGGGTTGACAATTTATGTGGAGCTTGAATTGTAAAAACAATTAAAGCGACCAACATCTACCATTCATAGCTTTTTCCCTCCTTCTAGGGCCAAAAATGTTGAAACCTCGAAAATCATTTGCTTCAAACAGCAGAGTCATACTGAGGTGAGTTATGAGACGACTCCTTTTCCATTTAGTGTGGTGGCTCCAATTGGATTTATAGGACTTGATTCCTAGTGATTTAAATGGGTTGATAGGTGGTGGATGGAAAAACATTCATCTGAATAAAATAAACTAACAACTAACCTGTGATAAGGAAATTCTAATACTAACTAGGGCATCAAATGCTGAATACAACTTTAAAGTTGTTTTATCTAAACAATAACCATGAAAAATGTGTGAAACTAGTGAAATGTGCATTAACAAATAAAGATAACTATGTTTAAGAAATTAAACAGAGTTATAATGACATATTGTATTCATCATAATATATCGCTTGTATATACTATAAAAGATAAATATTTCTAACACACTAAAAATTGATATGTATAAAGAAATATTGTGAAACAAGTACACATAAACGATAGCAACTTAAAAGAGAATATCACATAACATAAGAAACTAACAGTGAATAGATAAAAATACCATATCCATCTCGATGCTTTCCAATGAAATCCGATATCCAAATCCAGCAACTTCAATGTAAAATCAACTCCAAGATATAGAATTGCAATTCTTAAAGGCAATTTTGCAATGAATCACCAGATGTGATACTTTATAAAAATATAAGAGTCAATGGAGTACAGAAATGTAATCTCCAAGTCAAAATATTACAAATTTAGGACCCCTTTCTAAATGCATGAAAGGGTTTTAAATAGGTACTTAACAAAAATAACTAAAACTATTCCTACAATCTATCTAAATTTAAAAATATCTAGAACATATTTGCGATCTTGATGAAAACCGACTCATTGATCATCTGTTTTGGTTGATTTGCCCAGATGGAAGATTTTGAGCATTTCCTTCACTTCTTCAGGATGACTAAGCTTTGAGTGCAACCGCCCTGTCTATGTGGCATCAGAGAATTCAGGAATGATGCAACTGATGGCATTTGAAATAAATTTTATTGCTGTCTGTTGACTATGCGGCTTGATAAGTTAAGTCCACATTGTATCCCATGATATTCCTTGTAGTTGGCCAATTTGCTGATTTTTATTGATTATCTCTTGTTTCCATCTGTGATCAGTTTCTTTTACCTTAAGTAATTGGCCGGGAGTATAATCTGCAATTAAATTGATTGCATATAAGCTATCATTCACTAGTTGTGTGACATTGTTCATTATGTCTTTAGCTCTATATGTGGCTCTTTCTGCTTTGATCAGACGTTGTTCCCATTTTGAAAAAATAATTTCTTTATGTCTCTCCATAATCTTGGGAAGATTTTCTTTTCTTCCTGATTCTGAGTTTTGCCATCAAACTCAATTTTAATAGTGACTCCTTCATCTACCAAGGAAGATGTTAATTCACATAGGGATTCTGCTTCTTCAATTTTTAGACAAAATTCATTTAATTGTTGAGACAATAACTTGTTTGTCTCTAGGGCTTCATTTTTGAATTGATCTAGACTAGGATAATTCTTAAACTTGTCTAATTTAGATTGAAACATCTTCTCTTGTTCAATCTTTGAAGTCTGCTCATTTTGTAGAAGAGCCTGCAATGTTGCTCTTTCTTGATTTAGTTGCTGTTGCTTTTCTAAAGTCTACTGATTGATCTTCTCCTTTTCAAAAACGAGCTGATGTTCTAATTGTTTATATTTGAGCTCTCCATCCTGTGATCGCTGTTCTAACTGAATGATTTTATGTTGGTTATTTGCAATCTGTTCTTCTAAGATTGCTATTTGCACATTTTTTTGCTTCATTAACTGTGTAACTTTAGAGGCTTTTTCTATCGTAGCAGCACTATAGGCACCTGCATACTGGGATAATTTAGTGAGATCCTCAGATGGATTCACCTCAGCATTCTTATAAACAATATTCCTGAATTCCACCCGTGATGTCAAAAGTGTATCTTGATCCATTCTCCTTCTTTTCCTCTATTTTCTCACAACAGCCCTATGTTTAGGACTGTAAAATATATCTAGAGGAGGGATTTATTCTATCTTCAACAAGATCTCACCTATGGGATTTTCAGGGATGATTTCTATATCCTGGTCTTTTGGATCATCAACTTGGGGAGTGTTCTGTTGTCCTATTTGCTGGGAAAATTGTTCATATTGGCTTAGAAAATGAGGAGAAACAATAAGTTTAGTAGCCTCTTCTCCTCCAAGTTGAGAATTTGCACTATTTTTTATATCACTTTTAGGTGCATGTTCCATATTTTTACTATCTGTGCCTCCTTTTTCAATATGCACATTGGCATCAGTACCTGTGCTTTCTTTCCTTACCTGGGCCGAAGACTACTGTACATCAATCTTAGCAGCTGTTTCTGTCCTTTCAATATCAACTTTGCTGCTAATATATTTCTTTTGTATAACAAGATTAGCTCTTGTTACTTCTTTACCAGATGTATTCCCTGTTTCTCTCTATTGTGATTCATATTCTTGTGTAGAAACTCTCAACTGATCCAGAGGAACTTTGAGTAACCTTTGACTTCTAAATAACAAAAATTTGTTCATGTCTTTGGCCTGAAGTGTGGACTTGGCCAAATCAAAAAATTGGGATATTTTATCTACAAAAACAAATAAATCATCAAACATATCTGGTTCATGTTTGAACCAAGAAATTGAAACAGAAGTAGTAAAATCATATGCCACCTTCCTAGGATCATATTGTCTTCCTAGGATTTTTGAAAGCTTGAGATTGGTTAACTTAACAACTTCTTTTTTAGCATGGACAAAATTTCTGAGAGTATAGTCACCACATTTAAAAGGAAAAGTAGGCCACATAAGCTTCTTGTTGTTCTTTAAGGTTCTAGACATGCCTTCTACTGTCAGCTGATAAGAAATTTCCTGTGCTAACAGTTTGTCTAGAACATACAAAGGAAGGATGTGTGGCTCTACAATACTTCCAAAAAATCTGACATATGTGAAATTTTCCTCTCCGAACCAATCTCTAATAGAGGATAAATCAACTCTAGCTTTGTCGGAAAGTCTAGGAGGGAATCGGCCAAAAATGATTTGGTAAATCGAAATAAGAAAACCATGACAGACTCTGTAAACATGACTTCTGAAATGCCCCTTCCATAAGAACTTGTAATATATATGAATTGGAATAGGTTCTTTAGGAGTCCATTTCCATCCTAATAAGGGGAATTCCGAATTGAAATAGAGGGCATCTAGGATATAAGCACAAAAATAAAAAGGAGTGGAATTTCCTGAATTTTTTTCTTTCCTATACTCAAGAATTCTATTGGCTATCTTATCAGACAGAATGACAGCCCAATCCATTATTTCAGAATTAATAGCAGAATGTATTAATGGGACCATTTGAATGGAAAACCTAGCCGAGTTATCATTTCCAAACAATCTACACATCATTGCTGCGACATAACAAGATGGAGGCAAAAGAGACTCCACAGAGTACATACCTGATGCCTCGTGTCTGTGCTTTTCAGGAGCCCTTCTCCATTCTTTAATTGGTTCTGACTGATTTTCGTTATTCGCAGCAAAATCTTTGATAAAATCTTTGTTATAAATCTTCTGTGGGTTTGGAAGGTGGTACATTGCTTTCATGTTTTCTGGTCTGAATGACCCGAAGATTGCTCTAGATGCAGAAACAAAAGTTCTGTCTTTGATAGCCACATTATCAATCACCCATCTAATAACATCATAATACGGGAAAATGTTTGCTCGAGCTGCAACTCGGTGCATAGATGAGTTTGCTAATGCACCAAGAGGATTTTCAGAATCAGAGTCTGAGTTGGCTTCGTCAGGAACTGTGGTCTTAGCTTCAACAACTCTAGGGTTTTCCTTTTCTAGTAAATTGTATACATTTTCCCACGTCATTTTACCAAGTCCCCGGCATGAAGTATCTGTAACCAGCTTAAGCTTTGTTGGTTTCTCTTTAGGCGGCATAATGATCACAGGTGCTTTTGCAGTAATGGTGGCTTTCAATTCCCTGAATCCGTTCGACATTTCAGTATCGGGCAGTGTTTCTCTTGTTCTACGAACAAAAAAATTGGATGTTCTATTGTTCTACGGTAAAAAGAAGATTTCAGCCAAGGTGAAGACATAATAATGAAAACAACGATACAAAAAGTTTATTCGCTGATTTGTATTTATTATATCCATGGTTAAAAACTTAAATGCCCTCTAGGGAGTCACACTCATGCATTCAATAACAAAACAAATCATTGTTATTCGTTTGATCTGTGAATTAATGTTAACGTACAATCAGAGATTTGGCATATTTCGAAATAAGTGTAGGTATATTACCTTTTAAATCTTTGAAACACGATGAATAATAATTTATGAACATTTAAGTTGTATTCGCATCGCGATTCATTTAAAAAGGAAAATGAAATAAGAATTATGCCAAATTCTGATTGCGAAGATCACATCGGAGATTTTCAAATGAAATGAATCGTTTAAGAGCTTCTCTGATAATGCGATTGTGATGAGGTGGGGTCCGTCGCATCGGAGTCTTTCAATTACATGAATACAATGTTTTAATTCTTCCAAAATGCGATTACGATGAATCGCATCGCATCGGGAGTATGTAAAAGAAACATACATTTTAAAGTTTATCGAAATGTGATTGCGATTGAGCGTGATCGCATCGGAATTTTACAAAGCGAAAACAAACTTTAAAGAATTCTCCGATTTTCCGATTTGCGATTACTGTTCATATCGAATATTTTTAAATATAAAGACTTCATATAATATTTTCGATATGATTTAAGGCTTTGTTTCTCATCGGATCGGAAAGTTATTAAAGGTTTGTACACTTTGAAAATAAAAATATGCAATGTATCTTTTTATCAATGAATCTTTTATTTCTAATAACAATGATTGGGATTTTTCCTAAATCTTTTATTTCTATCTAGAAAGAAAGAAGAAAAAGGGGACCTATTCGTAAATGGTATTTATTCTAAAATTTAAAAATGGGGAGAGTTGTTGTATATTACAACAATTGGCGATTCACTAAAAGAAACAATTATCTTTAAAAAAATGAAATGAACACTATATTTCTAATAAGTAAAAATTTCTAAAGATAATGAAAACTTATCTTAGGATAATTCAAATAAAATCTAATTGTGAAAAAGAATAAAAATCACTTACAATTTCTTTCTAATTCCACAAAGATAAAAACATTTTTGGGTTATCTCAAGCTTTGATTGGTTGATAATAATAAAGTAAGTGGATTTCTTCAAGTTTAGCTTTTGTAATATACTCTATTGTCACAGACATTGCCTCTACTACCAGCAAACATTCATAGTCTTGACAGGGTTACCTTTTAACCATTAACTATCCATTATCCCACCCAACTAAGATTATGACTCTTTAAAAATAAATTCATAAGACATATTACCTCATTTTTTTTGTCTTTTATTTTTATTTTTTAATTTAAGAGCCATTGTTTTGGTTTGGTAGCCAGTTAGTAACAATGCCATTCACTAGTTGTAATTAAACTGAACAAGCTGGCTCGTGATGAGACCCCTTGTCTTACTTTTATAAGCCATTACCCTGTTTTGGTATGCAGTATTGGTAATGTCAGTTTTATTACTTCTTATGATCATGGTAAGTAGGCTCGTGATGAGACCTCTTATCTCCTAAATTTTGTCATATAATTTCTTAGAATTACATTCTAAAAAATCACAACCGAAATGGATGGGGTGAAATAATTGTATCCTTAAGAATAAATGGATGACAATTTTTCATAGTTTTTTGTTTGCTAAAGCTTGAAAAAGTCTTTATTTTTTTAGAGATAACCTTTCTCTGCTTAATAAACTTATAATGATTTACATTTTCTTTAAGGTTTCAAAAGATCATGCAAATGTTTTGAACAAATTTTCAAAGTTTAACATTTTATTTTAAACTATCCATAATTGTAATCATTTCCTTGAAAATTCTTATTTACATAAAATAAGTATTTATAACATTCCTTCCAAGACAATTTTCTAATAGTAAAAAGTCAATTAAAGACTTTTAACAACCTTTATTTACAAAAATAAATAAAAATTGCAGAAAGGAATATGTACAAGTAAGAAGGGGTTACCTCCTTATGAAAATAATTTCTTTAACATAAGCCCTTTTATAGGAAGAGATTCTCTCTTTCCTGTTAAATCTTGAAGTATGAATGTATATGAGCCTATATTTTTAGCAATCTGAAATGGTCCAAGCCACATTTTCTGAAATTTGGTATGCTTACATTTTTCTTCATGTGATTTATCCCATTTCAGAACAAGATCACCAATTGACAAATTTTTTGAGTAAGTGGAACTTGAATTAAAAGAATATTTTACAAGCTGTTGATGCTTTTCATGAATTTCTTTTGATTTTTCTCTATCTTCTTCTAATTTAAGGATTTGATCAAATCTTAACTGAATGGATGAGGAAGGATTTTCTTCAATGAATTGCACTAGGGCTAATGATGGAAAAGCTAGATTTGATGGTATCACATCTTCTTTACCATAAACTAAATTGAAAGGTGAAGTTCTTATATGAGCTTTAAGAGTAATACAAGCAGCCCATAATGCAAAGATTAAAGACTTGTGCCAATTCTTCTGATTTTGAGAAATATTCCTTTTAATGATTTTGATGAGATTTTTGTTAGTAGATTCAGATAAACCATTACCTTGTGGATAATAATTTGCTGAATATTTCAATTTAAAACTTCTCTTAATTGCAAATTCCATTATACTATTACCAGAAAAATAAGATGCATTGTCAAAGACCAAAGCGTTAGGTACACCAAACCTGGTAATGATGAATTGATCGATGAAATCAATAATTGCATCAGAGTTGGCTACCTTTAGAGGAATTGCTTCTACCCACTTTGTGAAGTAATTTGTTGCTGTGAGGATGTAATTGTGGTGTTTGGAAGAATGAGGAACTATCTTGCCAATAATATCAAGCCCCCATTGCTCAAATGTTTGTTCAATGTTTACTGGCTGCAAAGGAAAAGCTGGCTTCCTCTGTCTTCCACTAGCAGTTTGGAAAATTTTGAATTTTCTCACATAATCATGTGTATCTTTAAAAAGGATAGGCCAATAATACCCAGCATGGATAATTTTGTGGGCTGTGGTATCACCTCCAAAATGAGCTCCTGCTAGTCTATCATGTAATTCCTGCAATACCTTTTTGGCTTCAGTATTTTCAAGACATCTTAATAGGATTGAATCATAATTCTTTCTGAATAACACATCATCAATGATTTCATATTTAGTAGCTTTGAATCTTAAAGAAAGTTTATTCTTATAGCTAATATTAGAAGGAGCATACCCATTTTTCAAGTAAAATATCAGATCGACATACTGAGATTCAGAATCTGGGACACTTATTTGACTTACTTGAACAACATTTTCTGGATCTTGATTTTCTGGTATGTTATGAGCTCCTGCTAATAATCTTCCAAAACCTTGTCCTCTAACAATATTTGCTAGTTTAATATCAATATCATATTCTTGCAAAGTTGTCACCCAATTAGCCCTTTTTTCTCCTACTTCTCTTTGAATTAGTAATTGTCTTATTGTAGAGAATGGGATAGTAACCTTTGTGTGTGTTTTTAAGAGAAAAAGGCCTAAAATGTTTGATTGACTTAAATACAATGAAAACTTGTTTTTCAACATCAAAATAATTCAGCTCATCTCCTTGCAGATTTGTGCTAAAGAAAGAAATCGGTGCTTCAATTTTTTGATCATTGAGCTGTGTTAAAACAACAGCATAGGATGTTTCGGTTGCCAAAGTATACAGAATAAAATCTTTGGAAAAATTGGGAGTATTCAATGTAGGTGCATCAATGATTGCCTTCTTGATTGCATCAAAGGCTTCTTTTTCTTTATATTCCCATTTTAATACTGAATTTTTCCTAATCATATTCTACATAGGTAAAACAATTTGAGAAAAATCTGGAATGAATCTTTTTACAAAATTAATCTGACCTAAAAATGATTGCATGGAATTTTTATTGTGAGGTAAAGAAATATCATAAATTTCTTTAACTCTGTTAGGATTGATATATATACCATCTTTTGACACAACAAACCCTAAGATTTTTCCTTGATTGAGACCGAAGAAGGATTTCTTTGGGTTTAAGGAAACACCAAATCTCCTACATCTTTCAAATATTTGTTTCAGATCGTGTAGATGATTATATTTTTTCTTTGAATAAACGGTTATGTCATCAAGATAAATAACAACTGATCTATTAATTAGACCCTTAAATGCTATGTCCATGGCTCTCTGGAAAGTAGCTCCTACATTTACTAAACCAAAAGGCATTTTCTGATAAGCATAGTTTCCACATTTGGTTTTGAAAGTGGTCTTCAACCTATCATCTGGATGTACTAGAATTTGATTATACCCTGAAAATCCATCAAGGAAGGACATGAGTTCAGAACCAGCTACCTTTTGGAGAATTTGCTGCATGGTTGGCAATGGAAAATTGTTTTTTTTGACATGCCTTGTTTAAATTCCTGAAATCAATACAGATTCTAATATCACCATTTTCTTCCTGATAGGTACCATGTTGGAAACACAATTAGAATGCCTTACAGGAAAAATGATTTTGGTTTTCAAAAGTTTATTGAGTTCTATTTTGATTTGATCCTCAAGATTTGGATGAATCTTTCTTAAGTTCTATTGAACAGGCTTAACATCATATAGCATTGGAATTATGTGTTGAATTACAGAAGTATCATAAGTGTTTAAATCCTCATAACTCCAATTGAAGACATTTTTATATTTACTCAGAAGTCTAATAAAAGCAGATCTTTATTCTGGAGTTAAATTGAGACCTAGATTAACATTCTGAGGTTTAGAATCAGAGCCAAGATTAATTAATTCAAACTTCAAAGTTGAACTTTGAAGTTTAGCATTAGTAACTTTCTTGAATCTTCCCATAAAGATCTTCAAGTTTAACAATAGACTTAGGAACCAGATTTTGATTATTTCTTGAAGTAATTTGCAGATCATGATCATCTTCATCAATAATTTGTTCATCATATGATTTATCAGAAGTTAAGAAACTCAAAATATCTTGATCATGGTAGAATACTCTCCAGTTAGTAATATTGTCTGGGACAGATGGGCGAAAAATCAACTCTACTGAAAATCTATCAGGACTGCAATCTTCCGCAGGAAGGAGTTTGGATGCAACATTAGCTAACAAGTCAACTGATGTGTTTTGATTTCTGGGAATAGAAGAGATATTAAATGCTAGAAATTGAGTGGTAAGGTCCTGTACTAGGGTTTGATAATGTTTGAGATGTCCTGAAAGACAATGGATGGTATTTTTTACTTGTCTTATGACAATTTCGGAATCTCCATATACTTTCAAGTATTTTACATTTAACCCTATGGCCTTATTAAGCCCTTGAATCAAGGCTTCATATTCAGCAGTATTATTAGTGCACTCAAATTCTAATCTACATGATAGCATGGTTTTTTCTCCTTTTGGATCAATTAAGACGCATCCTGCTCCTGCTCCATCACTATATTTTGATCCATCAAAATATAATGACCAAAATAAAGTTCTATCTATGGGTTTATCTACAAATGAATCAGAAATATTAAAAATTCTAGAAGAATCAGATTGCGAAAAATTTTCAATTTGAGAAACAAAAGTATTTACAGAAAACGGTGATTGTGGTGCAGTAAAATTTCCAAGAAATGACTCAGCAAAATAACCTCCAAGAATATTATTCTTGAAAGCTACAGGTTCGTTTGGTTGTTCAAATTCAGTTATAGTGTGGGTCATATGTTTTTCTCGCTCAATTTTGATTTGATTTGGTTTCCCTTTGTAGGGAAGCCACATATGTGAAAAATCGATTGAGATATAGCCATTAAGTTTCACAAAATAGTCTCTACTTAAGACTAACCCATAGAATTATGGAATATATGCAATTAGAATATCAATTCTTTGGACAATCCTAGGATCGGAAGCTAGTCTGATGGTAACTTAATTTATTTCTCCAACAACTTGAACTTTAGAGCGATCCAATTGTACAATATGAACAACAGACTTCTGTGGTTCAATATTCAATTTAGCACAGACTGAAGAAGGCATTATATTAGAGGATGCTCCAGAATCAATTAAACAATTATGAAAATTCTTATTGTAGATTTCGTAAGTCAACAGAAATGGAGGTGTCTGAGAATTTGATCTTTCTCCAATAAGAACAGTGTCTGTTGCATCTACTTTGTCTGGTGTCTTACCAGTCCCTTTAGCTGCTTTAGCTACTACACCACTTGGTAGAGGAGCAATAGGCGTAGCATTTAACTCTTTTAATAGCAGCTTTTGTTGATGTTTAAGTTTGCTGAGTTCATGTAATGAGATGTTCACTCTAGTCTTTTTCATGTCCCCAACAATATTATAATCCATCATATCTGATATCACCAGAGTTTTGGATGATGATGTAGGAGGATTGGGAGATAATGGCTAATTCTGAGTGGGTAAGGGAGAAGCTCTCTTTGCAGGGTTATTGTTTTTAGTACTCAGAGTTATATTTTTCTTCTTTGGAACAGTTTGAACAGGTTCCGATGTAGATTTTCTCCTTGTACTCACAGGCATATCTTCTTGTTCCATTTCACTATCTGAATTAGGGAGAATGAAATCCCACATTCCATTTAGTTCAGCTATTTCTTCCCTTTCATCTTCTTCATCTGACATTAGAGGAGTTTCTTCTTCTTCTTCATCTTCATCTTCTGATTTTGCATTAGAGACTGCATTGGGAGGCCTTGTTTCAGCTTGATTTCTTTTGAAATTTCTAAATGGTCTCTTTGTAGAAGTCTCTGCTACTTGCTTTTTGATCTCAACCATCTCATTAGACATGGTTTTAAGGAATTTTTGTAAACCTTCCATGTCATATGGATCTCTTGGTGTCTTTTTCTTGGAATCATCTTTAAAAGTGACTTTCTTTGATTTTCTTTCCTCAATAGCATTTTTCTTATCTAGAGCAATCATTCTTTTTTCAACTGAAATAGCTTCTTTCATATTCTCAGCTAAAGTTGGTTTTGCAGCTCTATCTATGAAAATTGCTATGTTTTAGGGCAAAGCGTTAATGTACCATTCACTTCTAACTTGTTCACTAGGTTTAAACGTTGTAGGGATCTTATTCTAGAGTTTATTGAATTGAGAGTTAAAATATTTAATGGGTTCCCTGGGTTGAGTCTTTAAATTGGAGATATCGTTGATTAAGGTAGCGATTGATCTATCATCTCCATATTTAGTTAAAAATTTCTCTTCAAACATATCCAAATTAGTGATAGAATCAAAAGGTAAAGAAAAGTACCAAGATTCTGCTGTTCCTTGCAAGGTATAGGGAAATAATCTGACTGCAACATCTTCCTGCACTACTTGATTTAAATTTATAGCAAGCATAAAGTTATTGATATGTTCTTCTGCTTGTATACCAGTATTTGGACTTAACTTTGGGAGCCATTTTTCAGAATGATCAGGTAGATCATGCAAAGGTGCAGCCATATTTACAGCTCCCAGTCTGGTCGATGGTCTTTGTGCCATTGTTGTGACGATGGTAGAAGAACTAAAAGTGATAACTGGTGTATGAGTAGTAACAGTTTAAGTACTGGAAGAGGCAATTGATGTTTGAACATATGTAGTTTGAACATATGTAGTTTGAGGAGATGTAGTTTGAGTAGATGAAGATGAGACCACTGTAGTTTTCTGATTTGGAGATTGGGAAACAGATGATTGAATATGCGATGAAGAACTAGTACCACTTTCTGTTTCCAATGGAGTTTTTCTTGTTTTGACTCTACTAGGTATAGGAAATTCTTTTGGGGAAATTCCAAGTTTTTCACTCTGTGACCTAGTGAGAGGTTTGGAAGAAACAAATTGCGAGGTGACACTACCTTCAGATAATTCCGATTCTTCTAATGATAATGAGAATCCTTGAAGTTTATGAACTAAAGCTTCGACTTCAGGGGATTCAGGAGTTGGATTATCTAATTGATATGAAACTTTGGTAGTGGGTGTTTGAATAATTTTATCAATTTCTTCTCTTGTGATTTGAGATGTTGAAGAAATTGAAGGTGATGAGGGTGATGTGCTTTTAGAATCGCTTTTAGATTTGGATTTATCTGCCATTCATAGCTTTTTCCCTCCTTCTAGCCCCAAAAATGTTGAAGCCTCGAAAATCGCTGCTTCAAACATTGGGGGATAAACACCCGATCGGGACCTTAGGACAACTCCTTTTCCATTTGGTGTGGTGGCTCCGACTGGATTTATAGGACCAGTTTCCTAGTGATTTAAATGGGTTGGTAATGGAATGATTGGATGGAGGGAAAATGGGACTAAATGACTGAAATAAAACTATTTAAACTAACTTAAAACTGATAAGATAATTCTAATACTAACCCAGGCATCAAATGTGAATACAACTTTAAATTGTTTCATTTAAACAATAACCATGAAAATGTATTATAGCTTAATTGAAATATGCAGTAACAAATAAAGATAACTCTGTTTAAGAAATTAAACAGAGTTATAATAACATATTGCATTCATCATCATATATCGTTTGCATATACTGTAAAAGATAAATATTTCTATACACTCAGAAATGATATGTATAAAGAAATATTGTAAAGCGAATACACATAAATGATAGCAACTTAAAAGAGAATATCACATAACATAAGAAACTAACAGTGAATAGATAAAAATACCATATCCATCTCGATGCTTTCCAATGCAATCCGATATCCAAATCCAGCAACTTCAATGTAAAATCAACTCCAAGATACATAAATGCAATTCTAAAAGGCAATTTCGCAAAGAATCACCAGATGTGATCCTTTATAAAAATATAAGAGTCAATGGAGTACAAAAATGTAATCTCCAAGTCAAAATATTAGAAATTTAGGACCCCTTTCTAAATGCATGAAAGGGGTTTAAATAGGTACTTAATAAAAATAACTATTCCTACAATCTATCTAAATTAAAAAATATCTAGAACAGATTTGCGATCTTGATGAAAACCAACTTATTGATCATCTGTTGCGGTTGATGTGCCCATATGGCAGATTTTGAGCATTTCCTTCACTTCTTTAGGATGACTAAGCTTTAAGTGCAATCGCCCTGTATATGTGGCATCAGAGAATTCAGGAATGATGCAATTGATGGCATTTGAAAGAAATTTTATTGCTGTCTGTTGACTATGCAGCTTGATAAGATAAGTCCACATTGTATCCCATGATATTCCTTGTAGTTGGCCAATTTGCTGATTTTTATTAATTATCTCTTGTTTCCATCTGTGATCAGTTTTTTTTACCTTAGGTAATTGGCCGAGAGTACAATCTGCAATTAAATTGATTGCATATAAGTTATCATTCACCAGTTGTGTTACATTGTTCATTATGTCTTTATCTCTGGATGTGGCTCTTTCTGCTTTGAGTAGACGATGTTCCCATTCTGCAAAAATAATTTCTTTATGTCTCTCCATAATCTTGGGAAGATTTTCTTTTCTTCCTGATTCTAAGTTTTGCCATAAAAAAAATTTAGATATCTTTTCATCAACTTCATCAAACTTAATTTTAACAGTGACTCCTTCATCTACCAAGGAAGATGTTAATTCACATAGGGATTTTGCTTCTTCAATTTTTAGACAAAATTCATTTAATTGTTGAGACAATAAATAGTTTGTCTCCAGGGCTTCATTTTTGAATTGATCCAGACTAGGATAATTCTTAAACTTGTTTAATTTAGATTGAAACATTTTCTCTTGTTCAATCTTTGAAGTCTGCTCATTTTGTAGAAGAGCCTGTAATTTTTGTATTTCTTGATTTAGCTGCTGTTGCTTTTCTAAAGTCTGCTGATCGATCTTCTCCTTTTCAATAGCCATCTACTCTTCTAACTGTTTAGATTTGAGCTCTCCATCCTATAATTGCTGTTCTAACCGAATGATTTTCTGTTGGTTCTCTGCAACCTGTTCTTCTAACATGGCTATTTGCACATCTTTTTGCTTCATTAACTATGTAACTTTAGAGGCTTTGTTTATCGTAGTAGCACTATAGACACCTGCATACTGGGATAATTTGGTGAGATCGTCAAATGGATTCACCTCAGCATTCTTATAAACAATATTCATGAATTCCACCGGTGATGTCAAAAGTGTATCTTGATCCGTTCTCCTCCTTTTCCTCTATTTTCTCACAACAGCCCTATGTTTAGGACTGTAAAATATATCCAGAGGAGGGATTTCTTCTATCTTCAACATGATCTCACCTGTGGGATTTTCAGGGATGATTTCTATATCCTGGTCTTCTGGATCATCAACTTGGGGAGTGTTTTGTTGTCCAATTTGCTGGGAAAATTGTTCATATTGGCTCAACAAATGAGGAGAAACAATAATTTTATAGCCTCTTCTCCTCCAAGTTGAGAATTTGCACTATTGTTTATATCACTTTAAGGTGCCTGTTCAATATTTTTACTGTTTGTGCCTCCTTTTTCAATATGCACATTGGCATTAGTACCTGTGCTTTCTTTCCTTGCCTGGGCCGAAGACTGATGTACATCAATCTTAGCAGCTATTTCTATCTTTTCAATATAAAATTTGCTACTAATATCTTTCTTTTGTATAACAGGATTAGCTCTTGTTACTTCTTTACCAGATGTATTCCCTGTTTCTCTCTGTTGTGATTCATATTCCTGTGTTGAAACTCTCAACTGATCTAGAGGAACTTTGAGTAACCTCTGACTTCTAAATAAGAAAAATTTGTTCATGTCTTCGGCCTGAAGTGTGGACATGGAAAAATAAAAAACTTGGGATAATTTATCTACAGAAACAAATAAATCATCAAACATATCTGGTTCATGTTTGAACCAAGCAATTGAAACAGAAGTAATAAAATCATATGCCACCTTCCTAGGATCATATTGTCTTCCTGGGATTGTTGAAAGCTTGAGATTGGTTAACTTAACAACTTCTTTTTCAGCATGGGAAAAATTGCTGAGAGTAGAGTCACCACATTTAAAAGGAAAAGTAGGCCACATAAGCTTCTTGTTGTTCTTTAAGGTTCTAGACATGCCTTCTACTGTCAGCTGATAAGAAATTTCCTGTGCTAATAGTTTGTCTGGAACATACAAAGGAAGGATTTGTGGCTCTATAATACTTCCAAAAACTCTGACATATGTGAAATTTTCCTCCCCGAACCAATCTCGAATAGAGGATAAATCAACTCTAGCTTTGTCGGAAAGTCTATGAGGGAATCGGCCAAAAATTATTTGGTAAATTGCAATAAGAAAACCATGACAGACTCTGTAAACATGACTTCTGAAATGCCCGTTCCATAATAACTTGTGATATATATGAATTGGAACAGGTTCTTTAGGATTCCATTTCCATCCTAATAAGGGGAATTCCAAATTGAAATAGAGGGCATCTAGGATATAAGCACAAAAGTAAAAAGGAGTGGAATTTCCTGAATTTTTGTCTTTCCTGTACTCAAGAATTCTGTTGGCTATCTTATCAGACAGAATGATAGCCCGATCCATTATTTCAGAATTAATAGCAGAATGTATTAATGGGACCATTTGAATGGAAAACCTAGCTGAGTTATCATTTCCAAACAATCTACACATCATTGCTGCGGCATAACAATATGGAGGCAAAAGAGACTCCACAGAGTACATACTTGATGCCTTGTGTCTGTGCTTTTCAAGAGCCCTTCTCCATTCTCTAATTGGTTCTGACTGATTTTCGTTATTCACAGAAAATTCCTTGATAAAATCTTTGTTATAAATCTTCTTTGGGTCTGGAAGGTGGTACATTGCTTTCATGTCTTTCAGTCTGAATGACTCGAAGATTGCTCCAGATGCAGAAACAAAAGTTCTGTCTTTGATAGCCACATTATCAATCACCCATCTAATAACATCATAATACGGGAAAATTTTTTCCTGAGCTGCAACTTGGTGCAGAAATGAGTTTGCTAATGCACCAAGAGGATTTTCAGAATCAGAGTCTGAGTCAGCTTCGTCAGGAACTGTGGCCTTAGCTTCAACAAATCTAGGGTTTTCCTTTTCTAGTAAATTGTATACATTTTCCCACATCATTTTACCAAGTCCCTAGCATGAGGTATCTGTAACCAGCTTAAGATTTGCTGATTTCTCTTTAGGCGACATAGTGATCATAGGAGATTTTGCAGCAATGGTGGATTTCGATTTCCTTAATCTCTTTGACATTTTAGTATCAGGCAGTGTTTCTCTTGTTCTGCGAATGGAAGTATTGGATGTTCTATTGTTTTGCGACAAAGAGAAGCTTTCAGCCAAGGTGAGGACATAATAATGAAAACAACTATACAAAAGGTTTATTCGCTGATTTTTATTTATTATATCCATGGTTAAAAACTTAAATTCCCTCTAGGGAGTCACACTCATGCATTCAATAACAAAAAAAATCATTGTTATTCATTTGATTTGTGAATTAATGTTAACGTACAATCGGAGATTTGGCATATTTCGAAATAAGTGTAGGTGTATTACCTTTTAAATCTTTGAAACACGATGAATAATAATATATGAAAATTTAAGTTGTATTCGCGTTACGATTCGTTTAAAAAGGAAAATGAAATAAGACTTATGCCAAATTCTGATTGCGAAGATCGCATCGAAGATTTTCAAATTAAATGAATCATTTAAGAGGTTCTTCGATAATGTGATTGCAATGAGGTGGGGTTCGTCGCATCAGAGTCTTTCAATCACATGAATACAATGTTTTAATTCTTCTGAAATGTGATTGCGATGAATCGCATTGCATCGGAATTATGTAAAAGAAACATACATTTTAAAGTTTATCGAAATGCAATTGCGATTGAGTGTGATCACATCGGACTTTTACAAAGCGAAAACAAACTTTAAAGAATTCTCCAATTTTTCGATTTGCGATTACTGTTCATATCGAACATTGTTAAATATAAAGACTTCATATAATATTTTCGATATGATTTAAGGCTTTGTTTCTCATCGGATCGGAAATTTATTAAAGGTTTGTACACTTTGAAAATAAAAATATGCAATGTATCTTTTTATCAATGAATCTTTTATTTCTAATAAAAATGATTGGGATTTTTCCTAAATATTTTATTTCTATCTAGAAAGAAAGAGGAAAAAGGGGACCTATTTCTAAATGGGATTTACTCTAAAATATAAAAATGGGGAGGGTTGTTGTACAGTACAACAGAAGGATTTGTACGGGAAGAAATCTTTTGGTATGGTGAGTATGAATTCCAAGTGCATCTACGAGGAAAATGTACAACCTAATATTAATAGTTATCATGATTTTACTTATATGAGAGTGGTTCTTTATTCTAAAGGTTGTTCATGTTTGTTTAAGGCCTCTAAATTCCTATATTTTAGTTGTTAGACTTAGCTACAAATTTCTAATATACTTATTGTGTGAAATATAAAGTTTTCTTTTATTTTCATTGTATATAGGTGCATTTTCGGTTGAGGTCGACACCCTTTTTGAAGTTGATTGCAAGTGTTTTCTGGTAGTGAAGTGGAGAAAAAGGTTAGACTCTAATTTGTTAGAGATATGAAACATGCTAATGTTTTCCATTATTCATAACATTGTCCACATAATCAAGGACACCCTCTCTGACATTCAAACTTATTTTCAATATGCACAAGACAAGATCTAGTTTCTGCAACTCGAATCTCAATTCCAATGAGAAGAACTATAACACATGAGTTGTGATTATGAGTTGCTTCATGTTCAAAACAACTCCCTTTTTTATTCTGATTACCACCAACAGTTAGATAATAATCATATTTTTGGGTTCTTTTCAGGGAGAAATTTAATCCATAACATCAACATCCATTGTATTGGAAAAAACCCTCAAATGCTAATTTCTAGACAAATTCTAAGAACGAAGGAGCACCTAGGAAGGCCATAAAACTAGCAGCTCAAACTATTCAACAGACGCTACAGAAATAGTAGTTCCGGGGCATATATACCATTTCTCTGATACCACTATTGGAAATGAATTCAACTTTCATTAAGAATATTGTACATATAAATACAACAATGAAACCATTGGATTCAACTTCCAAGATTTCTTAGACTTTAGTAATTTTTCACCATAACCCTAATAGATTAGGTGTCCAACAATATCATTATCAATTGGAAATGATTTTGGATGCATATTCTTTGCAAGTTAACTTCTTCTTCCTATAACAAAATTCCATAAAAATCTTCTCTAAATTATAGGAAAATGTGCCCAAAAATTATGACCAATTTGATACAAGAGTAATATCAAATCCTTCTATATGAGAGGCATGGTATTATAAATGAAAAATGTATTTATCAAAGATCAATTTCATTTTTTCTTATGCAAGGATATTCTTAATATTAACAGTAAATTCAATGATGCTTCTAAAATATATCTGCAACTTTTTCAACAACTCAGCATTGATGTAGGATCTATGGAAACATTATTGTCTTCATTTTGAAATTTAGTTTCATTGTAAAAATGTAATAATGGTCTTCCTTTTATGTGGCATCTTTATTCAATTAATTTTATCATATAGCTTAGGAAACTTTATTCATATTCTTCTAAGTGAGTTTATTTCTGCCATCAATATTATGCTACTAAATAAATGCCTCATCCTTAAATTTAAAATAAAAACAAATAAATTGATGAATAATTTTTCTTTTTAAAGTTAATAGATATATATTCTTCAATATTTATCTATCATTGTTGAAGTTTAACCATAAATAGTAGGAAAAAATGCATGGCATGTTTATCCTCTAAATTTCATCAAATTATGATAAGTATTAATAAATATATATATATATGAGAATAAAGAAGGATGGACCAGAACTCTATGGAATCACTAGTTTTTGTAGGTGCACTAGACTCCTTCAAGGTTGATAGCAAGTTGGTTGACTACGGATTGGATCCTTTGGAAATAGTTCATTACTTTTTAAATTTGAAACAAAGCGCTTATACATATGAAGGGGACAGGGGGGAATTATCTTGGGATTCCTTCGATCAAATAGACATCTTTGAAAATATTTCAATCTAAGAATAAGGTAGATGATGCCTAGTCAAGTATTGATGTAGAGAAGACAATCACCATTCCAATTGTTCAAACAATAAATGAGAGCCTTGCTATAAGGGGAAAGCATTCTATGAATATAATTCTCTCTATTAAGGATAATTCTGTGTCAAGGCATAGACTTTCCATCTCAATTGAGCTCCTATATCTCTTTTGTGAGGATGTAATGTTCTAAAATTTTCTGACAATAATTTGGAACATTAATTTTTGCTAATTTCACTTAGGAGGAGAATAAGTGGGTAAGGAGGCCCATGCATAATGATATTCTCAATAAAGTCCCTCATAATATGAAAGTGGATCATCTTTGGAGCTGGTTTGCACACCCTCATGTGTGAACAAGGTTATTTGCAAAGAGGCTTGGTTAAGTTTGACCAAGTCAATAGCGCTGGGCCAAGAGATGGAGCACACTTAGAGAAGCAGCGCAGTGTGAATGAGGAAAGGGATATTTGGTGGAGGAAAACCTAATGAATGGGGCCCATGGAGAAAGAGCTTTCATTTTTTTAAAAGGAGGACAAGGCAACCATTGTTTCTCATGCTTGTATTATTCATCTCATTGTCTAGTCAGACAATTGGAGCATTCTTTGTTGCTTAGCAAGAATTGCTGGAGGAATTCCTATTTAGGATTCCTTCTCCTTCTTGAGGGGTCTCTTGAGGGATTTTTCTTCATTTTCCTCACATCTAGGCTTGAGGCCAAGCTTCCTCCATTAGGAGAGCGTTATTTCTTGTTGAAATTGCAACAAGATGATGATCTTAGGGGAAAGAAGTTGCCTTCACTAAGTGGGCCCACAGGCTATTTTTGGCGCAAAGTCTATTTTTAGACTACGTCTATTTTTAGACATGTCGATCATGATTCTATGAGTTTCAAGATGCTATTTGTGGATGGTTGGTCAAGTTGGAAAAATAGATGGACTCTTCTATTTTTAGACATATTGGGCGGAATCTATTTTTAGATTGCCAGTCTAAAAATAGATATGTCGAATATTATTAGCTCTTAATAATATTTGGACTCTAAACATTATCTTATTCTCTTTGAGCACTTCAGTTAAGTGCACAGATGTGGCACAGGAGCTGACAGAAGGAATTACACTATTCCTGAGGGTTAAGTGGAGCTATTGCATGGATACTTCAGTTAGAACTCATGTGACATAGTTTGGTGGAGTTATTGAGCTAGTTGATGGAGTTGTGTTCAGTTTAACTGAGTTAAACATAGTTGAGCTAGTTGTATCTAGTCTAACTGATTGATACAATAGTGAGAGTGTTGTGAATTAATTATTAATTAATTCACTAATTATTAAATCATTAATCAACTAAATAATACATTAGTTAACTACAGTGCATGGACAGTTTCAGTGGAGACCAGTGAAGAGGTAGGTGAAAGAGCAGTGTGACTATCAGTTTTGACTATATTGTTGCATGATTTGCAACAACCAGTGATTGGAGATGCCAATGAGGATTACGTGAGCAAGGCTGGACCAATTCGTGTTCATTCAGAGCCATTCTTCAGCAGTGATTGTGCAGTAGAGGCAGGCTATCAGGTGGCAGAGATTGGAGCATGTGATTTGCTAGATCGGGGCTTGATTAGTGTGTAGCAATTGGAGATTGTATTGAGATCTTGTGAGGAGCTTTGTATAATGATTGTTACATGATCTCTATGACATATAATATACAGATAGTTGGGGGTTTTTAGCTTTAAGCTTTCCCATAAAATACTATGTTCATATGTGTGATTGTTTATGGTTTTAATGTGCGCATGCGATTATTTTTATTTCCGCAATTAATGATCAATGGTAGAAGAGATTCTGTATTGTGCATGAATTTAAAATAGTGTGTGACCAGGAGAATCTCGGTGAATAATATATCAGCTATTCAAATTTCTACATGGTATTAGAGTGATATTGATCATTGGAGCAATTGCAAAACATTGAAGCGGTTGAGTTTTGAGCTGGTGGAATTCGAATTTGCAGCAGTGTTTTCTTGGTGTCAAAGTTGAGATGTATTTCAACGGATTGCGATTGGAGTATGCCCTTGAGGGTAGCTCAAATTATATTGCATGGAAGGACAGGATGGAGGCGGTGTTGGATGACAATGGGTTGAAGGAGTTCATAGATGCAGAAATTCCAAAACCTGCTTCTAGCGATGGTGCCGCACTTGATGCATGGCAAAAGAAGATAGAAAAGTGTCAAAGAATTCTATTGGAAGGTGTAAAGGATCACATAGTGTCTAGAATTCGTGGTAAGGCTTCTCCATTCTTGATGTGGAAAGCATTGAGAGACTTATTCCAAAGAAAGAGTGACCAGAGGAAGTTGGCGCTCAAGGATAAACTTCGGAACATAAAAATGGAGAAAGGCGATAGTATGCCCAAGTACCTCATGCAGTTCATCCAATGAAGGGATGAGATGGGAAGTGTGGGGGTGACTGTAGATGACGAGGACTTGGTGAGCTTGGCTCTCCTTGGGCTTCCGAAGAGTTGGCATTCCTATCAAGACTCTGTCAATGGTCGGGAGAATTTGCATGGAAGCGACTTTGGTCAGATCTTGTGCAAGAGGAGATAACGCGAAGTACCAGGGATAAATCTTCATCAAAGAACTCAGATGAAGAAAATTTCGATTCACCTGCCAAAGCAAGGAAAGGGAAGAGCAAGAAGAATGCTTCTCAATCTGGTGCAAAAGGCAAGAAGCAGGACATGTCCAAGGTGAAGTTCTTTCACTGTCACCAACACAGACATTATGCCACTAATTGTCCACAGAAGAAGAAAAATAAGCAGGATGTTGGATCTGCAGATGGAGAGGCCTTAGCCTCGCAGTTTGAGTTGGATTTTTCACTAATCGCATGCTTGGTCTCAAGTATGATGGGTTCAGTGTGGTTTCTTGACAGTGGTGCGTCTTTTCATATGACCGGAGACAAAGATTTGTTTACTAATCTGGATGAGAAAGATCTTGGAGTGCACATCGAGATGGGCGATGATGGTAGATACAGTGTGACCGGTATCGGTAACATTTCCTTTGAGAGGGAGTCTGGTAAACCCTTCGTATTGAAGGAAGTGATGCATGTTTTAGGATTTAAGAAGAATCTTATCTCAGTGGCCATGTTAGAAGACAAGGGATATGATGTTGTCTTTAGCGAGGGAAAGGCTTTCCTGTGCAGTAAGGAAACTGGTGAAACCCGGAGGATAGGGGTTCGTGTTAAGAACCTTTATCAATTGTAGGTAGATGGCTGCGCAACAATGGAAGGAAAGGCAGAAGGAGTGGTGAGCCGGGATGATGGCAAGCTGTGGCACCGAGGATTGGGCCACCTTCACCATGGAGCTTTGAAGATACTGCAGCAAATTTCTACTGGGATTCCTAAGGGCACTCTTGTGCAGTCAGATCAGTGCAAGGGATGTACCTTGGGAAAATTTGTGAAAGCCACCTTTCATGAGAAGGATAGTCGCGCCATGAAGATCCTTGAGAGAATTCACACAGACGTGTGTGGACCTTTCTCAGTAGCTTCGACAACAAAGCATAGGTACTATGTGATATTTGTTGATGATTTTTCTTGGAAGTGCTAGATCTTCTTCATGCAGAAGAAGAGCGAGACATAATCAAATTTTTGTGAGTTCAAGGCATTGGTTGAGAAAGAATCGGGGAAGCAGGTGAAGGCTCTTAGGAGCGACAATGGTGGTGAATTCTTCTCAGGTGAATTCAAGGACTTTTGCAGCATAGAAGGAATTCGAAGAGAGCTCATAGCACCTCATAACCCATAGAAAAATGGGGTTGCTGAGCGGAAGAATAGAACGATCGTGGGTGCTGCATGGGCGATGTTACATGATCAGGGCCTTCCCATACACTTGTGGGTTGAGGCATGCAATACTGCAGTATATGTGTAGAACCGTTGTCCTCACAGGATACTTGGCATGAGTACACCCGAGGAGGCGTTTTCTAGTAAGAAGCCTGATATTTCCCATTTGAGGATTTTTGGTTCACCTGTTTACATTCATGTGACTAAGGATGCCAGGAAGAAGCTGGAGCTGACCGCAGAGGTTGGGATATTTGTGGGGTACACTGATACACCCCACAACTATCATGTGTATTTTCCAGACAGTCGCAAGACTGTTGTGTGACGGGATATCAAATTTCATGAGGAGAAAGCCATGAAGTGTTCGCTTGAGAGGGAGCCACACTTGCATGCAGATGAGGAGCTATTAGTTCCTAAGGATGAGTCTCTGGATGTGGATCAGCCACAAGAGGAGGTTCATGGAGTGGAAGAGACCACTCATGCAGCGCCAACCATCAGAGGGCAGAAGCGCACTGCAGAAGCTGAGCGACTGGCTCAAGATGTAGAGAGGATTGTAGGAGCACCTACATCACAGTGTAGACAGAGACAGTCACCTAATCGGTACACTGGATACATGGCTCTTATGAGCAAGTGTATCGGGATAGAGCCATCCTCTTTCGAGGAAGCTGTGGAGGACCCCGCATGGGTAGATGCCACGGTGGAAGAGTATGATTCGATTGTCAGAAATAGTGCATGGGAGATTGTCCCAAGGTCGGAAGGGAAATCAGTGGTGGGTTCGAGATGGATCTACAAAGTGAAGGAAGCAGCTAACGAGAGTGTGGAGAAGTACAAGGCAAGATTTTTTGCCCGAGGCTTCTCACAGATTGAGGGGATCGATTATGAGGAAACATTTGCACCTGTCGCAAGGTATTCTTCCATACGGATGATTCTTTCTCTCTCAGCACAGATGGAGTGGCACATTCATCAGATGGATGTGAAGACTGCATTCCTCAACGGAGTGATTGAGGAGGAGGTGTACATAGAGCAGCCTAAAGGTTTCGAGATCTTCAGCAGTGAGTCGCATGTGTGCAGGCTCAAGAGAGCGTTGTATGGGTTGAAATAAGCACCTCGTGCTTGGTACACACGGATAGACAGTTATTTCACTAGACTTGGATTCTCCAAGAGTGAGGCAGATCCGAACCTATACCAGATTGTGGTGGAGGGTAAGTTGCTGATCATTGTACTTTATGTAGATGATTTGATTTTGACGGGTGATGAACTGTTGATACTCTCATGCAAGGCTGATCTTGCAAAAGAGTTTGAGATGAAGGACTTGGGTCTCCTTCATTATTTCCTGGGATTGGAAATTTGGCAGTGCAGTGATGGACTGTTTGTGTCTCAAGGCAAGTATGCCCGGGAGATACTGGAGAAGTTCAACATACATGGCTGCAAGCCTATCGACGCTCCTCTTCCTGGTGGATGGAGGAAAGAGGATGCTACATCGACAGAGGTAGTGGATGCCACTGTTTATCAACAGTTGGTGGGGTCGCTTATGTATCTAGTCAATACATGACCTGACATATGCTATGCTGTTAACCAGCTTTCACAAGCTACAGTTAAGCCTACCAAGCTCTACTGGAAGGCAGGAAAGCATGTATTGACATATCTCAGAGGCACATCAGGATATGGATTATGGTACAGACAATCGGATGAGGTGAAGCTATGTGGCTTCACAGATGCAGATTGGGTAGGGAGCCCAACAGACAGAAAGAGCACATCTGGAGGGATTTTTAGTATCGGGTCGACAACAGTTTCTTGGTACAGTAGGAAGCAAAGATCTGTGGCACTCAGTTTAGCAGAGGCCGAGTATATGGCAGTGAGTTTGGTTGCATGCGAGGCTATATGGATGAGGAAGATCCTGGTCGGGTTGTTCGGTTCACACTTAGATCCTACTGTGATATATTGTGATAATCAGAGTTGCATCAAACTCTCGGTTAATCCAGTATTTCATGATAGATCTAAACACATTGACATATAGTATCATCATATCAGAGATTGTGTGCAGCGGAAGATCATGTTACTTTAATACATTCCCACAGAGGATCAGGACACTGATATCTTGACGAAGGCACTCACCAGGAGCAAATTCGAATACCACAGGGGCAGGATAGGGGTGGAAGATAATCCTTATCTTTTTGAGAGGGAGTGTTGAGATTGCAACAAGATGATGAGCTTAGTGGAAAGAAGTCGCCTTCACTAAGTGGGCCCGCAGGCTATTTTTGGCGCAAATTCTATTTTTAGACATGTCGATCATGATTCTATGAGTTGCAGAATGCTATTTGTGGATGGTTGGTCAAGTTGGAAAAATAGATAGACTTCTATTTTTAGACATATTGGGCAGAATCTGTTTTTAGATTGCCAGTATAAAAATAGATATGTCGAATATTATTAGCTCTTAATAATATTTGGACTATAAACATTATCTTATTCTCTTGGAGCACTTCAGTTAAGTGCAAAGATGTGGCACAAGAGCTGACAGAAGGAATTGCACTATTCTTGAGGGTTAAGTGGAGCTATTGCATGGATACTTCAGTTAGAACTCATGTGACAGAGTTTGGTGGAGTTATTGAGCTAATTGATGGAGTTGTGTTCAGTTTAACTGAGTTAAACATAGTTGAGCTAGTTGTATCTAGTCTAACTGATTGATACACTAGTGAGAGTGGTGTGAATTAATTATTATTTAATTCACTAATTATTAAATCATTAATTAACTAAATAATACATCAGTTAACTACATTGCATGGACAGTTTCAGTGGAGACCAGTGAAGAGGTAGGTGAAAGAGCAGTGTGACTATTAGTTGTGACTATACTGTTGCATGATTTGCAACAACCAGTGATTGGAGATGCCAATGAGGATTGCGTGAGCAAGGCTGGACCAATTCGAGTTCATTCAAAGCCATTCTTCAGCAGTGATTGTGCAGTAAATGCAGGCTAGTAGGAAGCAGAGATCGGTGCATGGGATTTGCTAGATTGGACCTGATTTGTGTGTAGCAATTGGAGATTGTACTGAGAGCTTGTGAGGATATTGTACTATGATTTTTACATGTTATCTATCATTATAATATATATATAGTTGGGGGTTTTCAGCTTGAAGCTTTCCCATAAAATACTGTGTTCATATGTGTGATTGTTTATGGTTTTAATGTGCGCATGCGATTGTTTTTATTTTTGTAATTAATGATCAATGGTATAAGAGATTCTATATTGTGCATGAAGTTAAAATAGTGTGTGATAATATATCAGTTATTCAAATTTCTACATTTCTGCAGCAGAATAACACTGTGTTGTTGGGTGTTGTAGTGAGGGTTCACTACACCATCTACTTCAGCTATTTTTATGAGGAAGAATCTCTCCTCTATTTGAGATATCAGATTGGAGGCATCCCAGAGCTTATTGAAGACTTTGGCATCAAGGCCAACTCATTCCATTGTCGTACAACGCAATTTCATCCAGTGACTGTGTTATTATGGAGGAGCATTTGCAGTAGGGCTTTGCAGATACATTTGGAGGGGAAGATATTTAGTGAAGGGATTAGCCTTTCACTTGAAATATCCATTGGAGGAGGCATATTTAGTTTGAGCATCAGATTCAACCATCTCCATCCAGTTCTTTTTTTGAGTTGCTGCAGCTACCCAACAACTCCGGCATTTTGCAGATTTTGTATTTTATTGCCAATCCTTCTAGGATTGATGAGAGGTAGTCTTTGGGAGATGATATCTTCACTCCCATTGTTGTATTGGGCCATATATTGATATATCTATGTATTTGACATATGTAGCATGCATTTTCTCAATAAAACTACATTTTCATAGCTTGGTATACATTGTGTAGTAGTGGTTTTGTCATGCATCTTGTATTTGTTTCTTGAGGCCGAGCATTACCTATCTTGAGTGACCTTTTTCCTCAAGATATTGTATTCATTGTTGCTGCTATTATTTAATGAGAAGGCTATGGATTTCTCTCACATTTCTATGAGTTGAGTGTTGCTTCTACACCAATATTGTGCTTGCTTATTGCTGGAGCTCCAACTTTAGAATATCTTGAGATATTCTCATTGTTGTAGCAATTTCCTAAAAAGGAATATTATAGTGGTATTAGAGCATGATCTTTGGCTCAGCCTGTGGCTCCAAGCCAAAGTATTGAATCCCTGAAGGAGGAATATTTCAAACTCTATAGACAGAGTCTACAGATGGCCAGGTAGCCTCTGGATCTCTTCCTTTTTTCAAAGGTGACATATCCAGTAAATGCCCCTGCAGTCAATCTCTGGAATAGAATCTTGATATTCCTGAGAAGGGAAATTTATAGGCCAGTGGATCTCAACCATCATATTAGAGAGAGAGAAGATGAAGACTCCATTATATGAAGAGAAAGGGGAAGATAAGCTTACCAAGCTTCTTCCAAGATCCTTACTAAGCATTCATGAAGAATTTGAGAAGATAAGGAGGGATATTTGTACAGGATCTCCAAAAGGGTTTGAAATTGAGTCAAACTCTAGATTTTGTTGTAGGGGATGTTAGCATGTAGCTACACCCTATAATACGCAATGCAGTCACATGGCCAAATTTTCCATGAGAAGAGAAGAAGAAGAAGAAATGTCGAAGAAATGAACTCTTAGAGGTTTCTTGCATGAGTATGAATCTCAAACCCAGAGGTTTATAGATCATATTACTTTTCCAGAGTTTTGCAAGATCATGGTGAGTAGGAGCAAGCAGCATGATGATGATAGATTTCTTCTATCTGTATTTGATGGTTCCCCTACTTGTTCAGCCAGGGCTTGGATTGAGGAGATAGACACCTTTTTGCAACAACATCGAATTCCTGAAGATGAAGCCATCAGAGTAGCAACACTGCACTTGGGAGGTAAGGTCTATGCATGGTGGTTATTTGAGTCATTTACTTTGAAAAATGAAAATACCTCTTCATATGCAATGTTCATTAGAACTTTGATGAAGAGATTTGGTAGGAGCAATTCTGAAACACATGTGAAGGAAACAAACACATTCAAACAAGCACAACCCTTGCATGTGATGAAGAAAACCATAGACTCAGAATCACTGCAGAAATCTATGAAGGAGTATGATATCTTGCATGATGCTTATTTGGAGGCAAGATCTTCATTTTTGGCACAAAGAGGAAAAGAGATCTCTTTTTCAAAAGAGGATCTAATCATTGGAGGGTTTCCCACTCATATTGAGGAGGCTGAGGGCAATAGCGCTGTCATCTCTAGAGTTGATCTAGTAGCTCATGCAGAGGAAGGAGGAGCTCTTGCTCCAACTAGAGGGATTCTTGCATATTGTCAAGGAGGTCCCCAGGATCTTATTCATGGAGGTCCCAGCACAATCAATGAGCATCATGATTGTGCATCACTGCAGCTGGAAGAAGGAGGGAGGAAGGGAGAGAAACATCATATGATGTGGAGTCCACACCCTTCTCTATCTCAAAGAGCTAGTGCAAAGAGGAGGTAGACTGTATTGTGCTGTGAGAGTAAGGGGAAGATTTCCCAACTATATGTGTAGTCCACTCTTGACATAGATGTCTCACTGCATAGAGGCATTCCACCAGGGAGGCCACTTGATCTATCATTGATGAGAGACATTTTGTCTTTGGATTCACCACTCTTGTATTTTGGAGAGATGAAGAGTTTGGAGGAGAAATTTGTCATGAGGGATGTCAAAGTAGCAGACATCAGCTTGAGGAGAGCTACACATGCCAGATCACCAGTGTTGTCCCTGAGGAGGATTGATCCTTACTGGAGATCTCAGCACTTACTTGAGTACTCCGAGGATCTTGGTGCATGCATGGTTATAGATGGACTAGAGAGAGATGAAAGATACATGGTAGATGATATGGTCATCCATTCATATGACAGAGTCTTCTTGACTAGATATTCTAGTCTCAAGAAGAAGCTATTGCATGTAGCACATGAGGACTTCTTTTCCATGCATTTTGATGCATATCTTGCCTTGGCAGAGGAGTTCATTTGGGAGGGCATCTAGCAGGACATACATTAGCATATGGAGAGATGTAGAGCCCAGATGATGATGGTGAGGATGTCACAGCCACCTTCCTACTCATTGACAGTAAGGGAGCTTCTTCAGTTGAGCCATTTCAGCTCAAGACTTCGAGTACATAATGGGGAATGTAAAATTTCACTTTATGTTTTGTACTTCGTGTCCTTTTATGAGTAGCATATTGTACCAAGGAGGATTGTTCCTTCTTACATTTTGTATTATGATGTACTTGAAGCCATTTGTAGAATTGAGATTGGATATCTCATTGGTGGTTTGTTGGGAGAGCGACATGATTTTTGGTGTTCACCATTGACACCCTTTTGTACTTTCATGTTCACATCTTGTAGCATGATTGTGGTAGAAAACAAGTGGCTAGAGAAGTAGTTGTTTTTGTTTGATTTGATGCAGGCGGGGCATGCACTACACTGGTTCCTTGTGTGGGACCTTGATCCACTTTCCAGTTGTCATTTGGCAACTTGTTCTTATTGTACTATGCTTCCATGTATTGCTGATATGTTTACATTCATGGGGAGCTTTTATTAGAGAGTGGGCTTGAGATTGAGGATGCCCGTTGGGAGCATGATTCTCCTCACTATAAATGTTGTACATTTTAGGAGGAACCATGGGCCAGCCATGAATGCCACATTATATTTCTTTTCTTCTTGTGGCAGAAACCACTGGAAGAACCTGAGGAGGCACTCCATGGATCATGAGAAGATGGAGGAGTTAGCACAGTCAACTCTTTTCCCTTTGAGGATGAGGGGAGACTCATCTATGAGCCACTCCATTTACATGAGCATAACATATGGTAGGAGTATTGTTGGAATGCATAGTGGTTTTTCTATATATATGCATCTCTTAACCATATATGTGCAGGGATTTTCTCAAAGGAAGGCTATTATTCCTTCTAGATTTGATGGTCTACATGAGGCCATTGTGGATATTCACTCCTTAAATGGTCATGGGGAGGATATTTCTCATGGAGAATGTACTCACAATGCACATTACATCCTCCACTTTCTCCATATTTGTGAGAAGACCGAGGCAACAAGCAAATGGTGGGGAGGCCACCCATCATTTTATATTCTATGGCAGTGGAGAGTCAAACTACGTTGGCTACATTTGAGGGACTATTTTCCTTCTCATTTACTTCACATGGCGGCCAGCATGATTCTCCTTATGGTTCCCTTGGTTGATATTGCTGGAGCTTTCCTTGGGAGCATGATTAGAGGAGAGACACAATGGGTGAATGTGTCCTCGGAGGGAGAAAACTCCCACACACATTGCACTACATGTTCTAAGGGGAACATGAGACATGATATGGTCACCTGGATAGCACACTTATCTCTCTATGAGGTGGGCCATATGATGGAGGAGATGCCATATGATGATGACTTCCAACTCATCATGTATGGAGATATTTGGGCCAACTTGATTTGCAGCGTTGGGGGAGAGATCCTTGGAGGTATAAACCTCATTTTGCCACTTCAGGACAAGAATTTTGTAACCCAGGATCAACACTCTCTCTACACTTATCATGAGTGGAGAGATGGAAAACATGGGGTAGGCTAAATTGTCTACCATGAGCAGATTTTCATCCCACCTACTTTGCCGGAGCCAAATGTGGAGGACAGTTTCCAGGAGTTGCCTAGTTGGGAGGTGACTTATTTTGCATGGATGATTGCTTGGGGGATGGAGGATCCACATGAGGAAGATGTTCCTCAACACATTATAGACTCCATGCCTTGAGGAGAGGCTATCCAGTTCTATCCTTGCAGTTGCTTGAGGACAGGAAACATTTGGGAGGGGAGGATTGTAATGTTCCAAAATTTTCCGACAATAATTTGGAACATTAATTTTTGCTAATTTCACTTAGGAGGAGAATAAGTGGGTAAAGAGGCCCATGCACAATGATATTCTCAATAAAATCCATCATAATATGAAAGGGGATCATCTTTGGACCTGGTTTGCACACCCTCATGTGTGAACAAGGTTATTTGGAAAGAGGCCTGGTTAAGTTTGACCAAGTCAACAGTGCTGGGCCAAGAGGTGGAGTACACTTAGAGAAGGAGCGCAGTGTGAATGAGGAAAGGGATATTTGGTGGAGGAAACCCTAATGAATGGGGCTCATGGAGAAAGAGCTTTCATTTGTTTAAAAGGAGGACAAGGAAACCATTGTTTCTCATGCTTGTATTATTCATCTCATTGTCTAGTCAGACAATTGGAGCATTCTTTGCTGCTTAGCAAGAATTTCCGGAGGAATTCCGATTTAGGATTCCTTCTCCTTCTTGAGGGGTATCTTGAGGGAATGTTCTTCATTTTCCTCACATCCAGGCTAGAGGCCAAGATTCCTCCATCAGGACAACATTATTTCTGCAGCAGAATAACACTATGTTGCTGGGTGTTGCAGTGAGGGTTCACTACACCATCTCCTTCAGCTATTTTTTTGAGGAAGATTATCTCTTCTCTTTGATATATCAGATTGGAGGCATCCCAGAGATTATTGAAGATTTTTGCATCAAGGACAACTCATTCCATTTCCCTACAACACAGTTTCATCCAGTGACTACGTTATTCAGGAGGAGCATTTGCAGTAGGGCTTTGCAGATACTTTTGGAGGGGAAGATCTTTAGTGAAGGGATCAGCCTTTCACTTGAAAGATCCATTCGAGGAGGCATACTCAGTTTTAGAATCAGATTTAGCCATCTCCATCCAGTTCTTTTTCTGAGTTGCTGCAGCTATCCAACAACTCAGGCATTTTGCAGATTTTGTATTTTATTGCCAATCCTTCTAGGATTGATGAGAGGTAGTCTTTGGGAGATGAGATCTTCACTCCCATTGTTGTATTGGACCATATATTGATATATCTATGTATTTGAAATATGTAGCATGAAGTTGCTCAATAAAACTGCGTTTTCATAGCTTGGTATACATTGTGTAGCAGTGGTTTTGTCATGCATCTTTATTTGTTTCTTGAGGCTAAGCATTGCCTATCTTGAGTGACCTTTTTCCTCAAGATCTTGTATTCATTGTTGCTGCTATTATTTAATGAGAAGGCTATGGATTTCTCTCACATTTCTATGAGTTGAGTGTTGCTGATGCACCAATATTGTGCTTGCTTATTTCTAGAGCTCCAACTTTAGAATATCTTGTGATATTCTCATTGTTGTAGCAATTTCCTGAAAAAGGAATATTACAGAGGAAGGTTCCTCCTCTTCTGTTTTTTCCATCTCCTCTTCACAAGTTAGTTTTTAGAGGAAATCTTATCACATTAGATACAAATGCATGATATGTACATAAGAATTCTATTTATTAAGAGTCCTAGGACTATAGAATAATAAAATAATAGGGAGGGTTGGTGAAAGAAGGAAGCCTTCCATATAACATGCCCAAAATAAATCCATGGCATACATTGAACAAGAAAATAAAAAATATCCAGTTTGGGCCCTTAGAGAAATGAAACTTGCTCTTAGGCTCCATGATGAAGTTTATTTCTATGAAAGTAGGGGTTTGTGCATCCCTTCACAATAATGATCCCTCCATAGGCTAGTGGAGAAGGATAAATCTAATAATTTCCTCATTCAAAAACCATGTGTAAGGGGATTTAATTTTAGGGAGGCTAAAAACAATCTTTAGCAATTGGGAATTTCAGTGGTTAGATGCTAATAGAATTTTTGGAGGCATTTTAATGGGATGGTTGATTGTTTTTTATTTAAATAATGTATTATTTATTCATTCAATTATTTGCATGGTGCTTAAGAGTGAAATTATAAAAAATTATGTGGCTATCTTGAATTTCTATTGGTTGGATGATAGGAAGTAGGTATTTTGGGATAACTTCTTCAACTTGTCGATGCTAAAGGAATCATATTTGATTATATGGGTTGGTTTAAAATTCACCATCAATAGGTCTAAAATATTAGGGGCAATGACACATCCTAAGTCACTATATAAATACTTCTTGCATTATTTTCAATCCATTGAGTTTATGGGCATGGAACTAATAAAACTGAAGCCCACCTAGTGCAACAAAAGACCAGGATTTATTGGAACCTCAAAGTTACTCGATCACTTCCTATGTTTGGAACAATTTCTAATGGGTTTGGATATGTATCATTGTTGGGTTGGAATTAGAGGAGAATAAGACCACAAAACCCATTCTACTCTAATTATTCGTGGAAGAGGAGAAGCCACCAAATCTCTTCAAGTTCAATCTAATCTAGCGAGAGGGGATTAACTTTCTTGAGTTGATGAAAAAATGATGGTTCCCATGCAACCCTAATATAGTATTGTTGTGGTGAGCACCAACTTAGCAGAGACACAAATCTATTTTTTTGTATATCACCAACCTACATATCTCCTATTCAAAAATAACTTTCTAAGAAAAACATTAATCTCCTTGTTGTTTATTTAGATTTTCTCATTGAGGTGACAAGTGAAGTTATGGCAAACTTCCCAAAACGTTTTGAATTTTGGCCTCTTTCCAAGATAAATTTGTATAGTGTTCCACATGTATATTTATGTATATATGGTTATGAAGTTCTACCTAGGTCACTTTAGTATGTCTTCGACCTCTGAAAATTTCATAGTCTAAAGTGTTTTAGAAAAATAATTATAAGGAAAATGTCATTGCCTTTTAAAATTGATTTTTGGACCATTCACAAACCCTAACTTCCAAAAGGTTTATCTATGAAATTATATTCAACCAAAATATGGAAAATGTATTAGATGTAATTTGAGATATTTTCTTAATTTTATCAAAATTTCATGGTATGATTCTTCACATGAAGTGAATTATACCCAAAGTTCCAAGTTCCCTCATTTGAAACAAATTTTAGGACCATTCAAAAACTGTATCTTCCATAGGGTATATATCTAACTTATATTGAACCAAAATATGATTTTTTTACCAAATATATCTTCAGATGTTCTCCCATTATGCTCACAATTTCATCTTATTATTTTTCATAGAAATCAAATTATAACAAAAGTTCCAAGTTCACTCATTTATAATCATTTCAGGACCATTCACAAACCCAAACTTCCATATGTTATATATCTGAAATTATATAACTAGAATATAAAATGTTTAATAGATGTACCTTGTAATGACTTCTTGGCCCTCACCACATGTCATTGTTTGAAACTGTAAAATTACATCAATGGATTCAATCCGATCATGCAATGTACTAAAAAAAGATACTGAATTCTTTTACAATATTTTCCAAATATAAATTATGATCGCTTAATCACATGCAAGTAAGAGAACGAAGTAAATCAATCGCACAACACAAGTTTTTATTGGGGAAAGAAACTTCTTAAAACCCCTCCATATTTCTTGTATAATCAACCAAGGAATCATGAAACAATACAATGCATGTGTGCTCACCACAACCTCATACACTCTACCAATTGTCTCACACTGATATAGGAAAAATTGGACCAATACATAGCCAATTTCCTACACATCTTCAACCTGCCTTGCTCACACAATCCATAGGAAAAATAATTTCTATTAAATAGGAATTCCAACCTTCCTTGACTGCGCAATCCATCATGGGCTTCCTGTGGCTTTATAACTACACTTTTGCAGTTCACTAATAATACAACTAATAGTTTACTTGCCTTTAACCTTTGTCTCAAATGGGTCGTCATCAGAATTAACATGCATGCAACTATTAGTAGTGATTCATCAGCTACCTGGTAGATCACTACGTGTGAATTGAATTTATGTTAATTCACTTGATCTTCCACTAGCTCATCAATAAGTTAGATCTAGCTAAATTGATTTTAACTCAATTAATTTGAGTTAACTAATTTCACTCACACCACACTAGTGCTACGACTACGACTCGACCCTGTAAATAATAGAATCACTCTACATGCCTACTATTTGACCTGTTAGGTCCTTGTAGTTTTTCATATTGGAAGGACCAAATAGACAAGGGTAACATCAAACCAACATTGGAGTCCTAGGACCTAGCCTTCCTAGACTCAGAGAGGGATCTCTCTATGTTTGTATAAATGATATGACTTGATAGATTTAGGATGTTGATTTTAGGCTAGTTAAAGTGATAGGGTTTGTTTGTTTTGTTTTGTTTGGTTGGGTTGCTTGTCAAGAAGAACAGATAGAGTAAGAGAAATTCAAACCATTGGGCTATGGGGTCTGTGAAAGGCTTGAAAAGTACAATAATGAATCAAGGGTGTTTCATAGGGCAAGTTAACAAAACCAAATGGATCTCAATAGCTTCTATGGGAGTGAAATGAACATTAAGTTGTGAATTTAGTAGGTTTAAAAGGAAGTTAAGAATCCTTTAACATATACTATAACAAGAAGAGTCTTTAATATCACTATGTTTAAGAAAGAATCAAAGGACATGGCACACCATAAACTTCTTTGACCTATCTTTACCAAGTAAATTTTAAAACAACAATCCAACAAACACTAGAGAGTAGGGAACTCCTAAATTCTTTAGTTATTCACCTTCAGAGAAAGAAAACATTTAAGATGACAAACAAGTGATGATTAAAGAGCAGGGAACTCCTAAATCTCTTCAATCAGACTTTTAAAGACCTTCAAAGTGACTATGCAAGATGGACTAAAGGAAAGAGAAAACCATAAACTTCTTTAGCCAAACCCTAATTAGTAAATTTCAAAGAAAAGACCTTAAAAACAATGTTTCAAACTACACCAAAGGACATGGCATACCATAAACTTCTTTGGCTTGAATCCATTAAATCATTTTGAAGAAAAAAAGCTAAATGGAACCAAAGAGAAACTAAGAATTCTCTAATCAGACTCAGCAGAGGAAAACATTTGAACAATAGAAGGCAGATAGGCTTAAGGTGCCTCTAGCAGCATATCTTAACCTAAATTTTCTGTTCTATTGCAAGAGAAAAGATGAAAAAAATGGGAAACATAAAGAAATAATAACTAAATTGGAATAAAATCACCATTTGACAAAGTCCATGAATCCTACAAATTTTCTTGCTCCATGATCATTCAGTCCAAGACAATTACAAAGCTCCAAAGCCAAAAACTCTTTATCACTCAAAGTCTATGTGATTTTCATCTCAATAATCAACCAACCACGAACTGAAGCATACATGCAGTATTTATCTGCAAAATGAGGAGGTGAAACCTAGCTAGGGTTTGATAAGTCATTTATTACATATTTAAGGCATTTTGACCTTTGAGACCATGAAAGGCCCAAGGAAAAAATATCTAAAACTCATTCATTGTAATAATAACTTCTAACATATCTATTGAGCTAATTTTGGAAGCATTTGACCTTAAGGCTGCTCAATAACTTTTACAATAACTCCTAGTGTATTTTTTTGAATTTTTGGCAAGGGTGTAGCGCCAATGGTTGAGGGCACAGCGCCACTGGAAAACGTGTAATGCCAATACTAGGAAATTTCCTGTTTTGCTACTGACTTTTGGAGACCTTCGCGGTGTCCAAATGAGCTGCATGATAGATCATTGGAGAGCTTGTCCTATCTAGTTTCTAGATATGCCTTCAGTTTTCAAAATGGTGCCCATTTTCCTTGTCAAAATTAACTTCATCAAATACTGATAAACGCGCAGCGCTAGTGCTGAAAAGAGGGCAGAAAGGTGATTTTTTGGTGGTTTTTGGCCCTTTTGAGTGACCAGTTGTGTTCCAAATGGTATGAAATTTTCTGAGGATAATGCCCTTTGCATGAGGAACATGAATATGTTGACCTTTTTCCATTTTAGTGCCCCAAAAAGGAGCGTCGCACCACTAGATTTGTACGTTTAGCCCAATTTCTGCAATTCAAACTGTCAAAAATAAAAAATGTGCAAAATGGTGCCAATTTTGGAATTCAGCTTGCTGATGAAGAGTTAGAAGCTTGGAGGGATACACCAACAAGAATATTAAGCTTTTTCTTCTCCATTTTCTTGGCTAAGGTTTCCTTCAATTTGTTCTTACACTGCCTGAGCTTGATGTAGTAGACCTTGTTTCTAGTGATGTACTTGTTAGACATGTGTTTGAGCTTCTCATTGTCTTTGTTTGCCTTATGGAGGAGATTATAAATGTGTAGGCTAACTATGTCGATCCATACCTCTCTATCATCTTCAACTTCCTTAGCAATATTTTTCCTCAAAACTAAGTTTATTTTCCTCATGTTTTTCCTGCTCTAAAGCTCTCTTAAGACCTCTTCTTTTTGGTCTTGACTTGATGGCTTGAGTATCATAATGGTCAGAGTCATCAGGTGCCATCATTTCCTTACCCATGATGTCTTTGTCCTTTAGCTACTTATTCTCTTGTTCTAAGAATGATGTGACAAATTGGGCTTTTTCCATGTTCTCCTGCAGTTCTTTGATCATTGCATCCTTCTCTTTGATGATCAACTTTGAGGCCTCATGATCATCTTGGTCATCCAAGTCCATCTATTAAACTCTCCCTGTCTTGCTCATGATGAAGGTATTCCTTGGAATTTGTGCCTCCATACCACTTTGTTCTTCCTCAGACATGTTAAACTCGGTTTTATAGAACCCTAGGGCTAATGTGAAATGAGATGAAGGGAGGGTAATGAAAGGGAAACTTTGCAAATGAAGGGAATGAATGAGTCGGTATAAGTGTAGGAAATGAGTGAAGAGGCAAACTAACTCAATGACAACCCTTAAGCAATGTAATCACTCCTTTTTATGACTGATTTTCTTTAAGGAGGATCGAGTAATGGTAAAATAGTGATTTCAAGCTTGAAACTTAGGGTTTCTTCTAGGGTTTCACTTCAATTGATTAAGAATTCACCAAATGGCATAAAAATGAGGCTTATGGTATGAACTTACCTATTATTAGTTCTTGGAAGACTTTGGCAAAGAATTGAAGGAAATTTGATGTGATTTCAGTGATGGGAAAGCTTAGAAAACCTCTCTGGCAAGGGTGCAGTGCCAAGCTCTAGGCGGGTAGCACTGATGCAAACATGCAAAGACAAGTGTTGAATGCACAACGCCAGGATGACAAAATGAAACACTGTTTTGCATACCACTTTTGGAGGTCTTCCCAGTGTCAAAATTGGGCCTAGGATAGCTCGTTTGAAATATATTGAAGTATACTTTCTAAAAATACCTTTTTTTGCTGATTGCAGTTTTTTTGACTTGTCAAAAGTTGATTCTCCCAAGACTGGTCAAAAAGTGCTGAATCATGGTGCATAAATGCAGAGTGATGGTGCAAGAAACTTTTGGAGGCCTTCCTCAACTCCAAATTGAGCTCATGATAGCGCATTGGAAAGCTCGTCTAGTTTAGTTGTCATTTGACTCATCAAGAAAGTCATTTGGACACTCCAGCTATGAGAAAACGTGATTTTCCCAAGGTCACTCTAGAAATGAAACAAACCCCTTGTAGCACCTGTAAATCTAAAATTTCTCCCAAACCATAATACCTGTGTAAAAATTGAAGGATTTTTTTATTCCTTTACCTATTATTGACGAAAACCTCTCTCACATTTGTAAAATTTATCTTCGTTTGTTCATAAACACAATTTTAAGCGAAATTTGCCTTGTGTGCTTCCTCCATGTCCTTTTCCTGCAAGTAATCACTACTTTGGCACTCAAGTGGACTTAACAAGTTTACAAAGCCTAGTCATATACAAGACCAGGTTTTTTCTCTTTCCCTTGCTGTACATGATTTTCATTCAGGAGTAGACAATCTACATCATCACTAACTTCTGCTCACAAATCCTTGAACACTCCTGCAGAAGTGCTAAACTCTTTGCATTTTCCACATTTGCAGGTTCCGAACTGAGAAGATAATCCTCTTTGGATATTTTAGGTCCTTCTTGAATAACTGTGTCTTGACGTTCTATTACATCTAAGCCATATTCTAGCAAAGGAAAAGCAATGCCTGAAACATCGAAGGATGACCTTAAACAATGTAAAACCCTAATGACTTAGTGCGAGGCTCCTTTGACCTGATTTTGGCTGAAATTTGGCTTGGATATTTTCAATTGAAAACAGAGTATTGTTATAGGCTATTATTCCCAAAAGGACATGGGAATGAGTTAGCTATAGGAAACCATAGAGGGGAGGTGGAGATTAGTGACAAGGGAAAAAAGGGCAATGAGGTTATAGGTAGGAAAGAAAGATGAAAATGGGAGGCGTAAGCCCATAATGAGTCTTTTAGGAGAAACAGGGTGAATTTGAGAAGATCAAATGAGGAATTGTGAAAATAGGTTTACCAGGATAATGAAGGCAGTGAGATTTCTGAAGCTCAAGATATTCAAGGAATATTGTTTCTAGAAATATAGAACCATCTTAAAGTCATCTAAAGATAGTGAAAAATGCCGATGAATAACAGTGGCTCCACTTGGGGAGGGAAAATCCTTTAGGAGGTGTCAAGAACCTTATTTTGCTGTTGTTCTTGGAAGTAGTGCTCTTTTAACATCTTAAAAAACATGATTTCTCTAGCTACCCATCATACTTTTCCTAACATTTTCTCTTCATTTGGGTGCATTTGGATTGAAAAACTCTGAACGTCATCTTTTTTTTGAAAGCACAAACTATCTATGTCTACCCTTATAACTTCCAAGAGCTCAGATTAGACTGACGAGCTCTTTTATTCTCTACCAAATCTACTTATTTGTCAAGTTTAAGTAGTTTGACAGATTTTCATTCACTAAACTACAAACAAGAAATTGAAAGCATGATCAAATCAAGATTAAGTAGTTTGATCTATCAAGATCTATGGCATTTTGGACAAGCTGCACACATATTTCATTTTTGTGAAAAAGTAAAACTAAAAACTGAGGGCTATAATTTTTAATGTGTCATTCATCCCTCTCTTTTCTCTTTGATTCAGATTTGAACTTTGGGAACCAATATATTTTTCTAACCTAATATACTGATAAGCCAAGTTTAAATAGTTTGGAAAATATTTATTCACTAACCTATCAGCAAAAATTCAAAACTTGTTCAATCATGATTAGGTTGTATGACTGGACAAGACTTCCTTTCAAAACGCAGTGGCATTTGGACTTGCGCACTTTTAGAATTTTCTTTTTTGGTATGGAGCTTTACCTCTTCTTTTATCTGCCCTCTTTTCTCTTTTTGTTTTTTTTCTCTCGCTTTTTTTTCAAAACAATCTAAAACTAAAAAAAAATATGCTCATAGTGCTGAGCTTATTTGCATACCTATCTATCATATTCTAACTTATATATGATATATACATTAGGTGAACTTTCTTTTCTAATACAACCAATAAAGTAAGTGACCACATGATTGATTCTCATTCAGCCTTTTAGGTGTGCTGAAAAAATAAAAAGGCCACTCCCATCTCATCTTATTTTGAACAACAGTGCTCAAAATCTTCTTTATACTCTGCAACAAACTGTTCCTGGCATAGTTTACTCCCTTTTCAAATGTTTCTAAGACAAAATGAAAGGGGTATTTGAACAACTGGCCTAGAGGATGTAAGGAATAAGCTTCATCTAGGACTACTCCTTCCTCCACTTTGTTGAGCTTGGGATTCTTTTGAGAAAGACACTCCACCTCTTCTTCATGGTCATCTGACTTAGCAGCCTCAGTATATATTATTGTGTTGCCTATGAACAACCTTGGTATGCCTTGATTTAATGGGCTGAATTTTGTCTGAAGGCCCTCATTAAGAGATTTTTCAGGAAATAGGCCTTCCTGAGAAGGTAGTGCAGCTCTATCATCAATTTGTTCCTTTGTTTATTCATGAGGAAATGTTGCAACACATAAATCATCAGTATAACAAACAAGAATAATTTCTTTATATAAAAATTCAGAGGTTGGCTGCATGCTCAGAACCTGATTGATTTCTCCTTCAGTTAAAGGAGGAGGCATTTTCCTTTTTCCTTGGTTAGAACCACAGTTGTTCTCTTTCTCTTGTGAGAGATCATAAAGCTGGATGTCTTCTTGAGCCTTAAACAAAGGAGCAGTTGAATCATCAATTGTCCCTTTAGAGAGATCCTGTGGATTCTCTTCTTTTCCTTGATTTATTTCATGCTCAACCAAATTCTCCTGATTGTCATGAAAATTAAATTGAGTATGAAATTCATGAATTGCCTCTTATAGATCCTCAGGGTGCCAATTTCTTTTCATAATCTAAAATGAATTAAAGCGTAAGGGTAGAGACTCTAAATGTGTTGACTCCTTCTCTATTTCAGATTATGTGATTTCAAGATGGCTTAGGGGGAGAACTTCTCGATCTGAAAAAGGGTTTGTATCATCCATCTCGTCCTTGATTGATTCCGTAGAGCATTCCTCCTTGTTTCTATTTTCAACCTGCTTGCAATGCTCTCTTAATATGGAAGCACAAGATTTAGGAAGGGAGCTTAGTCTTTCTTGAAAACTTCCTACATTTTCTTCTTTTCACTCTTTCTCAGCACACACATTTTGATCTTTATCTTTGCATTGTAATGATTGAGCTTGTTCTTCCCAAGAAAATAGTATTGGTTGTTTTGAATAGTCAGTTCCAACCTCAAAATTGTACTCTTCCTCTTTCCTCCTGCTAATCATACGCATTGCTTTGTTAACTGTGTTTGTCAACATATCGTGCTTTATCTCTGAAGACATCAGTTGCTATTTATCTACTTTATCCTTATCTATTGCTCTTAGCTTTGCCTCCCTATTCAGCATGTTGGCTTCCACATCAACTACCATCCTTTGCATTTCCTCCAGGGTTGAAGGGTCCCTTTCTCTTATTTGGAATTCCATCTCTGGGTCAAAGGCATCTGTGTAGTGCAAGAGAGCCCACCCTAGGGGTGGCTTTATCTTAACATGTATTGCATGGTATACTTTATTGAACCTGGCTGAAAAGTGTTGTACTGTCTCCCCTGGTTGTCTCTTTAGATGGTTATACTCTTCCATGATCAAAAAAAAATTTCCCAGGACCACCCACCTATCTAGGAAGACTTGATTGAATTTATGAAAATTGCTAATGTTTGAAGCTGGAAGATCTCTGAACCAACTTTTAAATTTTCCTTGCAATGATAGAGAAAACGTTCCGATACACACCTCATCTTATTTTACCTCAAACAGATCAAGGAGGTCCTCAAGATTTTGAATGTTCTTTTCAACGGTGACTTTTGAGTTTTCTCAATCAAATCTGGGTAGTTTGTTTATACAATTTGCAGGGAGGTCATGGAGGATAGGAGGCAGAACCAGAAGCTTGTATCTATCTGGAATTTTTACAGGTATAAGAAGTACCGAAGGAGGCTTATAACCATTTGATATTTCAGCAAGAGTAGGTGAGATAGTATGAGGCTCATGTTTTCCTGGATTCTTCCCAAATGCATCAAGAATGTGCATAGGGGTATAAGCATGTATAAGGTCTATAATTTTTGGTTTAGCCTTTTGAAGCTCATGAAATTTCCAATGATCAATGTAAACCTCAGTAGTATTTTCTTGGTCAGGTTTAAAGTAAGACAAAACATAGTCACATACAAAAAAATGATCTCTTGGATCCAATTTGGGCTTGAATACCTTCTCTTTCCAGGCTGACCAGTCATGTTTTAGGTTCTTCCTCTATTGGAGTCTTTGTATAGAATTGATATGAATTTGGAGTTTCCAGGTGGATGATTTACAACTGTTGGGCCAGAATTGTGAATTACGGATTAAACATGCTTCCCTAGACAGATGACAATCTAGAACAACAGATTAAAGACTATACGACTACCTTTCCTAACTCAGAAAAGACACACAGAAAGGATTAGAGGCTTACTTTTGATCCAAGCGCTTCTAAATGTATCCTTCTATCCCTTTCGTTGTAGCTTCAAATTCAAGTGGTTTGTGCGAAATGCTTCCTGCAATAAAGAACACTAAAACGACAGAAGATAGTAGTAATATAGATGTCTATTCAAGCTAGTTAGCTAAATCAGTAAAGCATAAACAATATAAATCAACTAATATCTTGCAATATGGAAAATCAAAGTCAAGACAGATGCTTATAGGGAAAAGTAAGATGTATTATTTATTGATGATAGAAGAAGAGGTTACAACCAAATGACCGATTTGAAGTGACCCTTCCAGCCACGATCCTCGGCCCCATCACAGTATAAATATCTCTAGCATCTGTTACACAAATATAACTCTCAATTGAAGATCCTCCAACATTTCTCTACTCAAATTATTCCTTCTGAAACACTCAGATCTGTGTTCAATTTATATATGAATTGAAGGTATTTTTGGAATGAATGACTTTCCAATAATAGGAAAGACATGTTCCCAGTCATGTAGATTTCAAATGGACACTTGGATTTGAAGCTTGACACATGTGAACTCTTCTAGAAGGAACTCGCCAAGTGGAGATTCCGGAATAATGAGAATTTTTCTCCTAATGTGACCAATGCACCCATAGATGTCGGGAAGTGCTTTGCAGAGCAACCTTGCATGGGGCTACCTACATATGCAACACACTTAGTCCCCTTAGAGGTAGCGTTGGTGAATCCCACATGCTATATAATAATCTTCAAACCTTGGAAACCTTTGCTTGATGAAAGTCATGTTTGATTTGTTTTCTTCTTGCCTTAGGGCATGTAGCAACTTGAAATGATAGGGAATGATAGACCCTTAGTCATTGGTCCTAGAGATCATGCCCAGTTAACTAGGTCATTGGGAATGATGCCAAATTGACCTATAACAATTGCCCCCTAAAGCATGAGGTAAAAGTAACGAAAACATTTGATTGAGATGCTTTACACTGTGATGGGCTGGAAACGAAGTAGAGTGGTCACCTGCATCAATATTACAATACAGTACATCATGATATATCCTCTTTGATCATAATTGCTGAGGGTAGGCATTCCCATATTCAACACATAAACAATCTAATAACATGTACATATTTCAGAAATTTGTTGACATTGGAATGTTTCCCAATGCAGACATGCCTACAGATATAGGCCCATGTTCGGATGACAATCTGTATGTAAGGTCACCGTACAGATGATGTGTACAACAATCCTGAAATTGCTGCCCAAATGGATGAAACTAGATCCGGGGACTTCTTATCTCATTCACTTGATCATTAGGGTACAATTCTATCCATGCGAATATATGATTTGTCATCAAACATGGAAAGACATCATTTGATTACCAGCCAATGATGTGGTAAGTTAACAAACACGAGAGAACCACCATTAATGAAAATGGCTCTCAAGGTACTACAATACATTTCGTAAGGCGTGAATAGATGATTTGATGTCAAACACCAAACAAAATTTTTGAGTCAAAGGTCCAGAAGCGAGGATCTTGTCGATGCTGTAACAAGCCTCATGGTACTGGAATCTGATGTTTCTAAGTGAACTTTCTGGATATTGATTTGTTGTTGACAGGAAGTCACCTTATTGCGAAACAGGAGTTACTAATTTCGGAGACAAGGGTATGACTTGATATAGTAATTTTCAGGGATGACGGTCATGAGAATAAAGGTTTACGAGTATTGCAGAAGCCTGAGTGTATTCACTGGATGACTTCTCTTGAACATATCGACGACACTGTGATGAGTTGGCAACATTGACCCAAAACCAAAGTGAAGGTATGATGAACCATAGGTGTGAATGAACCTTCAAGATGATTACCCAACCCAAACATTCATGAACATGGAGTGAAGGAAGTGTCATGTTCAAGAGCGACTTGCTACCATAAAGAAACTTTTGCTCACTTTTCCCAAATTTTCCCTGGTCATTTGTCGACCATTACCTCTTTATTTTTTAACAAGATTGAGGAGGATAACATTTGCTTGATCTATAATTCAACCCTTCGAGTGAATAAAGTATCTCTATTTAATAATTTAATGAGTCTAGTGATGAATGAAACTCGATTCTTGCCATGATCAACAAGGCCATCACTATTTTATGTTTTAACGAGCTTAACGATAGTGATAGCCCGGTCCTTTTTCATATTTAGAGAGTTTGAAAAAGTGGACGAGAGAAAACTCCATAAGCAATTTTTCTTAAATTTGTCACTCAGATCCGAAAAAGTGTAAAATAATATCTGAGAGAACCTCTTTGGTCATGTTTAACCAAGGTATTCCTTTTTCATAAATAATCTATCTCATTATGGAAAAGGGTTAAACTTATACTAAGTAGATATCAATTCATTTACTTTTACGAGCTCAAAAAGACAAGTTCTCGACGATATTTTCACATTATCGGAGTCTGAAAAGAGCTAAAATAAGACTCCAGGGGTTCCTTTTTTGCTGTTATCAAAGCTTGAAAAAGAGATAAAAGTGAGCTTCAAATCCTTTTTCGTTTTTAACAAAGCTCGAAAAATAAGGAGAAAAAGCATGCTTTATGGTCAAGTCATTCTTAAAATAAATCTGCACGACTAATCAGTTGTAAGACCTGTTCAGAACAACATAAAATGGATTAAAAATACCTATTTCATGATAAAAACATAATAAAACCATAGTCATAGCAATAAATATGATTTGAAAACAATTAAATGACTATTAAAAAGAGTTTTTACTATGAATTTTTACCATTCCACAGTTACCATTTGCATTTTGGAGCTCTGAACCTGTTTTTCCCCCGAACTTCAACGGTTGATTGCGTGCAATTAGTAAGAATGTTTTGAATGCCCCATGCAAGAGCACATGTCGAATTCCCCTTGGAAGAGAAGATGCCCCCCAAGCTTCATTTCATTCATCTAAGTAGATTACTAGTTACTAATAGCTGGATGGAATGAAGGTTCATTATAAGGGAGGATTTGTTTCATTTTTTAACGAGCTTGACATAGGAAAAGAACTATGCTCATGACCTGTTTCATTTTTTTAATGAGTTTGACACAGTAAAAGAACTTTCCTCAAAGTCACTTGTTTCATTTTTTAACGAGGTTGACACAAGAAAAGATAACTATCCTAATAGGCACTTGTTTCATTTTTTTAACGAGGTTGACACAAGAAAAAAGAATTGTCCTCATAGGCACTTGTTTAATTTTTTAACGAGGTTGAAACAAGAAAAAATAATTGTCCTCAAAGCCTGTTTCATTTTTTAACGAGGTTGACACAGTAAAATAACCATCCTCATTGTGCAGTTGGAATAGTGAGTGTGTGCTGGAAAAGAAGTTGTCTAACGGAGTCATCATTTAAGTAATTTGATGAGCACCATAAATGATAAGTTATAACATGTGTCGACGGGTCTTCTCGAGGGTTTTCATTGAATTTTGGAATTTCTGAGGGTAATTTCTATGGTATCACCGGCCACCAAGGATAATAAATGATGGGATCAGCTTGATATTGCACTGAAGATGTGAATAAAGGATCAAGCCATTCAGTAATCATAAAGGAGGAACTAGATTGGATTCCAGATGATGACATGGGTGAATTCAATGGACAAAACATCGAAGATGAAGCAACAGTAGATGCTGTCACAGCTGAAATAAATGGTTCAGTTTGGGATGTGTTGAAGCCTCGAAAATCGCTGCAACAACATTGGGGGATAACCACCCGGTCCGGACCTTAAAGCAGCTCCTTTTCCGTTTGGTGTGGTGGCTCCGACTGGTTTAACTAGGTACAGTTACCTTCTCCCTATTTGCTATTGGTTTATAATGTATTTTTAACTACCAATAGACAGGGATATCAGATCACTTCTTCTTGCTGATCAGGCAAGAGAATGACCCTTAAGCTGATTTGGGTTCAGCCAAGCCACAACTAAAATTTTGCCTCTTTAAGGAGAGGACTTAAAAGAATGTAGAATTTACTCTAAATGTAAGCTTATTCTATAATGTAAGCAAAATAAACTAATCTAAATCCTATCTCAATTAGGTAGATGAAAATCTAACCCAACTAAGAGCAAGATGATTAAATAATGAGAATTAAAATATGTCTGGTTTTAAATTAATGTTAAGCTAACGAAGAAATTCAATTAGCTCACATTTGTGAGTACCAAAACACATTCTATTGAGACCATTTGACTGAAATAATAAATCAACAAAATTCCGGAAGAAATTCACAAAAATTGATATCAATTATCATATCAGTCAAACTAATAATTAAGCAATAACATGTGGAAGAAATTCACAACACATTACTATTTAATAAATCAGTGTTATAAGACAGATTTCTGAGTAATGGTTACTCAGAAATCAGAGTTTAATTCATAAGAGCAGAGATACTTAACAATTTAAGACAAATTATCCATATCAACATAAATGCCAAAACATGAATAAAATGAAACAACAATTTTATTAACATAAAAATGAAACTGGTATTTGATACAGAAATGCCAAAAATACCAGTTAATTGAATCTGCTTCTCTGATCCTGGTCTCTAACAGTACTTTACATTACTTGAATTTCTGCTTTCAAGACTAGAGCTGCAGAAATGCGAACTCTGCCCATCATGCATAATAAAAGACATAAAGCATAAACCCTCAATAATGTTCAGATCTGAAACTTTCTCTCCTCCCCATCTACAATTCTAAATTTCTATTACAGAAATGCTTCTAGAAGTCTGGAATTGCAGAGGAGAGCAGCCCCATTTACATTTTGCAATCTGCAATTTATAATCTTCCCAAAACTATTTTTAGAAGAGAGTTTGTTTGAAGAAAAATCTGCCCAATCCAACTTTAATTGTTCAAAAATTCCAATATTTAATTGTTGGAGTCTTCTCATTGATTGAAATATTTTTCCTCAATATCTCTTCTACTGTTTTTTCTGCAAAAAGAAATTAAAAAATCATTTAAGAAGCAAAAATAAAATCCAAATATTATTTCTATCATTAAAACAAATCCAATCAAATTCTATTTAAATAAATAAAAATGAAATTTGAGCTTCTTATTGATACTCATAATGATTTTAATTAATCAATGATATTATTGATGCATGAATCTGCAATTAGAAGAGGCTGGACAAATGAAAATGAAGAAAACAAAACTCAGAAAATTGATTTTATTTTTAGAAATTCGGAGCTTGATTTTCTACCTGATTTTTGACCCAATAAATGATCAAATCTGTTATTGAAACCTCCTCAGAAATGTTCTCCTTGATTTTCTCTTTCCAATGAGCCGTCATGGGCCTCATTTGGCCAAGTAAAACTCAATTTATGAGCTTCCAAAGTTGATAAGTCAAATCTGATATAATTCTGGAAATTCAGTTGCTCCTCGTGACTCAATCGGATCGGAAGTTTTGAACATTGACTCAATCGGATCGGAAGTAATGAGATCAATCGGGGCTGACAAGCTTAATCGGATCGGAGGTAATGAACTCAATCGCATCGCATAAGTTCAATGTGACTCAATCGGATCGGAAGTAATGAGTTCAATCGGGGCTGACAAGCTTAATCGGATCGGAGGTAATGAGCTCAATCGCATCGGGGCTGACAAGCTTAATCGGATCGGAGGTAATGAACTCAATCGCATCGGATGAAACTAATGAGCCTCAATCGCATCGGGAAAAATCATTGCATCGGGGTTTTTTAAAAGGATGTTCACATGAATATTTCCGATGCGATGTGTTTTATGCAAAAATTTAATTTAATTTTTTGTTTTTTTTTTATATATTTGTTTTTAATATAAAATTTTAGAGATGTTAAATTAGACTACGAATTTATCTAAAATGATGATTTACCTAAAACAACCATTTTGACATTTTGGAATTTTTTTCGAGATTAGTAATTTATTTGAAAATTGGAAAATTGGAATAAATGACTGAAATCCCGATGCTTTATGATTTGGCTGTATAAGTAAAAATAAAAATTGTTAATAATAACTAACAAGGGGTTAATATTTAGACTAAATGCATTATTGAACTACGCATTTTTTAACCCAGGCGACATAATTGATTAGACTTCAAAGGAGTGTTATTTACAAATCGGTTGACCAAATGAGACGAAACAAGCGTCAACAAGAAGCTTATAAAAAAACAATTTCAACCAAGCAATCAAAACAAGAATCTAAAAAAAATGAAAAATTAACAAAACCGTAAGATAATTGACTTAATAAAATCATAAAAGGTGTTTAGCTAAAAATTTTATAGAAAGGGTCCCCATTATTTGATGTGAACAAGTTAAAAATGGGGGGTTGTTGTACCGTACAACAATTGGCGATTCACTGGAAGAAACAGTTATCTCTGTTTGATAAAAATGAAATTTTCCTAAAATTAAAGTAAAAATAATTAAAGAAGAGAAAATTATTTTTGGAATGTTTGACTAGGTTCATTAATTTGAATAAAAGCAACAATCATCTTACTGTAATTTTCTTGAAATTCCTCATAAATTAAAATATTTCATAACTCTATATCAGTCCTTAATTAGTTCTAGAGATAAAGCAGGGGTCACTTTACAGCCGAGCTTTTAAAGTGTACTCATTTGTCACAGGTAGAGCCACTGCTGCCAGCAAACATCTCTAGTCTCGACAGGGTTACCTTTTAATCATCAATGATTCAGAATCCTATCTATTTAAGAATTATTGACCTAGAGATAAATCCATTTATATATGCTTATTTTTTATTTTTTATTCTTAAAAGCCATTGTCCTGGTTTGGTAGCCAGATAGTTGACAATGCCATTCACTGGTTATAATTGGACTGAACAAGCTGGCTCGTGATGAGACCCCTTGTCTTACAATTGTTTGAAATTATAAGCCATTACCCTGGTTTGTTTAGCAGTGTTGGTAATGTCAGCATATTTTTCCCCTATGATCATGGTAAGCAGGCTCGTGATGAGACCTCTTATCTTTTAAGTTTTAAATATATTTTTGGATTACACTCTAGAAAAATAAAACTCTTTTTAAATAGGGAGAATCATTAACTCCTTAAGAGTTCAGAATGACAATTTCAGAGTTAAAAGTGCTTTGTTGTAAAGTGTCTTTACTTGTTTAAAAATAACTTTTCTTGACTGATAATAGAATCTTGAAAGATCTTAATAAAGTATTGAAATCTCAAAATAATTACAATTTTGATGAAAAAGAAATTTCTCAGATTTCATGATACTTCGTCAAATTTTCTTGTTTTGTAATCTCTTCCTTAAGTATGTCTACCTTTATAATAAGAAAAACAAATTTTGCTAAGAGATTTTTAAGAAAAAGCTAATAGGAGACTATTAACAATTTTTCCTATGTATGCCAACCATTGTTAAGTAATAAAATTCCTTCCATATAAAACATAACAAAGTTACCAAAATCAAAATTGAAAACCAAAGGAAAAGAATTCTTAAACTAAAGTGAGAAAAGAAATCAGCAAACAAAATTAAAATGAAGCAAAAAAGTGGAAAAGAAAAATCCAAGCTTTTGAAATACAAACTCTAACAAAAAAAATGTTTATACCAATGTCTCAACAACATGAAGTAAAATAAAATAATCATGTAATCATTTCTTCTTATGTCGAGATCCATAAAATTTATACCTTGCAAGGTTGTAAATGCTTTAGGTTTCAGATAGCAGTGATGATAAAATTCAGCCACAATGAAAAAATTTCTGTTTGATGTCAATCTTGTCATTTTCAAAGCATTATCTTAATCATTTTCTAAAAAAAAAAATGCTTTAAAGAAATAGATTAAAGGTTCAGAAACTTCCCAGTGCAGCTGTTTCAATGAAGACTATCGTTTCTTCTTGAAAATAAAACCAGGAAAAGAGCATAGGGCTTCCAAAATATGATTTAGCAGATGATTGAAAGTTTTTATGAAGAGCTGCAAAACAGATTCAAATATCAACATAATTTAAAAAAACAAAACTGAAACTAAAGTAATGAAATGGAAATTAATGAAAGTGGGTACATGAATCTTACCATTGGATGATTGCATTTGATCTTACCTGAAGGTATCAATTTCTCCAATACTAGCTGACTTCTTCTTTTAGTTTGACATTAAAAATATGAAGAAGGAAAACTAACCAAAATCCCATAACCCAAAATCATTATTTATTTTATTTAATTTAAAGCAAGCAGTAAAATGTAAAAACGAAATGCTTTGTGTTCAAGGGAATTGAAATTAAAACAATTGCGATAGCAGTGATGCGATTTTTATAATAATCGGTGATGAACGAAGAACGATAAGCAATGAACAATCGGCAATTAGTGAAAAGTGATGACCTATAAGCATTTGGCGATTAATAAAAAGCGATAGCGATAAGCAATTGGTGATGAATTATTGCATCACAATTTTTAAAATGAGCACACAATGATGTATTCAATTTTCCTCCCGAATTGCGATTAGACTTGTTGCATCGGAGGTCTTTCAAAATTAATCCTTGACTAATTTAATAATTTGCGATTGAGATTTGAACTTCATCGCATCAGAGTTTTTGCAAATGGATATATCAAAATGAGGTCTCTCTGATTTGCGATTGCCGATTGGGTTCATCGCATCGGAACGTTTGAAATGAATTAACCTTATGTTAAATGTGATATGCGCGTTTGCTATCCATTTCATCGCATCAGAACTTTTGTAATGAAAAACAAACCTTTCAATTTATTCCAATGCAATATGTGATTTGATATTTTATGAAAAATTGAATGATGTAACACATCAGAGATCTTTCATCGGAAATATGAAAATCAAGTTGGAACATTTCTGATATGAATCTTGCGATACTGTTTTTAATTTCAATTGGATTTTTTAAATGAATGAAAGCAAAGTTAAAGAATGATCAAATTCTAATGAATAACAAATAAAATTTCCCTAAACCTGTTGCAAATTTGAAATGGGTTTACTGCTTACTTTATGTTTTGAAAAGAAATAAAAACCTGCAAATAAAACAGAACACAAATCAAAAATAAACTAAGGAAAAAAATGAACTAATAATGGATGAGAATAAAGTTGTAAATGCGTACCTGAAAGGAATTTGTCTGTAAATTTTACCTCATAAATCTTCAAATTCTTCCTTTGATTAAAATCATCTCATTATTTATTTTAAATCTAAGTGTGCAATCAGCCTGAATGAAATCAATCATTCATGTTCATAAAACATAAAATTTACCATAAATAAATATAAAAATAGACTCTCCTTTTGAATTGAAACAACAATTTATTATCTCTGCTTATTCTGAATAACTTGAGAAGAATCCGTATTGTTATTGTGACTGTTCAATAATGTCTTTAGTGAATGAATATGATGCATATTGCAGCATCAAATAATAAACTAAAGATTAGAATGGGATAAAGCCACTAATTGTAGAAAAATATCAAAATAGATTTGAATGTGTGCACTCAGCAAAATTGACATCCTTAAGGTCAGCTTTAGCAAATTCCGAGGAAGATAATATGAACTTCATATGATTATCGTGAAAGGTTAGACTGACTACTAATGATTGAGTCGGAATTAAGCTTATCACAGACAATCATACATTTCATGGGATAATGAGATCATGAAGCTCTTACATCTTCAACCTTTATTATATAAATTCCAAAAGAAAATCTTAGAAGGAAATCTCGAAATGAAGAAAAGTGGCTTTGAGGCGATCAATGCCAAGTGCAACCTCAATTGAATTTAATCAAGACATTATTCAAAATAAGCAGAGTAGAGGTATTGATGCAAGAAATTTAAAAAAGGAAAGAAAGAATTAAAACTTTCTGATAAGGAGAAAATGTTTCAGTGAACATGCATGAGAAGGCTGATTGCTTTGTTTTATTTTTTAATCTACAAAACTGTTAAAACAAATTAACTATACAAAACAAACAAACTAAATTAATTCTACTCCTATTCTAACCATATACATGAAAATGACTAGGTATAGTCATATTTCCAGTGTAGCCATTTTTTCATTTTAATTGCCGCATGTATGTACAGTTCAAATGTTAGTAATAAAAATACAAATCTAACTAAACTGAGGAAAATAAATCTGAAATCAGAATGTACAGTTATTGTTAGCAACTTAATTAAAATCTCTTTCTCTTGAAATTTCCTTTCTAATTGGATATTAATTGGATCATAGAAATCTGGATGGATTTCTATTAAAAATTGGAAAATGTTCAATGGAAGAGATAACAGGCCAAATTGTGAAGATGAGCTTTTAAATTCAAAGGCCTGGAAAGAATTGTTAGTATTATGTACAAATGTTAAATTATTAACAATATCCTTTGAGAGAAAAATTTCCAAATATTTTTCAAATGAATTAATGAAAAATGGATGGAAATATTTCAAATGAAATGGAAAATTATTAATTGAATTGAATTGCTGGCCAGATTGCAAAAATGCATTCTCTTGTCGACATTGCCTTTGAAAAAATAGAAGCTTTTGATGAAACATTAGCATTGATTGAAATTGAAATATTAATATCTTTTGATGCTCATGATTATAATATGAAACTTCAATTTCCCAATCGGGTAATGCATCAATTGAGTGTTTGATAGTAAGGTGTTCAATATGCCAGCGAAAAGTGTGAAAATTTTGCAAAATAAAATCAAAAAATAAATCTAAATTTAAACAAAATAAATGTGAAAGAAAAACTAAAATGAAATCACTATTTTTACAACTAATGTTACAACACAATTGGGATCGTTTTGAAATAATTTCATTTTCACAAGGATTGGCCGGAATTATGGAATTTGAGTAATTTTGAATTCCAACTTGTGAATTAGAAAATGAATTATGATTATGAGTAGGAATGAGAGCTTGATCACGATACGAATAATAAATTGGAAAGTTTTCTCGAATAATGAAATCATGAAGATAATTTGTTGCTCTAAAATGAGGATTGGTTGGGATAATTTCTAAATTGAAGCGTTCTTCATTCTCAGATGTTATTTGAATTTTATCATGAGGATTCTTTTGAGAAAAATTGAAATCAACATCCTCAATATCAGAGTAATCATCATAAATGATCTCACAAGATTCTCTAGAATTCCCTTCAATCTCATCCAATATATCCAAACAAGGAGGAACAAGAATTTCATGTTCATTAATGGCAAAAGAATGATCGTTAATTGCTTCTCTATCTTGATAAAAACTTGATAGTAATTCATTTAGATCGGCCTTTGTATTTTCTGAAATATCATTAATATCAAGAGGGGAAAAATTACCATCATTAAAAATATCAGGATAAAGGGAAAAATGTGAACCTGAAACAATGCATTTAAAACTGTCTCTGTTTGAGAACTCTTGTGCATTATGCTCATTGTAAATTTCAGATTCTAAATCATTCCTTTGTATGCTCATGCTTTCTTGAAGAACGCTGCTTTGCTGCTGTGATTTCGGCATTTGCTCATCATGGAGGAATTCAGAAATTTGTACAGCAGTTTATATTTTATTATTTACTTTGATTGCTGCTTGTACTTGTTGATTTGCGATCTGATTTTCTGAATTGACCGCAGAGTAATTTTCAGATTCCAAAGCAGTTCTTTCTCCAAAATTGCTGTTGTTGTCTTCTTGCATTTGATTAGAAATATTTTCCAAGCTTTGTGAAACCACTTCATCACAATTTATTTGCACATCCAAATTGGGATTCTCATTTATATTGTAATGGGATGGAACAAAGCTTGAATTAATTTCATATGGATTTGGAATGGGTGGAAGAGAACAAATATATTCAAACCAATCTAATGATTCTTCTTCCGTAGGTTTATCTTCGTCTTTAAATCTTAAGCAATTTAAATGAAATCGAATATTAAAATCATTAACAGACTCATTTTAAAACCTTCGTAAATATTCAATTTCTTCACATACCTGTTCATAATCATAGCCGTCAAATTTACAAATGAAAATTGTAACAAATTGATCCCAGCTGTGGATTGAAGCAACTGGAAGAGTTCTACACCAGCTTCTGGCTTTTGCCGCAAATGTGAGAGTAAAAATCCTGCATAAAATGCCTTCATCAATCCCTTGAAAATCATAATTTGAAACATTTTGAATAAATTGAAGGACATGATTAAAGGCAGAAGAATTTTTCTTACCATTGAATTTTACCTGAGACAAGAGTCTTACCACTTCGGGTGGAGTATTGGAAGATGCACGTCCATGGATACAACTCCAAATTGTAAGTTTAAGAGGAGCCATCGTGATTAAATAAAATGTTAAAATTAAAAAAAAAAACTCCAACAGACAACAAGTTTCAGGCCCTCCTTCTAGCGCCAAAAATGTTGAAGCCTCGAAAATCGCTGCAACAACATTGGGGGATAACCACCCGGTCCGAACCTTAAAGCAGCTCCTTTTCCGTTTGGTGTGGTGGCTCCGACTGGTTTAACTAGGTCCAGTTACCTTCTCCCTATTTGCTATTGGTTTATAATGTATCTTTAACTACCAATAGACAGGGATATCAGATCACTTCTTCTTGCTGATCAGGCAAGAGAATGACCCTTAAGCTGATTTGGGTTCAGCTAAGCCACAACTAAAATTTTGCCTCTTTAAGGAGAGGACTTAAAAGAATGTAGAATTTACTCTAAATGCAAGCTTATTCTATAATGTAAGCAAAAGAAACTAATCTAAATCCTATCTCAATTAGGTAGATGAAAATCTAACCCAACTAAGAGCAAGATGATTAAATAATGAGAATTAAAAATATGTCTGGTTTTAAATTAATGTTAAGCTAACGAAGAAATTCAATTAGCTCACATTTGTGAGTACCAAAACACATTCTATTGAGACCATTTGACTGAAATAATAAATCAACAACATTCCGGAAGAAATTCACAAAAATTGATATCAATTATCATATCAGTCAAACTAATAATTAAACAATAACATGTGGAAGAAATTCACAACACATTACTATTTAATAAATCAATGTTATAAGACAGATTTCTGAGTAATGGTTACTCAGAAATCAGAGTTTAATTCATAAGAGCAGAGATACTTAACAATTTAAGACAAATTATCCATATCAACAGAAATGCCAAAACATGAATAAAATGAAACAATAATTTTATTAACATAAAAATGAAACTGGTATTTGATACAGAAATGCCAAAAATACCAGTTAATTGAATCTGATTCTCTGATCCCGGTCTCTAACAGTACTTTACATTACTTGAATTTCTGCTTTCAAGACTAGAGCTGCAGAAATGCAAACTCTGCCCATCATGCATAATAAAAGACATAAAGCATAAACCCTCAATAATGTTCAGATCTGAAACTTTCTCTCCTCCCCATCTACAATTATAAATTTCTATTACAGAAATGCTTCTAGAAGTCTGGAATTGCAGAGGAGAGCAGCCCCATTTACATTTTGCAATCTGCAATTTATAATCTTCCCAAAACTATTTTTAGAAGAGAGTTTGTTTGAAGAAAAATCTGCCCAATCCAACTTTAATTGTTCAAAAATTCCAATATTTAATTGTTGGAGTCTTCTCATTGATTGAAATCTTTTTCCTCAATATCTCTTCTACTGTTTTTCCTGAAAAAAGAAATTAAAAATCATTTAAGAAGCAAAAATAAAATCCAAATATTATTTCTATCATTAAAACAAATCCAATCAAATTCTATTTAAATAAATAAAAATGAAATTTGAGCTTCTTATTGATACTCATAATGATTTTAATTAATCAAGGATATTATTGATGCATGAATCTGCAATTAGAAGAGGCTGGACAAATGAAAATGAAGAAAACAAAACTCGGAAAATTGATTTTATTTTTAGAAATTCGGAGCTTGATTTTCTGCCTGATTTTTGACCCAATAAATGATCAAATCTGTTATTGAAACCTCCTCAGAAATGTTCTCCTTGATTTTCTCTTTCCAATGAGCCGTTCTGGGCCTCATTTGGCCAAGTAAAACTCAATTTATGAGCTTCCAAAGTTGATAAGTCAAATCTGATATAAATCTGGAAATTCAGTTGCTCCTCTTGACTCAATCGGATCGGAAGATTTGAACATTGACTTAATCGCATCAGAAGATTTGAACATTGACCTCATCGCATCGCATAAGTTCAATGTGACTCAATCGGATCGGAAGTAATGAGCTCAATCGCATCGGGGCTGACAAGCTTAATCGGATCGGAGGTAATGAGCTCAATCGCATCGGATGAAACTAATGAGCCTCAATCGCATCGGGGCTAACAAGCTTAATCGGATCGGAGGTAATGAGCTCAATCGCATCGGATGAAACTAATGAGCCTCAATCGCATCGGGAAAAATCATTGCATCGGGGTTTTTTAAAAGGATGTTCACATGAATATTTCCGATGCGATGTGTTTTATGCAAAAATTTAATTTAATTTTTTGTTTTTTTTTATATATTTGTTTTTAATATAAAATTTTAGAGATGTTAAATTAGACTACGAATTTATCTAAAATGATGATTTACCTAAAAAAACCATTTTGACATTTTGGAATTTTTTTCGAGATTAGTAATTTATTTGAAAATTGGAAAATTGGAATAAATGACTGAAATCCCGATGCTTTATGATTTGGCTGTATAAGTAAAAATAAAAATTGTTAATAATAACTAACAAGGGGTTAATATTTAGACTAAATGCATTATTGAACTACGCATTTTTTAACCTAGGCGACATAATTGATTAGACTTCAAAGGAGTGTTATTTACAAACCGGTTGACCAAATGAGACGAAACAAGCGTCAACAAGAAGCTTATAAAAAAAACAATTTCAACCAAGCAATCAAAACAAGAATCTAAAGAAAATGAAAAATTAACAAAACCGTAAGATAATTGACTTAATAAAATCATAAAAGGTGTTTAGCTAAAAATTTTATAGAAAGGGTCCCCATTATTTGATGTGAACAAGTTAAAAATGGGGGGTTGTTGTACCGTACAACAGGATGTTATCTCAGCCATGGTCAAATGACCCAGTGTATGCCTATAGAATCTTCAGGAACTCGAAATGAAACAGGATCAACAAAAACCAAAGGAAGGTGATTGAGGAAAAGACTCGTACAGGTAAAGCTCCTACCAAAAATGAGTTGGAGTTAAAGGTGTCTCGTCTTGTGATATTTCTTCAATCGAAATCAAACCAGGTGGAAGAACTTCATTGTCAGGCTCGAATTATATTTCAGGTGGTTGACTGCGCGATATGGGAGACTCAATGGCTACAATAGATTATGGAGTGACCAATACAGAAACAACTTCTGGTTGTTCGACTTCAGTATCAAGATTTTCTCAACTTAGGGAATATAGAAACTGAAATATAAGGGGATGATAGACCCTATTTCATTGGTCCTAGGGATGATGTCCAGTTTTTCCAATAATAGTTGCCCCCTAAAGCACAATGGGATTGGGATCAACTTCTAGTTGAACAACGTTGGTTCGGGAGGTATGTTCTCATAGATTGGATGGATCGTGACCATGGGTAGCTATAAGGACTCTATCTCGACAACAGTAGACAAACTAGGATATGTAGAAACAACTTGAGCTAACTCTGGTTTGTGGGAAAATGATGTTTCACCAGAGGTATGAATTGTACTTGATTCGGAAAATCGTGATTGCCTTCGTCTACCAGAAGTAACTTTTGGCGGTAAAGGTGGTTTTAAAGCTAATCTACGTGAACGACAGGGGAAAGGATTTTGTTCTTCCATGATTACTGATTAATTTTAACCAAAAAAAATAAACAAAATAAAAGGTTAATGCTAGGAAAAATGGTTTACCAAGAAACTAAGAACTGTAGAATACCTCCTGGCGAACCAAGAAGTACGGGTAGGAAATCTCCCTGAATGTTGTGTTCGGTGTATCACAATTTACAAGGTGGCTGACTCGGTTCACTATGGATGGATAACACCTAAAATTTGTCCTCCCAAATATACCCGAAGGTACATGGAGGCCCAAGTCCGTATTAGCGCTGTCTGATGCGAAACTGCACAGTGAGAGCACCCCTTTATACTTATCATACTGTAACACCGCCCGATATACCCGAAAGTACATGGATGAGCTACGATATACTTATGTACGTGGAGTGAGGTATCACACTCGGAATGTATCATAGACAAGTTAAAGACAGCTGCTATGTTTTACGATGCCGGAAAACGTCTCTAGCCTAGACCTTCTAAATTTTATCGTTATCGTTCCAATGCTTTGTTAGGTAAATTGAGATTAATTTTATGTTGATCTTGCTTACAATTTTCCTTTCAAAGGTTCACCGCGATGATGTATTGGAAAATTCCTAAAATGAAACTAAAAATGATAAGCAATATTTCACTTTCAGTTCTTCAATGAAAAACCTAGCTACTAAGGGAAGAGAACAAATAATTTGTGAGAAAACAAATCAATGAGCAAAACAAATCAATGATCACAAGCTAAATGCATATTTCCTAATGTTCCTTTTTTCAAAACACACAAAAAATACTACATGCAAATGCAAGTTTTTCTTTTCAGTTTCCTTAATGTTATGAATGCAGAAAAGAAACTAGGTGCATTGAATCAACAATTCAAATGCCTTTTACTTTCGAGAAATGAAGAATAACAAAAATTTCTCTTTTGAAGGAAAAATGAGGATTGCAACAATAATTTCCCCTATCAAGGAAATGAAGATTTTACGACAATTTCCTATTTCGAAAGCAACTGATTCTTAATGCGACCATAAAAAATACTTCGAAATCAGCTTGTCAATGATAAAGAAAAACATTTTTAAACAAACATTGAACAAATTTTCAGTCAAAGGAGGAAGAAGTATATAGAGTCAATGGTCAATATGAGGATCGCAATTTTCAAAACACAGCTAAAAACAGACTGAAGCAAATTGCAAAGGAAAATTCAAATGAATCTGGGTGGTTTCAGGAGTCAACGCAGTCTCCAAGGGGAGATGGTTCTCTGCAACGTAGGCTTGAAAGGGAGATAGTGTTATGCAAAGCACTGTGTCTTGTGTAAGGGTGCATTGGGCGCAATGTATAAGAAAAAACACTACTGTTTAACTCACTATCTTTGCAAATTTGGCTTTGAAAAAGTTTAATCTTTGTGTGTAACAAATACTGGGTGGATAAACAAAGAAAATTAGAGGCTAAAACACCTAGATATAAGAGAAATTCTCCCTAGTGGAGTTGCCAATTTGAGGGGCCATAATTGTGAATTACGGATAAAACACGCTTCCCTAGACAGATGACAATCTAGAAAAACAGATTAAAGAATATTCGACTACCTTTCCTAACTCAGAACATACACATGGAAAGGACTAGAGGCTTACTTGTGATCCAAGCGCTTCTAAATGGCTCCTTCTGTCGCTTCCGTTGTAGCTTCAAATTCAAGTGGTTTGTGCGAAATGCTTCCTGCAAGAAATAACACTAAAACAATAGAAGATAGCAATAATACAGATATCTATTCAAGTTAGTTAGCTAAATCAATAAAGCATAATCAATATACATCAACTAAGATCTTCCAATATGGAAAATCAAAGTCAATACAGATGCATATAGGGAAAATTAAGTTATATTCTCTATTGATGATAGAAGGAGAGGTTACAACCAAATGACTGATTTGAATTGATCCTTCCAGCAACGATCCTCAGCCCCATCACAGTATAAATCTCTCCATCAACTGTTACACAAATCTAACTCTCAATTGAAAATCCCCCAGTGTTTCTCTACTCAAATTCTTCCTTCTCAAACACTCAGATCTGTGTTCAATTTATAGATGAAATAAAGGTAGTTTTGCAATGAATGACTTTACAATAATAGGCAAGACATGTTCCCAGTCATGTAGATGTCAAATGGACACTTGGATTCGAAGCTTGACACATGTGAACTCTTCTAGAAGGCATTGGCCAAGTGGAGATTCCAGAACAATGAGAATTTCACTCCAAATATGACTAACGCACCCATAGATGTTGAGAAGTTCTTTGCAGAGAAACCTTGCATGGGGCTACCTGCATATGCAACACACTTAGTCCCCTTAGAGGCAGCGTTAGTGAGCTCCCACATGCTATACAATAATCTTCAAACCTTGGAAACCTTTGCTTGAAGAAATTCATGTTTGATTTGTCTTCTTCTTTCCTTAGGGAATGTAGAACTTGAAATGATAGGGAATGATAGACCCTTAGTCATTGGTCCTAGAGATGATGCCCAAATTGACCTATAACAACAACTTTAAGGCTGGTTTTTTTCCACCATCAACAACCAGATATTTCTGCAAGTTTTTAAGGTTTTCAGGTAGAGAACTTGCTTTTTGGATACATGTGATAACAATTGAGATTTTAGATCTAGGAGACTTCCTAAGGATGCTTTCAAGATTGTCAAATCTTGCAGGAGGGTTTGGGTCAAGATGGGATCTAGTGTAGATTTTTCTAGAAGCCATAATTGGGACCCAATAGATCAAAAAATGTTGAGAGTTTATAACATTTTTGAAACACAACCTAATATGTAAAGAAATACTTAATCCACAAAGTATTCTTGACTGGGTTCTTTTGATTTTTAATGAGAAAATAAGTTTCCCAGTGGAGTCTATGGAAAAACAGTGGAGTCAGCAGGCCTACTAAAAACTATTGGAGTCACCAGGTGGAAGATGCTAAATTTTTTGAGGATTTGTTTGTTGTCCACCATTTTTAAGTGGATACCAATCTTGAGATAGTTTTTGGGTTTTCTGAGTTCTTTATGTACCACTAAGATTTTCAATAAGTGGTCCCACCATGATCACCATTATGTTAGGTCCCTGTAATTTGTCAGATTGGCAAGACAAAATAGACAAGGGTAACATCAAACCAACTTTGGAGTCCTAGGACCTAGCCTTCCTAGAATCAGAGATGGCTCTCTCTATGTTTGTATAAATGATATGACTTGATAGATTTAGGATGCTAATTTTAGGCCAGTTTAAGTGATAGGGTTTGATTTTTTTGTTTTGTTTGGTTGGTTGCTTGTCAAGAAGAACATATAGAGTAAGGGAAATTAAAATCATTGGGATATGGGGTCTATGAAAGGCTTGAAAAGTACAATAATGAATCAAGGGTGTTTCATAGGGCAAGTTGAAAAAACCAAATGGATCTTAATAGCTTCTGTGGGACTGAAATGAACATTAAGTTGTGAATTTAGTAGGTTTAAAGGGCAGTTAAGAATCCTTTAACATATACTATAAAAAGAAGAGTCTTTAAGATCACTATGTTTAAGAAATAATCAAAGGACAGGGAAAACCATAAACTTCTTAAGCCAAACCCTAATTAGTAAATTTCAAAGAAAAGGCCTTAAAAACAATGTTTCAAGCTACACAAAAGGACAGGGCATACCATAAACTTCTTTGGCTTGACTCCATTAAATCATTTTCAAGACAACAAGCTAAATGGAACCAGAGAGCAACTAAGAATTGTCTAATTAGACTCAGTATAGGAAAAAATTTGAACAATAGAAGGAAAACAGGCTTAAGGTGCCTCTAGCAACATATCTTAGCCTAAATTTATGTTTTATTGCAAGAGAAAAGATGAAAAATATGGTAAACATAAGGAAAAAATAAATAAATTGGAATAACATCACCATTTGAAAAAATCCATGAATCCTGCAAATGTGCTTGCTCCATTATCATTCAGTCCAAGATAATTACAAAGCTCCAAAGCCAAAAACTCTTTATCACTCAAAGTCTATGTGATTTTCATCTCAACAATCAACCAACCACCAACTGAAGCATACATGCAGTATTTATCTCCAAAATGAAGAGGTCAAACCTAGCTAGGGTTTGAGAAGTCATTTATTACATATGTTAGCTCCCCGTAATTTGCTAGATTGGTTGAGATACAAATGGACATGGGCAACATTGAACCAAGGTTTGGAATCCTAGGACCTAGCCTTCCTGGATTCGGAGAGGGATCTCTCTAGTAGTTGTAAATATGTGAACTTGTTTGCTGATTAGGGTTGATTTTAGGCTAGATGTGAAGTGCAGGGTATTTTGATTGTTATTGGTTGGGTATAATGCTCAGATAGATTTAGATAGAAAACAAGGAATATTGTTAAGTCATTGCGAAATGGAGTCAAACAAGGTCATGAATGAGTTCATCAATGGTGTCAAAAGAATTTTTAGGGAAATTTAACTTGGTTGGTGGATCTTTAAGATTGTGAAGGATCATGAGATGGACATTAAACTTGAGAACAACAAGCTAATAAAGGGAAGAAATAGAATCTTTTATATACTTGTAAACTGTGGGAGTTAGAAGATTTATAAGCATAGAAAGAGAATCAAAGGCTTAAGAAAAACCGATCCATTTGATGTCAGACTGAAAGCAGATAATCAACCAAGACAACAATCAGATAAAACATAGAAAGGAAAAAATTATTGAATCTTTCATGGGTTTTATCATCAAGAGAAGGAAAAACATTTAAGTTGCACAAGTAACTATAACCATAGAAGAAGAGACAAACCCTAGCATCCACAGTGATAGTTATGAGATTTCCTTGAGCCAATTTTATCTAAGTAAGGCAAAGAGCATGATTAAGACAGACTTCTTTGACAAACTATAGGAAAAGATGCTTCAAAAGAGGATTCCAAGAATAGAGTATTTCAGAGGTAACAATATGCAGGGCTAGCCATAAATCATAATTGATACTAACTGATCTAAATCATTCAATAAAATAGACAATCCAAAAACTTATTAGAGAGAAAAATATAAATTCTCTAACATATCTTAAGTAGCGGAAAACATTTAGGCAGTGAAGGAAACAAACAGATCTAAGGTGCCATCAACAAGCATATCTTAGTCTAAATTTTTTGTCCTATTGCAGCATAGATGGATGGAAAACATATGAGAAACTTAGAAAACATTAACAAGAGAAAACTTCACCATCAACCGGGCCTATGGATCCTGCAAATAGTCCTTCTCCATCAACAAGTGAATCAAATCATGCATGAGCTCCAAGACATCAATTTCTCATCAAAGGCTTCAAGGGACTATGCATTACTTCAGCATAAGTCATCAAAATCCAACAAAATATACAAGAGCCTCATGCTCTATTTAGGGAGCAAATGAGGAGGTGGAAACCGTAAGAGGCTTCCAGCAACCCTAATTAAACCATAAATGTTATAAATGTGCTTAATGACCATGCAAGGCCCAAGACACATAAGAGATAAGAAAATAAATGAAACACACCAAAACATAAATCCCCAATCAAATCAGGAGTGTTTTTTCCAAGAAAATATTAAAAATCCAATTTTGAATTTAATTAGTGTATTTTGTTTACTTTTTGGCAAAAAAGTTGTCTCTGTGCGTAGCTCCAAATCAGCAAAAATTGGGGTCTGTTGCAGCTGCATTTTGGACTCCTTCCCAACATCGGATTTGGACCCGTGATGGCTCGTTGGAAAGATACGGATATATAATTTCCAAAAATACTTGATTTATCTCAAAATAATCCATAGAAGTCTTTTGAAAATTGAGATGAGTGAAAAAACCCAAGAGCATAGCATCTACTGATATTTGAGGTAGAAAGGTAAAAATTGACTTTTTTTGCCCTTTTGAGGGATCAAAACATCTTCTTTTGATCTGAAAATTTCTGAGTAGATTCTCTCAAATTTAATTCATCCAAGAATATAAATTTCATCAGCTGAGGATTCTCCAAGCAAAAATGGCAGCGCCCATGAAATTGTGCAATTAGGCCTAAAAATCACAAAAAACAAGATCATGTCAAAAATTGCTCAATTTTGGTGAGTAAACCCCTTAAAGGTTTCTCGAAACATGCAAGAAAACCTGAGCCAAGATTCCGAGTTGAGATATGATTTTTCCTCTTTTTTCCACTGGGCGCCTCCTTTGGGTAATTTTGAGCTTGGCTTGGGCAATCTTGAGTTTCCTTCGGGCAATTTGATTCAACTTCTTATAATGCTTGGTCATCTTCCTTTATAAACCAAAATATTTGTTTGCCTTGTCTAATTTGTCTCCAAATTTTTATTTGTATGAGGTCAATTTCCCTTTCTTGCTCATGGCTACTCTCCTTCTATTCAACCTTTTCTTTTCCCTTGCTCTGGATAGGATTCTTTGCTCTTGTTCATGGCTGCTGTTATCTTGACTGTCCCCATGATCACTGTTGTGTTGGGTGCCACTATGCTCATGTTCACTGCTCTGCTGAGGGCATTTTTGTTCTTCATCATAGAAGGACAAGATGGAAACTGGGTTGGATCAGTAGTAATTGAGCATGATGATTGACTTATCAAATCATCTCTGGTCGTGTCATAGTCGATATGATATTGTATTGTTATATCATCTAATACCTTATTGTGTGTATCAAAAAGTTCTCCAAAGACCGTGCCTTGTTGGGAAATTTCATCATATGTACCAGAGCTCATAATGTGTCCTCCTTTCATAACAATTATCATATCTGCTTCATGCAAGAATTCCACTTGATGTGTCACTAGAATAACACTTTTGTTCTTTAAATCACTTCTAATGCATTCTTTGAATAGATAACTTCCTGTATGGGCATCTAAAGCACTGAAAATATCATCAAGAACGTATATATCTGCACTTTGATAGTAAGCTCTTGTTAACTGGACACGCCATTTTTTTCCACCACTCAAATTGATACCTCTTTCTCCAATTTCAGTTTTATCACCATAAGTCATCTGAGAGAGATCATTTTCTAGTGCACATAGCTTTAGTGTATTCTTATATTTAACATGATCCAACTCTTTTCCAAATAAGATATTATCTTGAATGGTACCATTCTGTATCCAAGAAGACTGTGCCACATATGCTATGCTACAACCCACCTTCACCAACTTCTCAAAAAAGAAAATGATGTGAAGATGGTGCAAACGTCTTTTCAAGAATGATAAGAAGAAGCGAAAGTGACCAAGTCATTACTTGAGAACAATAATACACCAGATCAGGAAAACTAGCATGACGCTGTCTGCCATGATAAGAAACCCAACAATGAACAATAGTAGCCATGGAATGAGTTATGCTTAGAATTATTATGATGATTTGAACATTAAGTAAATTTCCCCTGGTTACAAACAATCCTTTGACCTTTTGCAAATTGGTTATGACGCCGGATATTGGTGCCTTTCAATGTTTTGTGAGAGTAGAACCAGATGAAACCATTGCAAGATGGCCATAAACCATGCCTCTATCTCCAGACTGCTCAAATCCAACCACAATATCCTTGTAGTGGTGATTGAATCCTTCAACGGACTCAAAAAATTCATGCATTCTTGTTTTATAGTCAAATTCACACTTTGGGCACACTGCTGTGGGCACCCAGGTGATGGGCCGTTTAGAGGTGGCCTAGAGAAACATGTCGCGTACAGGATGGGCCAATAGCCAGGCACGTCACATCTTGCTACAGGCGTGTCGTTTCGTGTACAAACTTCTTCGGAGGGATGCTACAGGCGCGTTGCGTCCTGCTACAGGCGCATCGCAACCACATTTTTTTTTTTTTTTTGGCCTTTGAGCTTTTAAAACAAAACTTACGCCCCTTGCTATATCGTTTGAAGATTTTCCTTCTGAACTAGTTTCCTATGGGCCCTCTGCTTGTCATGAAGGAGGCAATTTTGACAAACTACATGGGCGCTAATTTGACCTCTGTTAACCAACTGAAGAATGTCTATGAACAAACTGTTTGTGGGCTCTTTAGAAAAACTGCATTTATCATTCAAAAGAAACCCTGTGCTTGTCATTCGAAGGAGGCTTATTTAGGACTGTGAGGGGTGCCCTTTCTCTCTTTAGAAGGATGCCATTTAAAACCATTGTGTAGGCCCTCTGCTTATGATTGAAGGAGATCCTTGAACCTTAGTCTTTTTCTTTCTCTGTTCATTATTGAAGAAGTCCTTTTGACAAAATGAAATGGCCCTCTTCTTGTCATGAAGGAGGCCCTTCCTGAAAACTAAACTCCGCACCCACTGTTTGTTCTGCTTTTGAGACATGACTTCTTTCAGAACTTCACTGTGAAGCCTAGGGGTAAGTAATACAATTTGTAAATGATAAATGCTCACTGTGTCCATCATTGAAATAACTCCTTTTTGCATTAACTGTAGCTTTATTTGGCGCAGCAGATTGTCCTTGAATGTTTTTAGAGCCTAGGTTTAAAGTAAGATATAAAAGGCAGTTGTTCCTCTTATACCTTCATTTGGATGCCTATTTTCTAGAGGCTCTTTTTTCCCAAAAGACTGTCACTTTTGATTGTATAAGACTGATTTGTAGGGCTTTCTCACATGTTTGAGAACTAATGCAAAAATGCAATCTTATATTATCATGGAGTGCTAGAGGTAGACATTACCCAACTTGTGTATTCATTTTCCATAATGGAAGACCTTTGACCTTTTGGTGTTTTTAAGTTTGAATCGTGTAGGTCTTCTTTCTTCAAAATCTACACTTTCTCTGATTTCCATAGTAAATTGCCACAGCATGAAACCTTTTTCTGAGGTGCTCTTTTTGCTCACACTTTGCTTAGTGTCATCAATCTGTACACCCCTGCAGAGATGTATTGATAGATGTCTTTTGATCCTTGGAGAGCCTTCTTGGTGTTTCATGAAGATCATGCTTGATCTGATCATCTTTCTTCAGATAGGGAAACTCTTTCACTATTTCTTCTTGAATTAAAATTTTGTGAGCTTTGCTTGAAACAAAACAAAGCGACCTCTTTGATGGTGTATGACCTAGGGATAGACAAGGGTTTGGCTTTGACAAATATTGAAGAAATGATGGTTCAATGATATTGAAAATAGGGTTTTTGACTTGGAGATAGTTTTCTCAAGGTATTTGTTCTAAACACCACCACCTAGACCTAGAGGCTTTGTCACAATTTTGAAGGATTTTTTGAGTATAGTTAGGTCATTATATGACCAAATGATCAGTGTGAAAGGGGAAAACAATTTTTCTATTGTTTTGACAGTGAGCTGTGTGGAAATAGGGGAAAATGAATATAAGAGGTACAAGGTTTATGACAGCTATAGACAAGGAGGTTTTGCTGATTTAGGCCAGGACTGAAAACTGAAGACCACTTTCATCACAGTATGAAAAAGAGGGGTAGGAAGACAAAAAATTGTTTGAGGGGTTTTCTAGATGACAAATTGACTGATTGAGATTAGGTTGTAGAAAACTTAGCCAAGGAATCTAGTCATCAAAACATGCAAAAAATACTGATGACTAACAGTGGCTCCATTTGTGGAGGGCAGCTCCTTTTCAAGAGGTGTCCAAAATTGTAGATCTCTGGATTGTGAAGACCAGTGCCTTATCCATTGGCACAAATTTATCTCTTTCTTGACGCTATTTCTAAAAATTTACAGCACGATTAGCATCAAAGTCATCTCTACCTGCCTAGCTATATTTCCTAACATTTTTTCTTCTTTAGGTGCACTTGGATTAGCAACCCTTGACATGATATTTTGAAAGGGAAAACACTATCTACTTCTACACTTATATCTTCCGGGAGTTCAGATTAAACTGATGAACTCCTTTCATTCTCTACCTACGCTAGATCGACTGTCAAGGTTAAGCTATTTGACAGGATTTCATTCACTATACGAAAGCATGAAATTGAAAAATGACCAAATCAGGATTAGATAGTATGATTTGTCATGTGTTTGTGGCATAAAAGACAAGCTACACACAAATATTATTTTCGCACAAAATGAGATTTAGAAAAATCAGGGCTAGGATACATAATTTTTTTTTCATCCTTTCTTTCCTCTTTGGTTCTGTTTTGAGCGTGTGGAACTAGTATCTTTTTCTAATCTACTTTCATTGATAAGTCAAGCTTACACAATTTGACTATCACTTATTTCACTAACTTATCAGCAATCAATTTAAAACATGTCCAGTTATGATTAGGCTAGATAATTGAACAAGATATATTTTGAGCACTAGTAGTGGCATTTAGACTTACGCACTTTTAGCATGACTATTTTTTCGGGTATGGGGCTTCACTGATGCTTTTAGAAACTACCCTCTTTTTCTACTTTTCCTATTGTTTTTGTATTTTTTGTTTCTACTTTTTCTTCAAACAATCTAGGACTAAAAAGATGCTCACAAGGCTGAGCTTATTTCTCACACCTATCTATCTATCCTAATCTAACCTATACACAGTATACATTCATTTAGTGAAATCTCTTTTCCAAAAAAGCCAATCAAGCAGATGATTCTATGAGGGATTTTGTTTCAGATTTCTGAGAGTGCTGAAGAAATAAAAAGGCCACTTCCACCTTACTTGTTTTCGAATAGTAGTGCCTAAAATTTTTCTCGCACTTTGCAATAGACTGTTCTGGGTGGAACACACTACTCCTTCAAATTTCTCAAGGAAAACAACAAATGGATCTTGGAATAATAACTAATCTAGGGGATTTGAGACATAAGCTCCATTCAGGATTACTCCTTCTTTCACTTGGCTATGTTTGGGAATCTCTTGGGAAAGAAAATCTTCCCCTTGCTCATGACCACTTGAACTATCAGACTCATCATATATTGCAGTGTAGCCTTCTTTCCAAGCTGATGTGTTCTAATTAAGTGGACTAAAAACTGTGTGAAATTCATCATGTTGATGAGCAGGGATAATCTTTGGCAACAAATCTTCCTGAGAAATAAGAGCAGCAACTTTCTTGTGATCATCAATTTTCAAGCCTTCATTTGCTTCCAAATTTTCTGAGCTTTCCTCATCACTATCATAGCTGCTATGTATTGGTTGGTTACCTTCCTCAAGTTGATGAAACTGAGCTTCCTCCCAAAAATCAAGTGCTGAGTACTCTGCAAAGTTAGCTTCTATTTGGAAATCATCATCATTATCAACATATTGATCAAACCTTGGAGAATCATCAATATAATTAATGTCAGCAACCATACATATTAGAATATTAGATTGTTTCTCTTTGAATTGATCTATAAATCCATTTTCTGCTATGTGATATTTAAGATTAGGAGGAAAATAAATAGAGGTTGACTACATGTTTATGAGTTGATCTATCTCCTCTTAAGTTACAAAGGGAGGCATTTTTATATTTCTTTGGGTATAACTACAATAATCCTCTTTCTCTTGGGAAAGCTATTTTAGAGGATGAATGTCTTTTTGGGCCTCACCTAAGAGAGATGATGAATCATCACTTGTGCCTTTAGATAAATCCTATGGGTTCTCTTTCATTTCTTGATTTTTTTCATCTTCAACCAACTCTTCGTGATGTTCGGTATAGTTAGCATGGAATTCATGAGTTGCCTCTGATAGATTTTCAGGAGGCCAATTTTCTTATATAAACTGAAATGACTCAAAGAAAAATGGTAGAGATCCTAAAGGTTTTAATTTTTCTTCCATTTCAGATTTGATTTCAAGATGGCTGATTGATTCTTTAGAGAACTCCTCTATGTTTTTATTTGCAACTTTCTCATTAGGCACATTTTGTTTGTTACTCTTGTCTTGTAATGGTTGAGTATGTTTTTCCTGAGGGAAAAGTGTAGGTTGGTTTGAATAAGAAGCATTAAACTTAACTTTATGCCTTTATTTTTTCCTGTCAAGTAGATGCATCAGTTTGCTGAATGTATCTATCAATATTTCCAACTTTTCCTCTGAAGAGATTGGTCTCTCTTGATTTGCTTTGTCTTTCTCTATTATTCTTAGTTGTGCCTCCCTATTTAGTATGTTGACTTCCACATCAACTGCTATCCTTTTCATTTCTTCCAGGGTCAAAGGATCTCTTTCTCTTATTCAGAAAACCATCTCTGGGTCAAAAGAACTTGGGTAGTGCAAGAGAGCCCATTCGAGGGGTGGCTTTATGTTAGCAGGCATTGCATGGTATAATTTATTAAACCTGGCTGAAAAGTCTTGTATTGTCTCCCCTGGTTGTCTTTTTAAATGATTGTATTCCTCTATGATGAGAAATTTATTACCCATGACCACCCACCTATCTAGGAAGATTTGAGTGAACTGATGAAAATTGTTAATGCTTGTAGCTGGAAGGTCCTTCAACCAACTCTTAATTTTTCCTTGTAATGATAAGACAAACATTCTAATACGCACATCATCTTATTCTATTTCAAAAAGGTCAAGTAAATTCTCAAGATTTTGGATGTGTTCTTCAGCGATGACTTTTGAGCTTTCTCCATCAAATCTAGGTAATTTATTTCGAAGATTTGCAGGGAGGGCTTGGAATATGGGAGGTAAAACTAGAGGCTTGTATATATCTGGGACCTTTGTGGATATAGATAGTGTAAAAAGAGATTTATGTCTGTTTGAGGTTTCAGCCAGAGTGGGAAAGGTAGCATGAGGCTCATGTTTCACTAAGTTTTCCATAGGTGAATTTGGGGTAAGCACAGGTGTATAAGTCTGATCATGGTCTAAAATTCTAGGCTCAGCTTTTCGAGGCTTGAGATATTTCCAATGATAAATGTAGATCTCGTTAGTGTATTCTTGATTAGGCTTAAAGTAGGATAGAACATAGTTATAGATAAAAAAAATAATTTCTTGAATCCAACTTAGGCCTGAATGCTCTTTATTTCTAGGATGACTGGTCATGTTTCAGGTTCTTCCTCAAATGGAGTCTTTAGGTCTATTGAGAGTTGTGGAGTTTCCAGGTGATGATTTCAAATATTTTAAGGCGGGTTGCTATCCACCATCAGCAATTGAATACCAATCTAAGGATTTTTGTGGGCTTTTTGAGGTCTTAAGGATGTCTAAGATGCAATTTACTCGGAAGGTCCCACCGTGATCACCATTATGCTAGTGTGAGCGGTGGGATAAATCCACAAGATAGTACTCTTAATGGTTTTTTGAAAGGCTTAGGGAAGTCTAAGCTTTTTTTATCACTCAGATTCCCACTGTGATCGCCATTATGTTAGCTCCCTGTAATTTTCTAGATTGGTTGAGATACAAATGGACAGGGGCAACATCAAACCAAGCTTTGGAAACCTAGGACCTAGCCTTCCTGGATTTGGAGAGGGATCTCTATAGTAGGTGTAAATATGTGAACTTGTTTGCTGATTAGGGTTGATTCTAGGCTAGATGTTAAGTGCAGGGTATTTTGATTGTTATTGGTTGGGTATGATGCTCAGATAGATTTAGATAGAAAACAAGGAAGATTGTTAAGTCATTGGGCAATGGAGTCAGACAAGGTCATGAATGAGTTCATCAATGGTGTCAAAAGCATTTGCAGGGCAATTTAACTTGGTTGGTGGATCTTTAAGGTTGTGAAGGATCATGATATGGACATTAAACTTGAGAACAACAAGCTAATAAAGGGAAAAAATAGAATCCTTTGTATACTTGTAAACTGAGGGAGTTAGAAGATTTATAAGCATAGAAAGAGAATCAAAGGCTTAAGAAAAACTGATCCATTTGATTTCAGACTGAAAGCAGGTAATCAACCAAGACAACATTCAGATAAAACATAGAAAGGCAAAACTTATTGAATCTTTCATAGGTTTTATCAACCAGAGCAGGCAAAACATTTAAGTTGCACAAGTAACTATAACCATAAAAGAAGAGACAAACCCTAGCATCCATAGTGATAGCTATGAGAGTTCCTTGAGATAATTTTAGCTAAGTAAGACAAAGAGCATGATTAAGACAGTTCTTTGACAAACTATAGGCAAAGCTGCTTCAAAAGAGGATTCCAAGAACAGAGTATTTCAGAGGTAACAACATGCAGGGCTAGCCATAAATCATAATTGATACTAACTAATCTAAATCATTCAAGAAAATAAACAAGGCAAAAAATTATTAGAGAGCAAAAGATGAATTCTCTAACATATCTTAAGCAAAGGAAAACATTTAGGCAGTGAAGGAAACAAACAGATCTAAGGTGCCATCAAAAAGCATATCTTAGTCTAAATTTTTTGTCCTGTTGCAGCATAGATCGATGGAAAACATATGAGAAACTTAGAAAACATTAACAAGAGAAACATTCACCATCAACCAGGCCTATGGATCCTGCAAACAGTCCTTCTCCATCAACAAGTGAATCAGATCATGCATGAGCTCCAAGACATGAATTTCTCATCAAAGGCTTCAAGGGGCTATGTATTACTTCAGCATAAGTCATCAACATCCAACAAAATATACAAGAGCCTCATTCTCTATTTATGGAGCAAATGAGGAGGTGGAAACCCTAAGAGGATTCCAGCAACCCTAATTCAGCAATAAATGTCATAAATGTGCTTAATGACCATGCAAGGCCCAAGACACATAAGAGATAATAAAATAAATGAAACACACCAAAACATAAATCCCCAATCAAATCAGGAGTGTATTTTCCAAGAAAATATTAAAAAACCAATCTTCCATTAATTACTGTCTTTTGTTGAGTTTTGGGCAAAAAAATTGTCTCTGTGCGTAGCTCCAAATCAACAAAAACTGGGGTCTGTTGTAGCTGCTTTTTGGACTCCTTCTCGGCATCAGATTCGGACCTGTGATGGCTCGTTGGAAAGCTACAGATGTATAATTTCCAAAAATACTTGAGTTTTCTCAAACGAATCCATATAAGTTTGTAAAAAATTTAGATGAGTGAAAAAACCCAGGAGCGTAGCGTCTGCTAATATTTGAGGCAGAAAGGTAAAAATTGACTATTTTTTGTCATTTTGAGGGATCAAAAGATCTTCTTTTGATCTGAAAATTTCTGAGTAGATTCCCTCAAATTTAATGCATCCAAAAATATAACTTTCATCAGCTGAGGATGCTCCAAGAAAAAATGGTAGCGCCCACGAAATTGTGCAATTAGGCCTAAAAATCACAAAAAACAAGATCGTGTCAAAAATTGCTCAATTTTGGTGAGAAAATCCCTTAAAGGTTTCTAGAAACATGCAAGGAAACCTGAGACAAGATTTTGAGCCGAGATATGATTTTTCCTCTTTTTTCCACCGGGCGCCTCCTTTGGGAAGTTTTGAGCTTGCCTTGGGAAATCTTGAGTTTCCTTCGGGCAATTTGATTCAACTTCTTATAATATCCAGTCATCTTCCTTTGTAAACCAAAATATTTGTTTGCCTTGTCTAATTTGTCTCCAAATGTTTATTTTTATGAGGTCAAATTCCCTTTCCTGCTCATGGCTACTCTCCTGCTATTCAACCTTTTCTTTGCCCTTGCTCTGGATAGGATTCTTTGCTCTTGTTCATGGCTGTTGTTATCTTGACTGTCCCCATGCTCACTTTTTTGTTGGGTGCCACTATGCTCATGTTCATTGCTCCGCTGAGGGCTGTTTTTCTCTTCATCATAGAAGGACAATATGGCAATTGGGTTGGATCAGTAGTAATTGAGCATGATGATTGACTTATCAAATCATCTTTGGTCATGTCATAGTCCATATCATATTGTATTGTTACATCATCTAATGCCTTATTGTTTGTATCAACAAGTTCTCCAAAGACAATGCCTTGTTGGGAAAGTTCATCATATGTACTAGAGCTCATAATATGTCCTCCTTTCATAACAATTATCATATCTGCTTCACACAAGAATTCCACTTGCTGTGCCACTAAAATAATAGTTTTGTTCTTTAAAGCACTTCTAATGCATTCTTTGAATAGATAACTTCCTATATGGGCATCTAAAGCACTAAAAATATCATCAATAACGTATATATCTGCACTTTGATAATAAGATCTTGTTAACTGGACACACTGTTTTTGTCCACCACTCAAATTGATACCTCTTTCTCTAATTTCAGTTTTATCACCATAAGTCATCTGAGAGAGATCATTTTCTAGTGCACATAGCTTTAGTGTATTATTATATTTAACATCATCCAACTCTTTCCCAGATAAGATATTATCTTGAATGGTACCATTCTGTATCCAAGCAGATAGTGCCACATATGCTATGCTACCACCCACCTTCACCTGCCTCTCAAAAAGGAAAATGATGTGAAGATGGTGCAGACCTCTTTTCAATACTGATAAGAAGAAGTGAAAGTGACCAAGTCATTGCTTGAGAAAAATAATACACTAGATCAGGAAAACTAGCATGATGCTGTCTGCCATGATAAGAAACCCAGCAATGAACAATAGTAGCCATGGACTGAGTTATGCTTAGAATTATTGTGATGATTTGAACAATAAGTAAATTCCCCCTGGTTACAAACAATCCTTTTACCTTCTGCAACTTGGTTATGACACCAGATATTGGTGCCTTTCAATGTTTTGTGAGAGTAGAACCAGATGCAACCATTGCAAGATGGCCATAGACCATGCCTCTATCTCCAGACTGCTCAAAGCCAACCATGATAGCCTTGTAGTTATGATTGAATCCTTCAACGGACTCAAAAAATTCATCCATTATTGTTTTATAGTAAAATTCACACTTTGGGCACACTGTTGTGGGCGCCTGGGCGAGGCGCCTGGGCGATGGGCCATTTAGAGGTGGCCCGGAGAAATGCATTGCGTGCAGGATGAGCCAACGGTCAGGTGCGTCGCGTCTTAATACAGGCACATTGCGGTGTGTACAAACTTCTTCGAAGGGATGCTACAGGTGCGTTGTGACCACATTTTTTTTTTTTGCCTTTGAGCTTTTAAAACAAAACTTATGCCCCCTACTACATTGTTTGAAGATTTTCCTTCTGAGCCAGTTGTTTGTGGGCCCTCTGCTTGTCATGAAGGAGGCAATTTTGACAAACTGCATGGGCGCTTATTTTACCTCTGTTAACCAATTGAAGAATGTCTATGAACAAAATTTTTGTGGGCTCTTTAGACAAACCGTGTTTATCATTCAAAAGAAACCCTGTGCTTTTCATTCGAAGGAGGCTTCTTTAGGACTATGAGGGGTGCCCTTTTTCTCTTTAGAAGGAGGCCATTTAAAACCACTGTGTAGGCCCTCTACTTATGATTGAAGGAGACCCTTGAACCTCAGTATTTTTCTTTCTCTGTTCATTATTGAAGAAGTCCTTTTGACAAAATGAAATGGTCCTCTGCTTGTCATGAAGGAGGCCCTTCCTGAAAACTATACTCTGCGCCCTCTTTCTGTTCTGCTTTTGAGACATGACTTCTTGCAAAACTTCACTATGAAACCTAGGGGTAAGTAATGCAATTTGTAAATGATAAATGCTCATTGTGTCCATCATTGAAATAACTCCTTTTTTCATTAACTATAGCTTTATTTGGCGCAGCAGATTGTCCTTGAATGTTTTTAGAGCCTAGGTTTAAAGTAAGATATAAAAGGCAGCTGTTCCTCTTATACCTTCATTTGGATGCCTATTTGCTAGAGGCTCTTTTTTGCTAAAAGACTGTCACTTTTGATTGTATAAGACTGATTTGTAGGGCTTGCTCACATGTTTGAGAACTAATGCAAAAATGCCTTCTTTAATTATCATGGAGCACTGGAGGCAGACATTAGCCAACCTGTGTATTCATTTTCCATAATGGAAGACCTTTGACCTTTTGGTGTTTTTAAGTTTGAATCCTATAGGTCTTATTTCTTCACAATCTGCACTTTCTTTGATTTCCATAGTAAACTGCCACAACATGAAACCTTTTTCTGAGGTTCTCTTTTCGCTCACACTTTGCTTAGTGTCATCAATATGTACACCCCTGTAGAGATGCATTGATAGATGTCTTTTGATCCTTGGAGAGCCTTCTTGGTGTTTCATGAAGATCATGCTTGATCTGATCATCTTTCTTTAGATAGGGAAACTCTTTCACTATTTCTTCTTGAATTGAAATTTTGTGAGCTTTGCTTGAAACAAAACAAAGCGACCTCTTTGATGGTGTACGACCTGGGGATAGACAAGGGTTTTTCTTTGATAAATAAGAAGAAATGATGGCTGACTGATATTGAAAACAGGCTTTTTGACTTGGAGATAGTTTTCTCAAGGTATTTGCTCTAAACACCACAACCTAGACCTAGAGGCTTTGTCACAATTTCTGAAGGATTTTTTGAACATAGTTAGGTCATTATATGACCAAATGATTAGTGTGAAAGAGGCAAATACTTTGTCTAATGTTTTGACAGTGAGCTGTGTGGAAACAGGGGAAAACGAATATAAGAGGTACAAGGTTTATGACAGCTATAGACAGGGAGGTTTTGCTAATTTAGGCCAGGACTGAAAACTGAAGACAACTTTCATCACAGTATGAAACAGAGGGGTAGGAAGACAAAAAAAAATTTGAGGGATTTTCTAGATGACAAATTGAATGATTGATATTAGTTTCTAGAAAACTCAGCCAAGGAATCTTGTTATCAAAACATGCAAAAAATAATGATGACTTACAACATATTTAAGGCATTTTGACCTTTGAGACCATGCAAAGCCCAAGGAAAAAATATATAAAACTCATTCATTGTAATAATAACTTCTAACATATCTGCTGAGCTAATTTTGGAAGCATTTGACCTTAAGGCCGCTCAATAACTTTTACAATAACTCCTTGTTAAGTCCCTATATTAATAGTGTAGTCACTTATTATGTTAGTGTAGCCCCCTTTATTGTTATTTTTGTACCCTTGTAACCCCCATATTATTATTATTGTTCCCTTACATTATTATTGTTAGGTCGGCTAGGATTACACTGTGGCCCAACTAGGATTACATTGTGGCCCCATGGAATCCTATATATAGAAAGGAGGTTTTGTCATTTGTATCATCCAAGAATTGTTTATTCATGTAATGTATTGGAGGTTTCCCCCTCGAAGTGGCTTATTTATAAGACGTTGAGATCTCTTTTCTTCTATTTTTGGAGCTGGTTTCACAACATTTGGTATTAGAGCTTTGGATTCTAGGGTTTCTCTGCTCCAAAAAAGTGATCGTGGAATTTTCGCTATAATGTTTTTTCATCGAAGGTTCAGAATCTGAAATTTTTAGAGTGCGAAGCTAAAATCCGGAGGAACATCTTCACAAAATTTCAGAGCTTGGTTCACAACATTTTCGGAGATATGATCTGTGGATGTTAGGGCTTTTTGTAGGCTCCTGAATTTAATCCAAACCGGTCATCGTGGAATTTTCGCTATAACTATTTTTATACGAAGTTGCAGAAGCTAAATTTTTCATAGGGCGAAGTTGAAATCCTGAGGAAGGTCATCGCAAAATTTTAGATCTTGGTTCACAATATTTTCGAAGCTATGATTACTGGATGTTAGGTCGTTTTTAGGCTCTTGAATTTCATCTGAAAGAGGTGATCATGGGAAAATCTTCATAAGTCTCTCTCTCAGCATCAGATTGGAATTCTGTAAAAAGTGACTGGAAGTACACGAACTGTCATTTCCGGTCTACTAAATTTTAGAGCCAAAGGAGAAAAAAATGACATGTGGCAACTCGTACAATTTCGCTCTACTGAACTAGTCCATGATTAGGGAATTGTGGGATATTGGATATAACTTTGCCTTGAAGAATCCAAATCAAGTCAGACCTATGGCATTCAAAAGGGGATTCAGAGGGCTACCTCAGGGCCAAATTTTAGTTATTTAGGATCTGAAATTACATAGATAATTCAATTTCAATATCGAGCTTCTAAAAATAAAGAAAAAGGTGTGTATTTGGTTTTTAAAGTTGCATAACGTTTGTTTGAAAAAGAAGTTTGAAGTGATTCCAAGGGCATATTTTAGAATTTTTATCAGTATTGGGTTCTATAATGCCTCCAAAAAATAATTCCATACCCATTAAGCCCTCAAAAAGCTATAATATGATGCATGAAGAGGAAGAATTGTAGGATGAGATATCAAAATTACGGTACCAAGTGCAACAAATTTCGATCTTACGAAGAGCTACTGAAGATGACATAGATGGTTTAAAAGAAGAAATGGAGGCTAATTTGGGTTGTTTGAAGGATCAAATAATAGCTAATATGGATGATAAATTAGTGGAAGATCACATCGAGCATCAACAACAAGTTCTCCAACTCTCAAAGGATAACCTAACTTTGGTGCAAAATCTAATGAAACAATAGGAATATCAACATCACATTGAAAGAAGTTCTGAAGCAATCACAAAAACAAGAACTCGAAAAGTATGATCAATTTTAGATTATCTCAGCAAGTGAAAGAACTTTCTTGTAAAATATTCCATATGGGAGAATGAGAATTTTATACAGAATCATCAAGAAATAATCAAGCATTGAGGACAACACTTGTTTGAAGGAGAGGGGCATGTTAAGTCCCTATATTAATAGTGTAGTCCCTTATTATTTTAGTGTAGCCACCCTTATTGTTATCGTTGTACCCTTGTAACCCCCATATTTTTATTATTGTGCCCTTACATTATTATTTTTAGGTCGGATAGGATTACATTGTGGTCCCACCAGGATTACATTGTGGCCCCATGGACTCCTGTGTATAGAAAGGAGGTTTGTCATTTGTACCATCCAAGAATTTTTCATTCATGAGGGTTTCCTTCAATTTGTTCTTCAACTGCTTGAGCTTGATGTAGCAGACCTTGTTTCTAGTGATGTACTTGTTAGACATGTGTCTGAGCATCTCATTGTCTTTGTTTGTCTTATGGAGGAGCTTCTCAAGATATAGGTTAACTATGTCTATCCATATCTCTTTGTCATATTCAACATCCTTAGAAATATTTTCCTCAAAACTAAGTTTCTTTGCCTCATGTTTTTCTTGCTCTAAAGCTCTCTTAAGACCTCTTCTTTTTGGTCTTGACTTGATGGTTTGAGTATCATAATGGTCAGAGTCATCAGGTGCCATCATTTCCTTACACTTAATGTCTTTATCCTTTAGCTGCTTGTTCTCTTGTTCTAAGAATGATATGACAAATTGGGCTTTTTCCATGTTGTCCTACAGTTCTTTGATCATGGCATCCTTCTCTTTGATGATCAGCTTAGAGGCCTCATGATGATCTTGGTCATCCAAGTCCATCTGTTAAACTCTCTCTCTCTTGCTCATGATGAAGGTATTCCTTGGAATTTGTGCCTTCATACCACTGTGTTCTTCCTTAGACATGTTATACTCTATTTTATAGAACCCTAAGGCTGATGTGAAATGAGATGAAGGGAGGGTAATGAAAAGGCAGCTTTGCAAATGAAGGGAATGAGTGAGTGGGTATAGGTGTAGGAAATGAGTGAGGAGGAAAACTAACTCTATGACAACCCTTAAGCAATGTAACCACTCCTTTTTATGAAATATTTTCTTCAAGGAGGATGGATTAATGGTAAAATAATGATTTCAAGCTTAAAACTTAAGGTTTCTTCTAGGGTTTCACTTCAATTGATTAAGAATTCACCAAATGGCATAAAATTTTGGGATTATGGTATGCACTTACCTATTATCAGTGCTTGGAAGACTTTGGAAAAGACTTGAAGGAAATTTGATGTGATTTGAGTGGTTGGAAAGCTCAGAAAACCTCTCTGGAAAGGACACAGTGCCAAGCTCCACGTGCGCAATGTCGGTGCAAACGCGTAGCGCCAAATGCTGAATGCACAATGTTAGGATGACAAAACGCAACACTGTTTTTTAGACTACTTTTGGAGGTCTTCTTGGTGTCCAAATTCGTCCAAGGATATCTCGTTGGAAAGCTCTTGAAGTATACATTCCAAATATACCTTTTTTTTGTTGATTGAGGTTGTTTTGACCTGTCAAAAGTTGATTCTCCCAAGAATGGTCAAAAAATTCTGAATGATGGTGCAGAAATGAAGAGTGCTGGTGCAAGCAACTTTTGGAGGGCTTCCTCATCTCCAAATTGAGCTCATGATACTCATTGTAAATCTCTTCCAGTATATTTGTCGTTTGACTCATCAAGAAATTCATTAGGACACTCTAGCTATTGGAAAACTTGATTTTCCAAGGTCATCCCAGAAGTGCAGCGAACCTCTTGTAGCACCGTAAATTTAAAATTTCTCCCAAACCATGATACCTGTGTAAAAACAGAAGGAGGTTTTTCTTCCTTTACCTATGATTGAAGACAACTCTCTCACTTTTGTCAAATTTATCTTAGTTTGTTCAGAAACACAATTTGAAGCGAAACTGGCCTTGTGTGCTTCCTCCATGTCATTTTCCTGCAAGTAATCACTACTTTGGCACTCAAGTGGACTTAACAAGTTTACAAACCCTAGTCATCTACAAGACCAAGTTTTTCCTCTTTCCCTTGTTGTACATGATTTTCATTCAGGAGTAGACAATCTACATCATTAGTACCTTCTGCTGACAAATCCTTCAACACTTCTGCAGAAGTGTGAAACTCTTTGCATTTTCCTCATTTGCAGGTTCTAAACTAAGAAGATAATCCTCTTTGGATATTTTAGGTCGTTCTTGAATAACCGTGTCTTGACATTCTATTTCATGTTATCCAGATTATAGCAAAGGAAAAGCAGTGCCTGAAACATTCAAGGATGACCTTAAACAATGTAAAACCCCAATGACTTAGTGGGACGGTCCTTTGACCTGATTTTGGCTGAAATTTGACTTGGAGATTTTCAAGTGAAAACAGAGTATTGTTATAGGCTATTATGTCCAAAGGGACATGGGAGTGAGTTAGCCATAGGAAACCCTAGAGGGAAGGTGGAGTTTTTTGACAAGGGAAAATAGGGAAATGAGGTTATAGGCAGGAAAGAAAGATTAAAATGGGAGGCATAAGCCTATAATGAGTCTTTTAGGAGCAACAGGGTGACTTTGAGAAGACCAAATGAGGAATAGTGGAAATAGGTTTACAAGGATAATGAAGGCAGTGAGATTTCTGAAACTCAAGATATTCAAGGAATATTTTTTTTCAAAAATATAGAACCATCTTATAGTCATCTAAAGATAGTGAAAAATATTGATGACTAACATGACCCTCAATTCAAAAATTCTTGAGCTAAATAAGTCTATCACACTTAGTTAACTATTACAAGTTTTTATGAGATAATATTACAATTTATTTTCCAATTTATTTAAAAATTCGATGCCCACATTAGCACTAATGTGTCCCTGAATTCCTCACTCATGCATGACCTAGAATCCCACACTAGTATGTGGTGCATTTTCTTGTTTAATTTCAACACTGCCCCTTGAAAAGAAAGGGATTGTAAGCTACCTCGATCTTGCCTCTGTGGTGTTCAAAATTTCTCTTTGCTGTAAAATTTTTAATACAAATGTGTATTTATCTAACAATTATATGCCACTGTTAAATACAGAATCACTTCTACAAAAAACTTTGTGTAAATTTACAACACGATTGCCAATTTCAAACACATGAAGAAAGATCATTCACACATAACACAGATGTTTACTGGGAAAGCATAAAGCTAAAAACCCCCACTATCACATATTATGTATATATCATGGATCATGAAACAATATCATACAAAACTCTACTCCAGTAGCTCTCAGTACAATATACAACCGTTCACATTGCCATGGAGAAATTTGGCAAATTCCTTAGCCAATTTTCTCCCTCACAATAGCCTGCTTCCACTGTGAAATCCAAGGTGATTACAAAAACCAATTCGATGCAATCATGCCTTTCCCATGAAATCCTCATGAGCATATCCAATGTGTGTTTGGCTTACAAGGGCGCAATCCAATATATTACAACTGATAGTCATCTGTCCCTTTCACCTACCTCTCAATTGGGTCTCCACTAGATCTGACATGCATGTAGTTAACAATAGTAAATCTTCAGTTTCATGTGAGATCACTCCATGTGAATTAATTTAATATTTAATTCACTGATATCTCACTAGTGTATCTTCGGTTACAACTAGCACAACTGAGTTTAACTCACTTAACTGAGTTAAACTACTTTACAACTCACATAACTACACATCCAACTCTGTTACAACTTCGAATCACTCAGTTACAACTAAGTCCACTTGAATGTCCCACCAACCAACCTTAGAACTCGAAATTCCTTCAGCTAACTAGTTTTCCACTTCAGTTAACTGATTTCAAGTGCTCCATGAGAATAGATTAATATTTATTGTCCAACTATTATTAAGGGATAATAATAGTCGACATGCATCTATAAATTAACATGCGATCTATAAATAGACTTCGCACAAACATATAAAAATAGAACATCATCTATAAATAGAATTTTCTCAACATCTATAAATATACTTCTGCTATAAATAGAATTTTCTCATCCATTCTAAAAATAGACATACACCTAAAGATAGCCTGTGGGCCCCACCTAGTCTAGGTGCTTAATTTTCACTAGGATCATCATCTTGTTTAATCTCAACATTTTCTAGCGCCTTCGTCAAGATATCTGCATCCTGATCCTTTGTGGGAATGTAATGCAACAACATAATGCACCTTTGAACACAATCGATGATATGGTGGTATTGAATGCCAATATGCTTGGACTTGTCATGGAATATTGGATTAACCGAGTTTTATGCAACTCTGGTAATCACAATGTATCACCGTTAGATCCATCTGATTACCAAACAAACCAACATGTATCTTCCTTATCCAGATGGCCTCACATGCAACCTCACTAGCTTCCATGTACTCTTGCTCGACTGAATTGAGTGCAACTGATATCTCATTCCTGTTGTACCAAGAAACTGTTGTTGATCCTATGGTGAAGATGCCCCTGATGTGCTCTTCCTGTCTGATCGACTACCTGCCTAATCTGCATCAGTGAAGCCTTGAAGCTTCACTCCCTCTGTCTGTCTGTATCATAATCCATACTCTGTAGTTCCACTGAGATATCTCAGTACATGCTTCCCCAGAAGGCTTGGTAGGCTTAACCATAGCTTGACTAAGTTGGTTAACTACGTAGCATATGTCTGGTCATGTGTTCACCAAATACATAAGTGATCCCACAAGCTGCTTGTAAATAGTAGCATCCACTACCTCACCTAAAGTAGCATCCTCCTTCCTCCAATTTCCTGCAAGAGGAGTCTCCATGGGTTTGCTTCCCTCCATGTGGAACTTCCTCAAAATATCCTTGACATAATTTCCCTGAGATAAAAATAGCTCCCCATCTCTTTTCCATATTTCCAAGCCAAGGAAATAGTGCAAGAGCCCCATGTCATTCATCTAAAAATCTCTTGAAAGATCCTATTTACAAGAATTTATGAGCTTCTCATCACCTGTCAGTATAATATCATCAACATAAAGTATGATAGTCAAAATATTACCATCAACCATAATATGATATAGGTTCACATATGCTTCACTCTATGTGAAGCCCAAACCAATGAAATAGCTCTCTATCCTGGTGTACCAAGCACGAGGTGCTTGCTTCAGCCCATACAAATCTCTCTTGAGTCTGCACACATGCAATTCCTTGTCAAAGGTCTCAAAAGCTTCTAGCTGATCAATGTACACTTCTTCCTCAATAAATTCATTGAGAAAGGCTGTCTTTACATCCATCTGATGTATCTTCCACCCCATCTACGCTAAGAGTGCACAGATGTATATAATTGATGAGTACCTTGCAATCGGTACAAAAGTCTCCTCATAGTCAATCCCATCTACCTGTGAGAATCCTCGAGCCACAAATCTATCCTTTTATTTCTCCACACTCCCATCTACTACTTTATTCACCTTGTAGATCCACCTGGATCCAACCACCGACTTCCCCACTGGTCTTGGGACAACTTTCCATGCATTGTTTCTGATAATGGAGTCATACTCCTCAACCATCGCATCAACCCATGTTCGTTGCTACATTTCTTCCTAAAAAGAGGATGTTTATATCACAATACACTCTCTCATAAGAGCCATGTGTCCAGTATACTTGTCTGGGGACCTTCTCTTCCTGTGCTATGTTATAGGTGCACCTACATGCTATGTCGCATCTAGCATCAATATTTCAACCTCTCTAGTGCGCTTCCTACCATTTCTGGTGGATGGCTTTGCATGAGTGGTTTCTTCCACTCCATGATCCTCTACTTGTGGCTTCTCCACATCCTGAGGTTCATCCTTTGGAATTAAGAGTTCCTCATCTGCATGCAAGTTAAGCTCCCTCTCAAGGGAAAATCGCATGGATTTCTCCTCATCAAATTTAACATCTCTCCTGACAACTGTCATCCTGTTAGCCAGAAAATACACCAGATAGTTGTGGGGAGTATCAATGTGCCTCACAAATATCCAAAACTCTACTATTGGTTCTAGCTTCTTCCTGACATATTTGGTCACATGGAAATAGATAGATGAGCCAAAAATTTTAAAATATGAAGCATCTGGTTTCTTACCTGAAAAATCCTCCTCTGGTGTACTCATGCCAAGTATCCAATGAGGACTATAGTTTTTCACAAATACCATTGTGTTGCATGCCTCAGCCCAAATATGCAATGGTAGGCCCTAATCATGTAACATAGCTCATGTTTCTTCCACAATTGTTCCGTTCTTTCTTTCTGCATCCCCATTCTGTTGGTGGTTATGAGGTGCAATCAATTCTCTCTGAATTCCTTCTTTGGCACATAAGTTCTTGAATCCATTAGATATATAATCACCACCATTGTCACTCCTTAGATCCTTCACCTTATTCCCTGTATCTTTCTCTACCAGTGCTTTGAATTCACAAAACTTGGAGAACATCTAATATTTCTTTTGTAGAAAGAAGATCCAAAAATTTTGTAGAAAAATCATAAAAACAAATCACATAATACCTGTGCTTTGATGTGGAAGTTGTAGAGAATGGTCCACACACGTCTGAGTGAACTCTCTCAAGAATTTCTGTTGCTCAGTTCTCCTTCTCATGAAAAAGTGGCTTTAATATACTTCCCCATGGTACATCCCTTGCATGTGTCTATCTGCACAAGAGTACCCTTTGGAAGACCTGTAGAAATCTGTTGCATGATCCTCAAAGCACTGTGGTGTATATGGCTCAATCTCATGTGCCATAACTCACCTGTATCTCGGCTCACCACCTTCCCTGCTTTACTTCTCAATGCTGTGCAACCATCTACATCAAGTTTGTAGAGGTTCTTCACACGAACCCCAATATTCTTTACTTTTCCTATGGATTTGTGACGAAGGAATACCTTTCCTTCACTGTGTTATCCTCCTGTATTCTATAGTTTCACTAGGTGACTATGGATTTTCTACAATTTGTTGAAGATAGCATTTCGTGACTATCAACTATCTTGAGAAATCCCATTACCTTCATTATCTTCATAAAACCTTTTTCACTATCTCTCAGTTTTCCTTCTCAAAATCACCCTCCTATTTTGAGAAATCATGTTGGGCTTAATCCTCTCACATTCACCATTTTTCCCCACTAAAAACCCCATCAACACCCTCACCTTCATCATTCTCTCTCATTTACACTAAAACAATGTAAAAAGTTCTTTTTACATTGTTTTTAAATAAAAATAAATAAAAATACTTGGGACCCTTGTTTTATATTAAAATCTTGTTTTATTAAAATAAACCCCACCCCTTTATAAATATTTGAGCCCCACCTTAAGGGTTTTTTAGCCTCTTCACTTGGTTAAAAAAATCATATAACCCTTCCCCTTCTTCTTATATATAAGTGCCCCTGCTTATTTCATTAACTCTCGGGCCCCACTCCCTCTGACTCACCTACCGCTCCTTTCACACCCACCATCGTCGATCTATATCCCCCAAAATCGGATGGCCTTGATTTGATATTGCACCAATTCCAACATGGGGGTTAAACAACCCTAGGCCTTGTGAAATGGGTGGTATCCCCACCTGTACCCTCCGCCACGCGTCACCCGCTAAATGGAATTGCACGCCCTCCTCCAAAACCATTTACCACCCTCATTCCGTGCAAAAACCACCTCCCTCGTTTGCAAAACCACCGTTATTCCTCCTGCCAAAACCCAATACCACGACCTCCATTCAAACTTTTCGAAGGCCTCCACCTTTGCGACGAAGCCTGACCAACCATAAACCTATGCAAAGCGCTCCTAACACCCAAAAGCCCCAAATAAACACAAAAACGCCACGAACGCAGGTTTTAAAATAATTGGTTGTTTGTTATTGTGCAAGTATCATGGCAAGAATGCGAGAATTGCATTCCAAGTGTCCAAAATTATTTAAATAAGTGATCTGGGTGACGATCCAGAGAACTTGTTTCATTAGAAGGACCAGAGGCATAAAGTTAAGCACAAAACACCAATGGATCTTGACCATTAGTGGTCATTTAAACGCACCCAACCAGCAGAAGATGCTCCACTGTGCAACAAATTGTAGACATAAATACAGTAAAAAGAAAGAAAGAGTCAAAGACCATGATAGTGAAGGTTAATTAATGGATTAAAAGGTTAAATAAAAAATCGGAGATAAATGAAAAGTTAAAGGGAAGACAACAAGGTACACAGTGAGGATAAATTCAGGTTTAAAAGCCTAAACAGAGTTTAAAAGATAAATTAAATATAGATTGGCACAAAGGCAGATCCAAATGACTAAAAAAGAAACATTTACTTCTTTAGGGACACATTTTGCCACCTACGACCTTATCCTACTAAATAAAGGCAACCACGGTTATTGAGACTGTTAGTCATCAGTATTTTTTCCTGTTGTGATGAATATATGCCTTGCCTAGGTTTTCTAGAAACCAATTTTAAACAGTCAATTAGTCCTCTAGAAAAACCCCTCAAAGAAATTTTTATCTTTTTCCTCTCTTATAGACTGTGTGAAGAGGTGGTCATCAAGTTTCAGTCTTGATAAAACTCCCCTGTCCATAACTTTCATAAGCCTTGTATATCTGATATCCAAATCCTCTATTTTCACACAGCTCTCTGTCAAAGCATAAGAGAAGTTGTCTTTTTCCCCTCTCACAGTTTGAATGTCCATTTGATGACCTGACTTTGTCTGAGAAACCCTTCAAAAGTCATGACAAAGTGTCTAGGTTTAGGTGATGGTGTTTAGAATAGGTATCTTGAGAAAATATATCTAGTCAAAAACCTGGTTTTAAATATCAGTCAGCCATCCTCTTTCTTATGTAGCAAAACAAAAGCATTGTTTACCCCTAGGTCATACACCATCAAAATGGTTGTTGTGCTTTGTTTTAACAAATCTTATAAGGTTCAAATTCAGGAAGGAACAAAGTAAGAAGGTCCTATGTCCGAAGAAAGTAATCAAGTGAAATTTTCAAGCATTATCATCATGATACCTCAAGAAAGGTCTCCAATGGTCAAAGACATTTTATCCATGCATCTCTGTAGGGGTGCTATGGATAAATGGCAAGAAGCAGTTCTGAAACAAAAGGGACACTTCAAGAAAATTTTTCAAAGCTAGAACAGTTGACTATTGTGAAATGAAGGAAATGCAGATTTAAAAGAGAAAGGAAACCTACATAATTCATACCTGCGAACACAAAGCACAAAGAAAGTCAAAGAATCATCTATCATGGAAAAATGAGTACAAAGGTTGGAAGTTTATTGCATCTAGCATTTCATGTCAACTCACAATGGTTGTGCCAAACATATGGGCATAGCTCTGAAAAATAGTCTTATAAGGCTAAGCATGTTAGTTTTTCTAGAAAAATACTTCCAAGCAGTATAGGTATCAAAGTGAGAAGCATAAAAAGGGAATAGCTGCACTTTTTATATCCCTATAGCCTAGACTCTAAACCCTCAAAGACACTGTCATAACAAAGGAAGCCTAAGCTAATACAAAAGAGAGTTAACATAAGAGACACAAAGCAGATATGTTGGAGTTTGAAATATCTTACCTGTTCACTATCTCCACAGTAAATTTCTACAAGAAGCTTGTCTCATACAGATTGATAAAGGATAAACCATTTGAAATGCCTCCTTCAATGATGATAAGCAGATGGCAATCACTTGTGTTTATGAAATTCCTCCTTCAATGATGATAAGCAGATGGCAATAACTTGTTCTTATAAGGCGCCCCCTTCAATGATGATAAGCATATGGAAATCACTTGTTTGTATGAGGCACCTCCTTCAATCATGAGTAGAGGGCCTAAACAGTTTATGTCTATCAAGCCTCATTCAAAGTGATAAGCAAAGGGCATGACTCAAACAATTTATTTAGAAGGCTAAAAGCTCAATTTGGAAAACAGAGACCAGGCCTAAAGTTATTTTAAAGGACCTCCTTAATTTATAAGCAGAGGGCAAAGACTTCTTTAAAGGACCTTTTTCAATTTATAAGCAAAGGGTATAAACAGTTCTGTTTAAATTACCTCCTTCAGTGATAAGTAGACACAGGGCACAAGGTTTAGTTTCAAGAGAGGCTTCATTCAAATCATAAGCAGAGATCCTAAGCAATTGTGCTTGCATCGCCTCCTTCAATCATAGGTAGGGGGCAAATACACAGTTTATGTTTTCTTTTACAGAAAAAATGAGAACTTGTTTTGTTGTTTGCAAAGCACTTTTCAAATAAAACACTGTTACACATGTTTCAAAAACTGTTTTATGGAAATAAGGTAAATGAGAAAAAAGGAAAAGGTTTAATAAAATTTTCTTGAAAAAGTCAAAAGGAAGGTTGTGTACTTTAAAAACATTTCACAAGCCACAAAATCCCTCAGAGGGCATATCTTACTCTCATTTTATCGATTGGAAAGAAGAGAGGGTCTCTCTGGTTCCTTGGCAAACACCTTGTGCAAAAATCTTGGGTTACAACGCCCTTGTACCTGAGTGCTACATGCCTGTAGCATCTCACCAAAGGAAAATACAAAGGGCGCGATGCGCCTGTACACTGGCACGATGTGTTTCAACGCCCAACCCTCGTTTAGTTTCCGCTCGGCGCCCACAACCGCCTGTCATTCAAAATTTGTTCAAAAAGATAGTTTTTTGCACTGGCATAGTGTATTTTCCTCGTGCAACCTCTGTTCAGACGCTACGCACCTGTGTGTAAGGGCATAGCACCTACTCACTTCATTACAAGAGGCCAAAAAAAAAACTTCCAGTCTTGCTCAAGGGTCAGTGTTCATCATTGCAAAGAAGTTTTCAAGGTATTTATCACTATTTTTACCCCTCAGTTGCTCTTAAAACTAAAGGATATTTTGAAAACTGAATTAAAGGAGAAAGAAGTGTTAAAGGAAAAGAAAGCCTATTTTTATTTAGGGCTGTCTAGTTGATTTTGGAGAAGAACAGAAAAATAAAAATTCCTCCAAAGAAAAAGGTAAAAAAGGGAGGCCAACACAACAGATTTGAGCCCATCACTATTCAAGAAATCACTATCTCCACCTCAATTTTGTCCTATTTTCAAGAAGTAGGCTGCTTTTATTTTTGTAGTAGAATACCAGAGGTCACTATCCACTCTCATCTAACAGAGTTATTTTCCCTGACGTTGGATGGAAAGCAAGTTCACATAGTAGGTTTAGATTTTGAACTCACTCCTAGAGCTGTTTCTAAGGCAACCAAAATCGCTAACATAAGATAGGAGTGGTTGAAACAATCATACCTTGACCTCAGCCACTATCAGCCTTTTCTCAAGCCAAATCATCAAGATGCATGCAGCTCCATTTTTCGTTTCTCACACTTGCTGGATGACTATGCAGCCCTCATGAAAATAATCATGAAATTTTTCACTTGTGAAGGTAGATACTCCCAAGTATATGCCTATCAAATCAGACTCCTTATGCATTTCACAAAAGCTAAGTTTCTAAACCTACCCTTTTTCCTATGCAAGAGTATAGACAAGATGTCCTCCATTGTTAGAAAAAAGCCTCCAGCTAAGAAAAAAGAAAGGTTATTCCATCACTCTCTCATTAAGTTCATTATCCTTCACCAACTGAAACAAAAGGGCATCCCTTGGGAAACTTTCATCTCTCACCCTGACTTCACTTCTGCATCTCCTATGCCACTACAAGTCAGGCCATGTTCATCCTGAGACCCTCCTCATGCTCATTCCTTGCCTTCCACATCTTATGTTTCCTCTTCTTCTCATGAGTCTACTCCCCAAAAAAAACCATCCTCCACAGATAGTAGTGAGAAAGAAGAATATCGTAAAAGCAAAGAACAAAGGGTTAATGGTGAAAAAGAGTAGGAAAGTGATGAAAGCAGAAGTAGAGGTAAAGGAAAGCATGATGTGGCAGGTAGTCCACAAGGAGAGAGTGAAAGAAATTATCATGAAAGTGGCAGCCTACAAGGAAAAAATGAAGACAGTGATGAAGGAACAGGCAGCCCACAAAGAGACAGTGAAGGTAGTAAAGAAGAAGGCAATCCACAAGGAAAAAATGAAGACAGTGATGAAGGAACAGGCAGCCCACAAAGAGACAGTGAAGGTAGTAAAGAAGAAGGCATCCCGCAGCAAGAAAATAAAGATAGTGATGAAGAAGGCAGCGCACAAAGAGACATTGAAGATACTAGAGAAGAAGGAAACCCACAAAAAAAATGAAGACAGTGATGAAGGAACAGGCAACCCACAAAGAGACAGTGAAGGTAGTAAAGAAGAAGGCATCCCACAACAAGAAAATGAAGATAGTGATGAAGAAGAAGGCATCCCACAAATAGACATTGAAGATACTAGAGAAGAAGGCAACCCACAACAATAAAATGAAAACAGTGATCATAATGAAGGCAATCCACATCAGGAAAACATTGATAACAATGAAAATGATAGAAGCAGTCACAACAAAGAGGGAAGTAATAAAAAAAGTCATGACAACAAGAAGATAGATAAAGGCAGAGATAGTATTGAAAAGGAAAAAATAGTATACCTAGACATCTCCCACCAAATAGAAAAGGAGAATGATCTTTCTGAGTTTACTCCTGATAATGAGTTCATTACAAATATCAAATTTAATGAACAAGGAAATTCCCCACAGCAAAGAAACCAAGAAGCGCAAACAGAGAATGTTTTTGGAGAAGAGGACAGCCTTAAGGCTGCAGGAGACCAAACTAAACAAGCCCAGGTATTAACTCCTCCTCTCACTCATCATCAGCAAGGTCAAGAGAAGTGTTTACTGCCTCTCCAAGGGAAGGGGCCATGCTTCCTTCATCAAAGTGTTGGAGCATAAAAAGTTATCTTTTAAACACCTAATTAGCCTACATTAATTATCAATCTGGGAGCGACTTTTTATTTCAAGAGTGTACTCTGTCTGAGACTGCAATTAACTAAGAGTAATGCTATGAAAGATGTAGTACAGTATTCTAGATACAAGAGTAAATGGATGCTTGTAAATAAATCTAATTACAGTGACATGAATGGAAATACTCTGAAATCTTAACTACTCATCCTGCAAAACATCAATCAGGGATACAATAATAATAACTCATTCCCTTAGAAATTGATGCAACCGAAATCACACTGAGACAAGATAACCAATCTGGGAACTTGGAAGCAGTAACCAATGTCCTCTACAGTTGGTTTTTCTGTTCTTTACGAAATAAAAATGAAATCAAACTTGAACTGCTTGCTGATGAAAATAACTGAAAAGATATTCTTCTAATAACAAGAGTTGGAAAGGAACAACAACTTGTAATTCCTATGTGTACACAGCAACTGTAAACAATCTATCTGCTAATCTGAACCTACGAATTAGAAATGAACAATAAACAGGAATGGAACAACAAACATTAATTGAACAACAATTCTAAACTTAATGCAATCAGACAACTAATATTAATACTTCAACCCTGTCGACAGCCAATACTACGAAACAATCAATCAGAATGAATCATAAACCAATAGAACAACAACTAGAATTAAGTATAGAACAAAAAAGCTTTATAAAATATAGCAAGATAAATAAGATAGTAAATATGATTCTTGTAAATGATAGAATAGAAGTGCAATTTGTTAACGCTCACAACGAATCTGAATTCAATCCAACAACAATCAATCAACTCTATAATCGTAATGAATCTAAACACAACTGTCACACAACAGTAAGCAAAGGATAGAAATACAAACAACAGGGTAATTCCACCAGGGCCAGGCCCTTAGCACCAGTGAAACACTGCTGGGTTACTTCAGAAATTGAGAGATGAAATGAGATGCACCTTTTATATTAATCAAGCATAGAGTATTCCAGAGACCGCTCTCTAAAGCTGAGAGTCAATAAAACACAATATTACAAAAGAAATGTTTTGAATCCAAGGATCTCCGATCTTCCCTAATTACTAAAGGCGTTGATTTATATATCAAACTCTAACAGACAAGACAAGGAATAAGATGAGGCTTGAACAACAATCCCTCAGGATCAAAGGATCCCTCAGGATTCGCTACCCTTCTTTTAGTTATCACATGATTTACTTTGACCAAAGCCAAGCTGTCCCCTGCCTTTTCTTAGTGATGCGTTCATATTTCCTTGTCTTTGGCAGGATTTGGTCTAACGCTGGAGGAACAGCAGTTGCATTTATCTCAGCCTCACCTCTGGTATAGCTGTTCACCTCGCCTAATTCTTGTTTTTATCAACAAAAAGAAATATTTAGTCATGTTTTTAAAATAAACATAAATCTTTACAATTCTACCATAATTCTTGTAATAAATCATCTTTCTAGGGTAAAAAGGATTATGTCTAAAGTAAAAGAATGAGAAAACACACAGTGATTTCATACCTTTTCCACTGCTCAACATACCCCCCTGCTTACCCATTTTCATGTCCTCATGAAAACTATAGTTCACATGCAGAGCAGTTAAAGAATAAGCTGTATAAGGTTTTTCATCAAAAGGCCTAAAATCATGCATTGCAGCTAATGCTTCGAAGACATGCTCTGTCTGTCCTTCAGGTAGTTCATAAATGGCTTTGTAGTCTGTGGCAGGATACCATGTAATGGGGCTTCGAAACCTACACCCTAGCCAGAATGGTCCTTCTTTCAAAATGAGATTACTATATGAAACCAAGTGGTCTGCAGCTAGCCCAAATTTTTTATAGTTAAATGGTTCTCTATTTTGTACATTCCGATTGGAAATTTCCCATCGGACCTTAGCTGCTATGTAAGCCTAGTTTCTAATAGATAGGAAGTAATCTATCCCATTCAAGATAATCGATTTATGGACAGGCCCCAATGCTTGGATAACACCTTCCTTTGTCATCAAATTCTTCTGCCTAGCCCATATTTGTAATGGGTCCCGAGGTTCACTCATAACCCACAAATCTAATTCATTTTCCTGCCTTTGAAAAACATTATAGGTTTTAAGCCATTTTAACTGATTAACAACAAAAGAAATAAATGCCTGGCATTGGATATCACCCAAAAAAGGGCTAGGATTTGTCTCACTATCATTTTCCAATATTAGATTATGCAAATAAAACTCACACAAGAGGCGCTATACCTTTACCCCATAGAGTTTGTAGCATGTTACAAAATCATCTACAGTTTTTAGCTCTATAGATTTTCCTGCCCTAAATGCCTTAATATTTAGCTGTAAATATCTTTATAATAAAAATAAAGCATAGTTCTTGGCAGGGCATCTACAAGCTAAGACATCAGTGTACAATGAGCAGAGAGTGTCCATTCGATTCTGGGCTAATTTTAATTGATTCATTACCTTTTCAGCCTTCTCCTCTGCCTTTCGACACTTATCATGGGCTTCAGCCTCTGCTTCATGGATGATCTTCATCTGCTACTACAACTCTTGATATCTCCTCCTAGGGACAGTGTCTTCTTCCAACTTTTCCCTTTCCAATCGAGCCTGTGCCAACTCCTCTTGGAGTCTGGCTAATGTAGGGTCACTAAAAGTATTCTAACTACTAGCTTGCATGTTTTCACTTGAAGTGGGTCCCTCTAGAATAGCTTCTGCTGGAACATCCGCTTGCTGTTCTGTATCTCCATGATTAGGCTCAACCATAGCTTCTGCAACCTGGGGCTTCATCTTAGCAGCCACTTTCCTCTTTTTTGCAGGTCGCTTGGTGGCTATGATTCTTTTATTTGGGGTTTTCTTGGGCATTTGTTTCATTCTAAGAACCCCAATGGTTTACCTAATTTTTTCCACGAGTCCCTGAAGCTTCATTCGTTCCCTCCGAAGCTTTTCAATCTCAGTTATTTTCTTCCTTTTTCTTAATGGAATGGTTGTTCCTTTTTCTGGACCTATTTGCTCAATAGGGTTTTGGTCCTCATTAGCTGTGCCTTCAGTTGGGATCTCTTTTCTATTTTCTTCTTGGGTTTCTTCTTCAATATTCATATGCCCTTGGCTAAATTATTCGGGAGTTATACCCTTAATTGACTCTGCAATCCCCTGAGAATTTTCAGGTTGGGATATTGCTTCGGTGTTCTCCTTTTCTTGTTCATGCTTTTTAGGGGAAGCAACCCTAGCTGACTCTATCACTTCGTTAGGGTTTTTTGTTTCATCCAGCATTTCTTTAGCCATTTATTTGTTGACAGCAAAGTGCTCCTGCAACTGATTTATATCAATGTTAAGGTCCAAAGGGCTATGAGGCTGCACATAGTCACTCATATTGGCCAGAATTTGGGCCAATTGGTCTTCCCGTAAAGGACTTCGTGGTGAACTTGCAGTAGTGTTTTCGAGAGGCTCTATTCCTTCTCTTTCACTACTGTGATTATCTTCTTCCTTCTCACAGGTATGGTAGTTACCTTCTTCCTCATCCGAATATCGAATTTCTCCCTCAATTTCCTCTTCTTCATTATTTCCTTCTTCTGCACTGGTTTGTTTCTCACCACTGGTGCGGTGTGTAGAAATTTGAATAATAGATCACTTATTCACCTAGATTATCCTGATTACACACTATTTGAGCTTCATGCATAATACATAATCTCTTCTACCATTGATCATTAATTTGCGGAAATAAAATCAATTGCATGCATACATTAAAACCACAAACAATCACACATATGAACACAGTATTTAATGGGAAAGCTTAAAGCTGAAAACCCCAACTATATGTATATTATATTTCATGGAGATCATGTAACAATCATAGTACAAAATCTCCTCACAAGCTCTCATGCACACCCTCAATTGCTACACACTATCAAGCTAGATCTAGCAAAACACATGCTCCAATCCTTAGCCACTTGATAGCCAACCTCTATTGCGTAATTAATGCTATGGGATGGATTCATTAAATAGATAAACCACCTGGCCTGAACTGCGCAATCCTCATGGGCTACTCCACCTATCTATGTGTTGCAAATAGCAACAGTATAGTCACAACTGATAGTTAACCTGCTCTTTCACCTATCTTTGCACTGGTCTCCACTGAAACTGTCCATGCACTGAAGTTAACAGATGCATTCTTTAGTTGATTTATGAGTTTATAATTATTTAATTAATTAATAATTAATTCTCACCACTCATCACTAGTGTATTAATCAATTAGACTAAATACAACTAGTTCAACTAAGTTAAACTGAACACAACTCCATTAACTCCTCAATCAACTCCACCAAACTCACTCACATGAGTTCTAACTGAAGTCATCATGCAATAGCTCCACTTAGAACCTAGGAATAGCATAATTCCTTCTATCAGTTGCATGTGCCACATCCGTAGCTCAAACTGAAGTGCTCCAAGAGGATAAGATAATGTTTACAGTCCAAATATTATTAAGAGCTAATAATATTCGACATATCTAATTTTAGACTGGCAATCTAAAAATAGATTCCGCCCAGTATGTCTAAAAATAGAAGTCCATCTATTTTTCCCGACTTGACCAACTATCCACAAATAGCATCCTGCAACTCATAGACCATGATCCATATGTCTAAAAATAGACATAGTCTAAAAGTAGACTTTGCGCCAAAAATAGCCTGCGGGCCCACTTAGTGAAGGTGACTTCTTTCCACTAAGCTCCATCATCTTGTTGCATTCTCAACATGGTGGCTCATTTCTTCTTCATCCGAGTAGCCAATTTCTCCCTCAATTTCCTCTTCTTCATCACTACGGGCACTTCCTCCTTCCAATTGTGGAGGTTGTTCATCCTCCGAGCTGGGCAATTCCAAGGGTTGGTTACTACTACCTAGAAGTCCTTCTATCATTCCCCTACTTCTTTTTGAACAGAGGGACTGTCTACGAATTGATAGCTCAGCTGTTAAGCTAGCCATTCTCTTCTGTTTTGGGGCAAGTAAGGCTAATCCTCCATCAATGGAGAATATCAACTCTTCCCAGCTAGTATGTTGTTGGGCGAGACTACGACCCACTATTAATCTGATTAGGCAATGGTGGCTTACCACCATGTCTGCGTGTTGAGCTTTTCTTATACTATGGGCAATATCATGAAGTAAGGAATTTAAAAATGCGGGAAAATTTACAGTGTATTTATGCTTTAATACTGCCAATAACTTAAGGTGGCAAGGTCTTACCACGTCTTTCCTTTCATTGCATGTTATATAGGCCTGCACTATCTTGGCAAATTCCGTCCATGGTTCTCTCAATGATGCTGGCTGAACTCCTTTTCCTTTTATGACCAATGTCTATCCGTCATCCTGAAAAATATTCATGGCTTCTTCAAGCCTGACCTTCTTTTGAGTCCATATGGTTCCTTGCGCTGGTAGAACAGACACCTCTGCAATTATTTCATCTGTTACGACTATTTGTCTTCCTTTAACCATGGAGTATCCTTCTTGCAAGTTCTGTAAAAACTCAGTAGCCACTGTTTCATGGGGTTGTTGCATCCTCGTGAAATATGTAATCCATCCCAATTTTTCCAAAATCTCTTGTGCAACATCAGAAACAACTAGCACTTGCGGCTCACTATGAATTGGTCATCCTCCCATCATCTCTGCACACTGTTACTTCTTTGCAAACACAAAGTGATTGTAATGGAACAACACAACACAGTGAATTGGAATAATATCGTTAAGTTTTTGTTATTCCCTAGAATGTAGGGATTTGGTTCACATACAGGTAAAAAAATATCGGGATTTGATCTGCATGCAGTGATTAAGAGACATCCGCGCCCCCCATGAAGGATGATAGGTTGTCCTCGACCGTCAATTAAGAGAGGCAAGTACTACACAACAGTTGTACAATAGGAAAAAGAAGGCATAGTTATGATACAATCAATCCAATTATAACATTTACTGAAATCAATGCGTGTGATAAATCGTAAATAGATATAGAAACATTTGTAATGATTCAAAGATAAGGAGAAGGGATAGCTTAAGAGGAACATAAGTACAGATGTGTTTATCACCCACTCAAACTAATGTGATCGATTTATGATGATTTTCATGCATAATAGGTTCGAAATCAAAGGTTGGGGATTCATACTTTCATTTGATATTTAAATAGAGATATAAGAAAAAGAGTTTAATATTACTATTGATGTGTATAAATTTGACTCCAATACCATCAACAGAGCTCTGTTGCCCACGGGTGTCCATAACCTTGACAAAGTTTCTTTCTCACCCTTGGAACCATTGCCCTTTATTTATGCTGAGGAAGTGCTTGTTAAATGTCATAACGGAGGCCATTGTGCTGGCTTGGTGACCAGACAAATCACAATGCCATTCACTAGGAAGAAGTGAAAAGTGGGCAGGGTGGCTTGTGATGAGACCTCCTGTTCCAAGGACTTCTTAATTTTTTCAATTGTCCATTGGACCATATCCTTGGTGTGGTGGCCATGATGGGAATGCCACTTCACTTACTTCCTTATGATCATGGTAGGCTCGCTCTTGATGAGACCCCCTATCCTCCATCTGCCAAATCATAAAATTATTAGTGAAATATGTAAATATTTTTCTTTTTCATCTAGCACTTTCCTACTTATATATAAAGGATGGCTCAACACTCCTTAAGAGTAGGGATGGTGGAAGAAGTCTAAACATCTCAATAGAAAAGAATATGCCCTTATTCCTACTCCATAAGTAAAAATCAAAGAAAGTTATAAAATATGGGAAAGAACCAACATGATAAGGATAATCGATCATATTAATTCTGGTAATAGTAAGATAGCAAAGTCATGTTATTGATTATGTCCCTTTTTCCCTTTTTTTATCATTACCAAACACATTTCTTAAAAATGATGATTTCTTTTGATTTGTTGATTCCAGTCAGCTTTAATTTGTATGATTGTATATAAATAGTATTTTTTCCTTTAGAAGAGTCATCAGAAATCCTAAAAATGCTGATCTAAAACAAAAAATAATCCACTCAAAACGTGTTGTTCCTTTAGAAAAGAACAGCAGAAACAATCTGTAGAAATGTTGTTCCTTCCGAAAGGAACAACAACAAGAATCTGTGAAACTGCTGTTCCTTTCGAAAAGAACAGCAAAAACACTCTTAGCAAAGCTATTGTTCCTTTCGAAAGGAACAACAAAAGTGTTGTTCCTTTATAAAGGAACAACAAAAACTCAAAATAAGCAAAATAAACAAAGTTTTGGAAAAAAACAAAATTCCATGAAACAATCAAAATAAATGAACAAGATATATGTACAAAGTTTAAATAAAAGAAATGATTTAATAAATGGGTGCCGAGGAGGATTTATCCCCTTCAGCCAAAATTTTCATGGTAGAATCTTCCCGTAATTGTTGGTAGAAGGATTCTCGAGTAGGCGGTTTATGACACAATCGTACTAGATGACCGTTTACTTTGAAGGAATGTCCAGATCCATCAATGGTGGTTAATGTAATAGTTCCATTATCATGCACTTTTTGTATTTCATAAGGTCTGAGCCATCGTGTCTAGAGTTTCCCTAGAAAATCCTGAAACCTAGAATCATATAGCAGTGCCCAGTCTCCTTCGTGGAAGATCTTTTCTTTGATAAGGGCGTCATGCCATTTTTCTCTCTGTTGTTGAATTAACGCTATGTGCTGAAGAGAAGATAGCCTAATTTCATCTAACTCATTAATTTGCTGCAGTCTTTTGGCCTGGGCTTCATTTAAATCTAGACCCACCTTTTGGGCTGTTCTTAATGTCTTAATTTCAAACTCTATTGGAAAGATGGGCTCTTTTCCAAATACCAATTGATATGGTGAATATCCCGTAGTGGGTCTCCATGTTTTTCGGTATGCCCACAATGCTTTTGGAAATCTGTAGGCCGAATCACGTCTGTGTGAGGCAATGGTTTTTGTTAATATAGATTCAATCACTTTGTTCGTGCTCTCTACTTGGCCATTTGCCTGTGGGTGGTATGGGGTTGTAATCTTGTGCTGAATGTGGTAATTATGTAGTGTTTCAGCTAGTTTATTACCTACAAACTATGGTCCTCCATATGTGATTATGTCCCTCGGGAGGCCATATCGCACAAAGATTTGGAAAAGAAATTGTATTATAGAGTCCTCTGTAGCTTTTGAAAGTGCCTTTGCTTCAACCCATTTAGTGACATACTCAGTTGCAACTAGGATGTATGTTTTTTGGTTTGATGGGGGGCTAATAGGGCAACAAAATTGAGCACCCAGCATTCAAATGGTTCAATTACTAGTTGAGGGTTCAAAGGAATTTCATTCGACTGCCCAGGGTGACCTGCCCTTTGGCAGCTATCACAGGCCTACACAAATTTTTTGGCATCTTTAAATATGGTAGGCCAATAATAGCCTGTTCGTAAAACCTTATGGGTAGTTCTACGATTTGCAAAATGTCTGCCACACGGCCCATCATGGCATGCTTTCAAAATATCGAATACCTCGTCCTCCCGGATGCATCTCCTTATTTGCATATCTAACCCTGTATGAAATAGGTAGCCCCCAATCCAAGAGAATCGGGTTCTACGCTGTATTATCTGCTTTCATTCATTAAGGGTTAGATGTTTAGGTAGTTTACCTATTGCTAAATAATTTGCTATATCAGCATACCATGGGGTTCTGACAGTAACAACAAACAAATGTTCATCTGGGAAGTGGTCTCCAACTGCTTCTGTATCTATTGGCTTTGGCATTCTTGACAAAAAATCAGCCACAAGGTTCTCTTTTCCAGGTCGATGTTTGATTGTAATGTCAAATTCCTGCAATAAAATCAACCATCTTGTCACTCTTCCATTTGTAACAGGTTTATTTGCTAAAAATTCAATGGCAGAGTGATCAGTATATAGTATTACAGGATACCCAGTTATATAATGTCTAAACTTATTTACAGCATGTACTATAACTAAAAATTCCTTCTCAGTCACAGTATAATTTAATTCAGCAGGGGATAGATTTTTTCTAATATAATAGATTGCATATGGTTTTTTGTCTTCCTCCTGCCCAAGCACTGCTCCAATTGCTGTGTCTGAGGCATCGGATGAAATTTGGAATGGAAAATTCCAATTTGGGCCCCTCAGCACTAGGGCTGTTGAAACAAGCTTTTTCAGATCGTTGAAGGCATTGTCACATTTATCAGTCAAATAAAATCAACATTTCCAGTTAGTGCACATAAAGGTGCAGCTATTCAAGAATAATGTTCTATAAATATCCTATAATAACTAGAAAATCCAAGAAATCTACGTACCTCTGTTTGTGTGGTGGGTGTGGGTATTAACAAAATTATCTGAATTTTAGCTGGGTCCACTTGAATTCCAGCTGCTGAAATATAGTGCCCTAAGATAACTCCTTCGTTCATCATCATATGACACTTTTCATGGGTTAAACAAAGCCTAGTGTCAATACTTCTTTGCTACACCTTTTCTAAATTTTCTAATGCTGGCTCAAAATCATCTCCGTAAGGTGTGAAGTCATCCATATATACTTCAAGCCCTTCATTTATTAAATCTGCAAAGATGTTGATAATGGCCCTTTGGAATGTAGCAGGGGCATTGCATAGGCCAACGGGTAAGACTCGGTAGGCAAATGTCCCCCATGGACAGGTAAAAGTAGTTTTGTCTTAGTCTTCAGGGGAAATCTGGATTTGATTGTACCCACTGAAGCCATCGAGGAAGGAAAAGAATTTATTTCCTACCAATGTGTCTAATACCTGGTCAATGAAAGGAAGGGGAAAGTGGTCTTTCTGGGCTGCCTTGTTAAGTTCACGGTAATCTACACATATTCTCCACTTCCCGTTCTTCTTTGGTACCACTACTGATGGAGAGACCCACTTGCTATCAGATATTGGGTAGATGAAATTAACATCCAATAGCTTTTGTAATTCAGCTTTCACAATATCTTTAAGGTGAGGGTTTAGTCTTCTTTGGGGTTGGTGAATGGGTCTTGCATCGTTTTTGATATAGATGTGGTGTGTGCACAATTGGGGGTCAATTCCCTTCATGTCTGGGTAATCCCATGCAAAGGCTGCCTTGTATTTCCGTAGTAATTGGACCAACTTCTCTTCTTGTTCAGCAGTTAGATTTTTGTTAATGTTTAGAGTTTTTCCTGGCTCAATTTCTACAACCTTACTATTGTACATAGAAGTAGTGGGTATTGCTTGATCAGGAATGTCTTTCAGAGGATCTTCTTCTTCCTTATTATCAAATGCTGCCTTGATCATGTGACATTGTAGATGGGATCTGATTTGTAGTTTATTAATAAAACTATTGATGATGTCATCCTCTGTTTGGTCTTTAAAATCAAGGGCATCTTCTATAGTTAGAGGTGATCTCATATTTTCCATAAGATATGATACAGGTTGTTTTCTTGTTTTGATTATTGATAGGCTTGGCTGGGCTGGGGGATATAAAGCTAAATTCTTGACACAGTTTCCCCTGGTTATTATCATGTTGCCTTGTCGGTATCCAATATAAACATCGACAGTTGCCAACCAAGGTCTACCTAAGATTAATGGGTGTCCATCTAGCCGGTTCTTTGGATTGATAACCAGGAAGTCAGCAGGGTATTCCTAGGAATCTAAAGATACCATTACATCTTGTAGTGTACCCTATGGTTTGACTACCGATCAGTCATCCAATTCCAATAAGGTTGTTGTTGGTTCTAGCGATGTAATGCTAAGTTTTTGACAGGTGGTGGTTGTTAGGATATTGATTGCTGCTCCCAAATCAACTAAGGCATTTGGAAATAATTTCCCATGGATTTGCACTGTCACTATGGGATTTCCTGGGTCTTCATATTTTACAGGTGTTTCCATTCCTGATAATAGGTCAGATAAAGTACCGAATATTTGGACAGTTGGGTTGGTGGTTGTTCTCCTCTTTGGCTTCTTTATGCATAATTCCTTAATGGTTTTTGCATATATAGGGATGTCTTGGATAGCTTGGAGGAGAGGGATTTTTATACACAAATTTTTTAATTCTCCCAGAAGATCAAAATCAGGTTGTTCTAATGGGCGTCGTATGATTAATCATTCTGGGAATGGTGGAGAGGAAGTTTTTACTTGTTGTTGATTTTGTTGTTGAACCTCCTTCTCTTTTTGTAATTTTTGTTCTACAGGTAATGGATCTTCAATATGAACATTTTTGTTTCTCTCTGTTTCTACTATGCGCCCAGACCTTAATTGAAGGTCATTACACTCCCTCAGTTCAGTTTCTAATTATGGGGGTTCCATTATTTGGACAGACTGAACTAGCCTATTATTTGGGTTTGGGTTGGGCTGGGCTGGGAGTTGTGGTCTTAAGTTGGTCTGGGGGCTTGTATAGGGAGCTGGAAATGTAAGTTGAGAGAGAGGGATTGTTCCAACTAGCTGATTTGTAGGTCTTTTCTAGTTTTACTGCTAGGCTTGACTCTGTGAAGTAGAGGGGGACCATTGTGTTGGATAAGTATTGTTTTGCCAAAACAGTGGGTAGAAAGGAAAAATTGGCCAATTAGTTTGATTTGTTTGGTTTGGCCATGATGATGTAGGGAATGGATGTTGTGACCAATTGGGGAAAGGTGGTTGATTTTGCCACATTCCATTATATTGCTGAGCATTGTATTGAGGAGGCTGAAAAGAAGAAAATGGATTAGTTGGCATACCTGATTATCGTGGCTGCCATTATCGGTGCTAATTAAGTAGATATACCACTTTTGATTCTTCTTCTGCCTCCTTATAAAATGATTTTAGGCCAGGAAGTGAAGGAAATCCTTCTGTGGGGTGATCTTTCGTGCAAATAGCGCAAACTTTGATTACATCCATCGGGCACTCTTTGTGGCTGTGTTTCTTCCTGCATCTAGGACAGAATATCGCCAAATTTTTCTCTACTTTTGCTTGCTTTTGTTTGGCTTGCATAATGTCGAACTGCGTTGTTAGAGTCCCTAGTATATCAGTTTTAAAATCTTCCAGCAGGTTTTCAATCTCTGCACGAGTTACACCTTCATTGGAGGTCTTGTTCTCCCTTGTAATCATATCACGTTCTGTTGATTTTAGCCTTGTGTTGCCCCTCGAACTCCTGATACACAAATCAATGATGTTAGCATAGCTTTCCTGATATATATGACCTTTTCCCATAATATTCAATGTTTCAACCCATTGATCTTTCATTCCCCTAATTAATGTAGTTTTCAGCACATTATCAAGTAAGGGTAAGGATGCATAAGGAGATCTCTAAAGATTGTATTGAAACCGTTCCATATATTCTTCCAGGGTTTCATTTGGTTTTGCTGTCATTTGGAATATTTCGTCTTTTAGTCCCCAAGACCTGCAATAATCTTGATATTTCTTTAAAATGCAGCTTTCATCTGATCCCAATCAGTTATGACACCCCCACCTAACCCCATAAACCATCGTAAGGCTTCTCCTTTTAATGTGGAAGGAAATAGTTTTAATTTTTGGGGATCGGTAGTATAATCATACCCCCTGCATAACACATCGAATTCGAACAAAAATGCATCTGGATCTTCTGATGTTAAGCCATGACATGTGGGAATATGTTGAAGGGGAATGGATTTCATAGGTGCATTAACTACAGTATCTACTATAGGATATTGCAGCATAGAGGTTTGCTGGGGTGTCTGCTGGTTCTGGTTTTGGTTCTGGGCCATTTGGTCAAAGATGTGCCAATTTCCTTCTAGGATCTCAAGGGAATTCCTAGGCTGACTAGAAGGAGTAGGAATGGCCTTGACAGCACTTCCCTGGTCTGGAACAATAAGTATTCCTTGCTGACCTACTGTTTGAGGTGATTTAGGACCTTGGTTTTGAACGAGTTTAATAGCACTTCCCTTATCTAGACTGCTTACTGTTTCGACTATTTCAAGAGGAGATTTTGGTTCTTCTAGTTCTCCTATTTCCCCTTCTCCTTCACGAAGATTACTAGAGTTCCCTTCTTGAGGGGAAATTATGTAGGGATTCTCAATTTCTTGGGAATCTTGCTCAATTCCCACTATTTGATTATGTATCTCAGCAAAGGCTTTAGATAGTGACTCTGTGGCCTGAAGGGAACTAGTAGGCCGTCTAGAGATAACTTTCCTAGGTCCTACTGATAGCTGAGATTCAGTATTTTTAAGGGTTTCGTCAATAAAAGTTGTTCACCCAAGGGTCACCGGTCCCTTAGGTTTTTCAATTTTAGGAGGAATTTTGTTTTGCTTAGCTAGTTTATTCATTCAAAAAAACAAGCCTTCGTTCCTACCTAAAAATAGAAGCTTACCTAATTTTGCTGTGAAGTAGGCTGTGAGCAAGTGTGTTTCTTGCCCGATGCGCAGGTTCTTACCTTTCGTCTTTAATACCCAATTCTTTGCAAACAGAAGAAAATCAATTATGCATCACTCTTTCGAAATGGCATACACTCTCCCCGGCAACGGCGCCAAAATGTTGGAGCATAAAAAGGTATCTTTCAAACACCTAATTAGCCTACATTAATTATCAATCCGGGAGTGACTTTTTATTTCAAGAGTGTACTCTATCTAAGACTGCAATTAACTAAGAATAATGCTATGAAATATGTAGTATAGTATTCTAGATACAAGAGTAAACGGATGCTTGTAAAGAAATCTAATGACAATGACATGAATGGAAATACTCTGAAATCTTAACTACTCATGCTGCAAAACATCAATCAGGGATACAGTAACAATAACTTATTCCCTTAGAAATCGATGCAACAGAAATCACACTGAGACAAGATAACCAACCTGGGAACTTGGAAGCAGTAACCAATGTCCTCTTCAGTTGGTTGTCCTATTCTTTAAGCAATCAAAATGAAATCAAACTTGAACTGGTTGCTCATGAAAATAATTGAAAAGATCTTCTTTTAATAACAAGAGTTGGAAAGGAACAACAACTTGTAAGTCCTATGTGTACACAGCAACTGTAAACAATCTATCTACTAATCTGAACCTACGAATCAGAAATGAACAATAAACAGGAATGGAATAGCAAACATTAATTGAACAACAATTCTAAACTTAACGCAATGAGGCAACTAATCTTAATACTTCAACCCTGTCGACAGCCAATACTATGAAACAATCAATCAGAATGAATCATAAACCAATAGAACAGCAACTAGAATTAATTATAGAACAACAAAGCTTTATAAAAGATAGCAAGATAAATAAGATAGTAAATACGATTCTTGCAAATGATAGAATAGCAGTGCAATTTGTTAACGCTCACAACGAATCCAAATTCAATCCAATAGCAATCAATCAACTCTGTAATCATAATGAATCTAAACACAATTGTCACACAACAGTAAGCAAATGATAGAAATACAAACAGCAAGGTAATTCCACAAGGGCCAGGCCCTTAGCACCAGTGAAACACTGTTGGGTTACTTCAGAACTTGAGAGATGAAATGAAACGCGCCTTTTATATTAATCCAGCATAGAGTATTACAGAGACCGCTCTCTAAAGCCGAGAGTCAATAAAACACAATATTACAAAAGAAATGTTTTGAATCCAAGGATCTCTGATCTTCCCTAATTACTAAAGGCATTGCCTTATATATTTGAATCTGACAGACAAGAAAAGTAATAAGATGAGGCTTGAACAGTGATCCCTTAAGATCGAAGGATCCTGAGGGATTCACTTCCCTTCTTTTAGTTATCACATGATTTACTTTGACCGAAGCCGAGTTGTCCCCTGCCTTTTCTTAGCGATGCATTTGGATTTCCTTGTCTTTGGCAGGATTTGGTCTAACGCTGGAGGAACAGCAGTTGCATTTATCTTAGCCTTGCCTCTCGTATAGCTGTTCACCTCACCTAATTCCTGTTTTTATCAACAAAAAGCAATATTTAGTCATCCTTTTACAGTAAACATAAATCTTTACAATTCTACCATAATTCTTGAAATAAATAATCTTTCTAGGGTAAAAAGGATTATGTCTAAAGTAAAAGAATGAGAAAACACACAGTGATTTCATACCTTTTCCACTGCTCAACAAAAAGTAGTAGAGGCTAAAAACACCAAAACAACAAGGAATAAAACCACTCAAACAGTGACTAGCAATGTCACTAGGGCACTAAGGAGTAGAGGAAAATTTCCAAAGAAGAGCAAAGTAGAATTGCCCAAGAAAACCAGAGGAAAGAAAATCATTAAAGGCAAGGGCAAAGAGAAGGTTGAACAACAAGAGAGCAGCCATGAGCATGAAAGGGAATTTGACATAACACTAATAGACAGTGATGCTGAAGATGATGAGGCCAGTATTCTTAGATCTCTTTTGCAAAATTGGGAGGCTCAGATTAATGATTTGGAAAATGGCCTAGAAAGGTCAAAAGACATCATCCACTATTTTCAATTGCAAAATAATCAAATGAGTGGACATATGGCTATCTTTGAGGCTCGGGCTCTCAAATACAGAAGGGAAGCTCAAAATTCATAAGAGAGGCTAGAAGAATACATAGGTGAGTATGCAGAAGATGATGAAGAAGAAGGGCCAGCAAGAAAGAGACCTAGGACCATGGGTCTTAGAAAAGCATTGCAAAAGAAGAAAGAGGAAGAATCAGCTCGTGCACAACAATATCCTCTTATGGAGCTCCTTGCCAAAGATATTGAGAATGATAAAAAGTCTTGGATTGAGAGGTCAAATCAGCATTTGGAAAAAAAATTGCACAAAGCTAACAATAATTTGGGTCGACAAAGAAGAATGACTGAGCACTACAAGAAGTTGAATCAGTTTGCCCGAAGGAAACTCAAAGCTGCACAAAGGAGGCACCCACCGGAAAAACTTGGAAAAAGCCCATCCTTGCTTGGGATTCTTGCTCAAGCTTCATTACATGTTTCTAAAAACCCTTAAGGTGTTTACTCACCAAAATTGGGAATTTTTGGACACATTCTTGTTTTCTGTGAATTTTAGGCCTAAAAGCATAAAATCATGGGTGCCTTAACTTTTTCTTGGAGCATCCTCAGTTGAAGAAAAATATATTTTTGGATTCCTTGACATCTAAGGAACATGCTCAGAAATGTTCAGATCAAATGAAGTTGTTTTGGTCCCTCAAAAAGGCCAAAAACAACCATTTTTCAGCTTTTTGTCCCTAATATCAGCAGGTGCTACACTCCTGGGTTTTTTCATTGTTTCTACTTTTTGACTGACTTCCATGTATCATATTGGAAAAAATAAAGTTTTTTTTTGGAAAGTAGACATCCGTAGCTTTCCAACGCGCCATCACGGGACTCATTTCGACGTTGGGAAGTCTGCCAAAACTGCACTACAAAACAGACTTTTTATGGTGCTATGCTCCTGTAAATTTTGTTGAAAAGCAGTTTTCTGAGTGGTGACTGGGCCAAATGTTCGTTAAGAAAGTTTTTATTATGTGTCAGGCCTTGAAAGTGATTCCTTTTTGCTATTTTGGTCCGAAAAGATATTTTTGAAGGATATTTTGTGCCTTGGACCTTGCTAGGCCTCAAGGACAGTTTTAGATATTTGTTTTTGGCCAATGGCCTTCTAGTTGCTCTAGGTGGTTTTCCTCCTCTTTGGCTTATATAAACCAAGAGGATTCATTGTAAAAAAGAGGTAGAATGTGATATATTGAGAGAAATACATAGTTTTATGAGCTTGGAAGAAATACTTGTTTTATGAAGTGGATGATGTCTTGCTTGGCTTGATGGTTGAGGAGCATTGTGTGGAGGATTCCATGGCTTGGTGAATTGTGATGTTTCTCTAATTTGTTTACGTTTCCTTGTTTTCATTAATGTTCCTTACTTATCATTAGCTGTAGATCAGAAAGGCATATGTTGAGATATGCTCATGGAAGCACCTCAAACATCCTGCATGTTACAACTTTCATGTTTTCATCTTCTTGATCATTTCTAAAGGATTCTTAACTACCCTTTAGGTCCATCAAGAAATTGTTATTTTTTTCATTTATCGTTATTATATTTTTCTATATTATATGATTTAAGATATGCCCTGCTTACTTATATCTTCTCAAAACTCCATTTCTGAAATCTTTCTATGAAATATTGGTTGTTTTAGTTAAGTCAAAGAGGTCTCGTTCAATCTTGCCCTTTGTCTATGCTTGAAAAATTATTTCAGAGTTCTCGATAGCTCAAGATATGTTGTTTAGGATTTCCCTCTTCATAGATTGAGTTGTTTGTTTATCTTTTTTTTTTCCCAACAACTGAAGGTGATTTTCTAGAGTTAGAGGTTCTTATGCTTCTATGTATCGCCAGATTGTTTATCTTTCACATGTATCAGTTTGAGTTTTATTCATAGAGATTTATGGTTTGCACTACCTCATGAATACCTACTTTAAAAATATATATGTTTGAGATCTCTTTGTCTTTCACAAACTTAATGTTTATTTCACTTCACTTTCACCCAAAGAATCTATTTACCTTGACCAAATCGGCCCTGCAGTAATACCTTGTCCACCATTTAGATAGTCTTGACTTTATCTGACCCCATAGCCCTGTTGATTTGATGAACTCTCCTTCTATTTGTCCTTTTTGATAAATTTACGTCAAAAACCTAAAACAAACCAAAATATACTTAACAGCTAGCCTAAAATCAAACATACAAAGCGAACAAGTTCACATCCTTCGCATAATAGAGAGAGCCCTCTCTGAGTCCAGGAAGGCTAGGTCCTAGGACTCCAAATATTGGTCTAATTTTGCCTTGTCATTTGGTTTAACAATCTGCAAAATCACGGGACTCCAACATAATGGCGATCACGGTAGGACCTCTGAGTACATAGTTGCCTGAATACACCATACAAGCTTAGTTAGACTTACAAATACCAGTGAAACTGCCTCCTCATCGCCACACTGACAAAATGGTAATTTGGTGGAAACACTGAGTACATAAATAGCCTAACCAACCTTGGTAGACTCATTAGTCCTTCTATATTAAAATCAGACAAACAGCCTATAATTTCCATTTAGAGTAGACTCTCCTTGTTTCAGCACCTTCGCTAAGTGAAGAATGAAATATAAGACACTCTTATGGAATAGGCTATATATAAAACTATTTTAAAAACCTCACAAAAACATCCCTAGATTGTGTTCTATCAGTCATTGGTGGTGGACCATAAAACTTTGTCTTTACAAGACAATAATATTCACCTGGCTACTCCACTAGCCTCCAGTAGGCCTAATACTCCACTTAAAAAACCAAAAATTTCCATAAGCATGCTATCCTATTGACTTACCTTTCCAATCACAAAGATCATGATGTAGCCTCTGAAATCAGTGACAAACTAAGTACTACTTAGGAATTCAAAAATTTTCATCAAACATAAAGAATCAGCAGAATAGCCTAAAAACAGAGCTATAGCTTTCTCAACATCCTAGAAAACTATTGATCAGAGTTTTAGAACACTCTTACAAGTTTTTGCATATAATTTTTCTAAAAAAATAATTTCCTAAAAAACACCTTTGTCAGTATTAATGGTGGACCATAAACTTCAAAGAATCCACCTGGCGACTCCACTAGCCTTCATTTAGTTCTAAAACTTTACTAGCATCCATAAGACTCTTAGAAAGGAAACCATCCAAAAAAAAATCACAGCTGTCATCCTCTCTAAATTTTGAATTTGAAATCTGGATTCACGAAGAATTAATACTAGATCTCATCCAAACCCAAATCCTCCTATCATAGTTGACAACCCAGAAAATATTTTATGGAAAACTTTTGAAATTGGTAACTTAGCTACCGATAGGACCATTCATAAAGCAAGCTCTGTACCCGAACATCTTACATCCTTGAAAGATCCCCAGTTTGACTCGTGTTTAGCAAAAAGCCTTTTTAGAAACAAGTCACAAAGTAGAATTAACCTTGCCAATCTTAAGCCCTTAGATTTGAAGCAGAGTCCTAGCACAGAAGCCTCACCCACGGCACCACCCGATTTTCAGCTTCTCCACCACTTCGGCTCTTTTCACTCTAAATCTGCTCAAAATCAGTCTACAATTCCAAATACCTCCATCACACCCATTCAAAACACCACTGTGCAAATCACCTCATCCCATACTACAAATCCTCATATTGTAAATCTACCAACCGCTCCTATCATGGCAACCTGGTATGCGCCCTTAGTGTTACCATTGCCTTTGGTACCTTTGAAAAATTATTACCAATCCAGAATCCCACATTTCACCGGGGCTGAGTCTACTACTGCCCAACAACAAGTAGATGGAATCACTGATGCTTTTGATTATATGGAAGTAGAAGATGAAACCGTAAAGATGAGAATGTTTTCCCAAAGCCTAGGCGGAGAAACCAATAAATGGTTTAAAAAATTGGCTCCTAATAGTATACAGGATCTCCCATCACTCTACCAAACTTTTATAAACAGATGGGAAGTCAAGAAAAAAGCCATCCAAATCCTTCCCGAATACAACAATCTTAAAAGGAATATGGCGAAAAGTGTTGAAGACTATTGCACTAGGTTCAACAGTGTCTATAATGCCCTTCCACCTCACATGAAAACTCCACTTTGCCTAGCACTAGAAAAATTTCTTGAAGGTTTCGATCCAGATATGACATACCAATTAAGAGAAAGAGACCCTGCAACTTTAGGAATGCAGTAGTTATATTTAAGCCAACCTAGCTGAGAAGAGAGCTAGAATGAGGTCTGAAAAGAAATTCACTTACCGAGATGATACCATACCTTCCATTTCCTCTTCAGATTCCAAAATAGACAACCTGGTTAGAACTATGGAGAGAATGCTGGAAAGAATAAATCTAAGTGAAAGGGCGCCTCCCAAGGACAACTAGCCAAATCCTTAGAACAGAAACCAGAATCAGAACTTTAGAAGGGACCCACCTCAAATCAAACCAAGGGAGAATGACCAATAGATCAGGCCACCTTTCTAAGAAAAATATGTTGATGAGGTAGAAAGAGATATTGAACCACTTGATGAAAATCACTTAAACTTGATAGGTTCTGATAGCAAGGGAGAGGTTTTTCTAACAGAAGAAGAGCAGGTTTTTTTCTCCTCAAACCAAAATGAAACAAATTTTGAGGACCCAAAAGATCTTGAAATAGGGTTACAAAATGCCATAATGGAAGTTCATAGGCAATATGATCTTAGGAGTAAGAAAAACCAAGACAACTCTAGGAAAAGTAGCCCAGACAGTGCTATAACAAAAGCCTCCGATACTATTCTTAAAAGAACAACAGATGATAAAAAAATCATGGCTAAGAAGAATGATCAAAACAAAAACAAAACTAGCCAAGAAAACCTTGATCCTAACTGTCCTAGTACCTCTACTAAGATCCCCGAAACAACTGTATTGAACAAAACCCCGAATCAAAATCAGCAAATTAAGAATATAGAAAAAGTCGTGGCTGAGAAAACTGAAGCAAATATATCTAAAATACAAGTACCTTTTAGTTTTGAAGGGGAAATTTCCAAAATTAAGATCACCATGCCTCTCACTGAACTTATTGCCCAAATCTCATACAAATCTCAAGTTCTAAAGGTCCTAAACATAGGAAATGATGCAGATACTTCACACCTAGCTGATGATACCCCTGAGGTATTGTTTGGACCAAAAATAGAAGGAAAATATCAAGAGGGAACCACTCCTCCTTTTTATATTAGTTTGAATATACATGACCAAATCATACATAATGCTATACGAGATTCCAGGGCCTCTCACAATCTCGTGCCAAAAGTGGTAATGGAAAGACTAGGCCTAGAAATAACAAAACCTTATAAAGACTTATATTCATTTGATTCAAGCAGAGTCAAGTGTTTAGGCCTGATAAAGGATCTTTGTGTTAGTTTGGCACAAGTACCTGCAAAACACCTGGTGATGGACATAAAGGTAGCAGACATTCCTCCCAAGTACAGAATGCTTTTATCTAGGTTTTGGGGGGCCAAGCTTCAAGGAAATATTCAATTAGATATCTCTTATGCCACCATTCCTGTGTTTAACCAAACAAGAACATTTTATCGAGAATCACACATGAAATATATGGTTAGCAATCTAGAAAGGCCAGACAACATACCTCTTTATTCTGTGCATTCAGACCTTAATTCTTTCATTTTAGATATTGATGAAGAAATTGATGAAAAAATAGGTAAATTTGAAGCAAATCTAGGCCCACTGCATCAAGCACACCAGCTTCTCTATGATGAGCTAGATACTCAAAACTATCACGACCCAGAACAATTGTATCATGATGAAAAAGAATATGATGTTCTAGACATAGAAAATAAAACCTAAAATATAGAAAACATTTTACACTCTTAAGCAAGTTGCTCAAACCAATTACAAACCTCAAAAATACAATTAGAACCTTTTTCCAATACATACGCACTAAAGAAATCACATAGAACAAAAATATTTGGAAATCAAGGCCAAGAAAGCCTTATGTTCTTACCATATCTAAATACCTAGCCATCCCAAGACTTTACCCCTCCAAATAAAACTTTAACTATTGCAAATACTTCTGTAAATCTGGGAAAAATGTCTGATAAAGATAATATGGGGGAATGTGATAAAAGCAGTCTTGGAGAACCTAAGCTTATTGAAATAGCTAAAATTTTGTCATTACACCAAAATTTGAGAAGTGCTAGGATATGCAAGATTTTTCAGAATACTAGTACATGTCGAGAGAATAACTCAAAACACCATGACACAACCATCATTTAAAAAAATCACCCTTGCAAAAGGGAACACAAAAATCTTGATCAGGCATTAACACTTGAAAAGAAAACAACTGGTTACAGGATATTTGTATATTCTAGAAACACAGATAAACACTCCCTAAACATCACCCATATCCTTCCAAAAATAGGTCATACCATACAAAAGCTAGGAATTTATAATCATGTTTCCTTTCATGATAATATTTCAGGATATCATCAGCTAATTCCTCTTCAAAACAAACAACTCAAAGATTTTTTTCAAATACACTAGAAGTAGTTTCAAGTTCAAACCCTGTTTTTCAAAACTACAAGACACCGAGGACATGTTTCAGAGGATTATGTTTCTAGTGTTGAACTTCTTCACTATAATGTACCTTGATGATGTCATCATCTATTTTAAGAATGACAAAGAATACCTGTATTACCTAAAGAAGATGTACAACAAAGGCAGGAGTGGAAATCAAAGGTATAAGGAAAAACATCAAGCAGACATAGGGTTTTTTTAAGATTCTTGCAAGAACCCTTATGTTGTGCTTACAAGAGAAAATTTCCCTGATTTTTCTTTTCAAGAACTAAGTGGACCAAGAGCATCAAGGGATCCTTTTGAAGATAATATGCTCAAATTCCATCGTTATCAAGAGTTCTAGTTGTAAAGTTTGTTACTCATTGTACATATTTTTGTTGAAGAAAACAGAAAATACAAAAACAACAGAAAAATAGTAAAAGAGGGCAGTCTTAAAGCAGTAGTAAAGCCCCATGTTCAAAAAATAGTCATGCTGAAGGTGTGCAAGTCTAAATGCCACTACTAGTGCTCAATAGGATGTCTTGTTCAGTTATCTAGCCTAATCATAACTGAGCATGTTTTAAATTGATTGCTGATAAGTTAGTAAAAAATAATGATAGTCAAAATATGCAAGCTTGACTTATCAAAGAAAGTAGATTAGGAAACAAAGATGTTGATTCCACACGCTCAAAACAGAACCAAAGAGAAAAATAGGAATGAAAAGCAAACTATGTATCTTAGCCCTGATTTTTATAAATCTCATTATGTGCAAAATAATATTTGTGTGCAACTTGACTTTATGCCACAAACACATGACAAATCAGACTCTCTAATCCTGATTTGATCATTTCTCAATTCCATGTTTTAGTCTAGCAAATGCAATCCTGTCAAACAACTTAATCTTGATAGTTGATCTAGTATAGGTAGAGAAATAAAGGAGTTCATTAGTTTAATATGAACTCCCGGAAGATATAAGTGTAGAAGTAGATAGAATTTTCACTTTCAAAAATATCTTGTCAAGGGTTGGCTAGTCCAAGAGCACCCAAAGAAGAAAAAAAATATTAGGCAAAATAGCTGGGTAAGTAGAGATGAGGTTGATGCTAATCATGCTATCAGTTTATTAGAAAGCATCATTTTCAGGAAAAACATCAAGAAAAAGAGAAATTCACGCCAATGGATGAGGCACTGGTCTTCATAAGCCAGAGATCTACAATTCTGGACACCTCCCAAAAAGGAGCTGCCCTCCCCAAATGGAGCCACTGTTAGTAATCTATATTTTTGCCTGTTGTGATGATTATATGCCTTTCCTAGGTTTTCTAGAAACCAATTTCAAATAGTTAATTTTTCCTCTAGAAAAACCCCTCAGAGAAATTTTTATCTTTTTCCTCTCTTACAGACTGTGTGAAGAGGTGGTCATCAAGTTTTAGTCTTGATAAAACTCCCCTGTCCATAGCTATCATAAGCCTTGTATATCTGATATCCAAAATCCTCTATTTTCACACAGCGCTCTGTCAAAGCATAAGACAAGTTGTCTTTTTCCCCTCTCACTGTTTGAATGTCCATTTGATGACCTGAATATTTCTAAGAAACCCTTCAGAAGTCATGAAAAAGTGTCTAGGTTTAGGTGATGGTGTTTAGAATAGGTATCTGGAGAAAATATCTCTAGTCAAAAACCTGGTTTTAAATATCAGTCAGCCATCCTCTTTCTTATCTGGCGAAACAAGACCCTTGCTTACCCCTAGGTCATACACCATCAAAATGGTCACTGTGTTTTGTTTTGGAAAAGATTATAAGGTTCAAATTCAGGAGGAAATAGAGTAAGAAGGTCCTATGTCCGAAGAAAGTAATCCAGTGAAATTTTCAAGCATTATCATCATGATACCTTAGGAAAGGTCTCCAATGGTCAAAGACATTTTATCCATGCATCTCTGTAGGAGTGCTATGGATAAATGGCAAGAAGCAGTTCTGAAACAAAAGGGACACTTCAAGAAAAGTTTTCAACGCTAGAACAGTTGACTGTTGTGAAATGAAGGAAATGCATATTTCAAAGAGAAAGGAAACCTACAGAATTCATGCCTGCAAACTCAAAGCACAAAGAAAGTCAAAGAATCATCTATCATGGAAAAATGAGTACAAAGGTTGGAATTTTATTGCATCTAGCATTTCATGTCAACTCACAATGGCATTTGCACATTCTTCTGAAACATATGGGCACATCTCTGAAAAACAGTCTTATAAGGCTAAGCATGCTAGTTTTTCTGGCAAAATACTTCCAAGCAGTATAGGTATCAAAGTGAGAAGCATAAAAAGGGAACAGATGCCCTTTTTATATCCCTATATCCTAGACTCTAAACCCTCAAAGACACTGTCATCACAAAGGAAGCCTAAGCTAATACAAAAGAGAGTTAACCTAAGAGACACAAAGCAGATATGTTGGAGTTTGAAATATCTTACCTATTCACTATCTCCACAGTAAATTTCTACAAGAATCTTGTCTCATACAGATTGATAAAGTATAAACCATTTGAAATGCCTCCTTCAATTATGATAAGCAGATGGCAATCACTTGTGTTTATGAAATGCCTCCTTCAACGATGATAAGCTAATGGCAATCACTTGTTCTTATAAGGGGCCCCCTTCAATGATGATAAGCAAATGAAAATAACTTGTTTGTGTGAGGCACCTCCTTCAATCATGAGCAGAGGGCCTAAACAATTTATGTCTAACAAGCCTCATTCAAAGTGATAAGCAAAGGGCATGACTCAAACAATTTTTTTAGAAGGCTAAAAGCTCCATTTGGAAAACAGAGACTGGGCCTAAAGTTATTTTAAAGGACCCCCTTCAATTTATAAGCAGAGGGCAAAGACTACTTTAAATGACCTCCTTTAATTTATAAGCAGAGGGTATAAATAGTTTTTTTTAAATTACCTCCTTCAATGATAAGTAGACATAGGGAACAAGGTTTAGTTTCAAGAGAGGCTTCATTCAAATCATAAGCAGAGATCCTACGCAATTGTGCTTGCGTCGCCTCCAATCATAAGCAGGGGACAAAGACACAGTTTATGTTTGATTTTACACAAAAAATGAGAACTTGTTTTGTTGTTTGCAAAGAACTTTTCAAATAGAACATTGTTACACATGTTTCAAAAACTGTTGTATGGAAATAAGGTAAATGAGCAAAAAGGAAAAGGTTTAATAAAATTTTCTTGAAAAAGTCAAAAGGAAGGATGTGTACTTTAAAAACATTTCACAAGGCACAAAAGCCCTCAAAGGGAATACTCTCATTTTATCAATTGTTAAGAAGAGAGGGTCTCTATGGTTCCTTGGAAAACACCTCATGCAAAAATATTGGGTCGTGACGTGCCTGTACCTGAGCGCTACGCGCCTGTAGCAGCTCACCGAAGGAATTTACAAAGGGCGCGATGTGCCTGTACACTGGTGCGACACGTTTCAACGCCCAACCCTCGTTCAGTTTCTGCTCGGCGCCCACAACCGCCTGTCGTTCAAACTTCATTAAAAAACACAGTTTTTTGAACTGGAACAATGTATTTTCCTCGTGCAAAATCCGTTCAGATGCTATGCGCCTGTGTGCAAGGGTGTAGCACCTGCTTACTTCGTTACAAAGGGCCCAAAAAAAAATTGCCAGTCTTGCTCAAGGGTCAGTGTTCATCACTGCAAAAAAATTTTCAAGGTATTTATCACTATTTTTACCCCTCAGTTGCTCTTAAAACATAAAGGATATTTTGAAAACCGAATTAAAGGAGAAAGAAGTGTTAAAGGAAAAGAAAGCCTATTTTTATTTAGGGCTATCTAGTTGATTTTGGAGAAGAACAGAAAAATCAAAATACCTCCAAAGAAAAAGGTAAAAAAGGGAGGCCAACGCAACAGATTTGAGCCCATCATTGTTCAAGAAATCACTGCCTCTCCCTCAATATTTTCCTGTTTTCAAGAGGTAGGCTGCTTTGATTTTTGTAGTAGAATACCAGAGGTCACTAGCCACCCTCATCTAACAGAGTTATTTGCCCTGGGGTTGGATGGAAAGCAAGTTCACATAGCAGGTTTAGATTTTGAACTCACTCCTAGAGTTGTTTCTAAGGCAACCAAAATCCCTAACATAGGAGAGGAGTGGTTGAAACAATCATACCTTGACCTCAGCTACTATCAGCCTTTTCTCAAGCCAAATCATCAAGATGCATGCAGCTCCATTTTCCGTTTCTCACACTTGTTGGATGACTATGCAACCCTCATGAAAATAATCATGAATTTTTTCACTTGTGAAGGTAGATACTCCCAAGTATATGCCTATCACATCAGACTCCTTATGCATTTCAAAAAAGCTAAGTTGCTAAACCTACCCTTTTTCCTATGTAAGAGTATAGACAAGATGTCCTCCATTGTTAGAAAAAAGCATCCAGCTCAGCAGAAAGCAAGTTTATTTCATCACTCTCTCATTAAGGTCATTATCCTTCACCAGCTGAAACAAAAGGGCATCCCTTGGGAAACTTTCATCTCTCACCCTGACTTCACTTCTGCATCTTCTATGCCACTACAAGTCAGGCCATTTGCATCCCGGGACCCTACTCATGCTCATTCCTTGCCCTCCACACCTTATGTTTCCTCTTTTTCTCATGAGTCTACTCCCCAATAAAAACCATCCTCCACAGATAGCAGTGAGAAAGAAGAATATAGTAAAAGAAAAGAACAAGGGGGTAATGGTGACAAAGAGTAGGAAAGTGATGAAAGAAGTAGTAGAGGTAAAGGAAAGCATGATGTGGTAGGCAGTTCACAAGGAGAGAGTGAAAGTAGTGATCATGAAAGTGGCAGCCCACAAGGAAAAAATGAAGACAATGATGAAGGAACAGGCAACCCACAAAGAGACAGTGAAGGTATTAAAAAAGAAGGTAGCCCACAAGGAAAAAATGAAGACAGTGATGAAGGAATAGGTAGCCCACAAAGAGATAGTGAAGGTAGTAAAGAAGAAGGCATCCCACAGCAAGAAAATGAAGATAGTGATGAAGAAGAAGGAAACCCACAAAGAGACATTGAAGATACTAGAGAAGAAGGCAGCCCACAGTAGAAAAATGAAGACAATGATCAAGGAACATGCAGCCCACAAAGATATAGTGAAGGTAGTAAAGAAGAAGGCATCCCACAATAAGAAAATGAAGACAATGATGAAGAAGAAGGCATCCCTTAAAGAGACATTGAAGATACTAGAGAAGAAGGCATCCCATAGAAAGAAAATGAAAACAATGATCATAATGAAGGCAGTCCACATCAGGAAAAAATTGAAAACAATGAAAATGATAAAAGCAGTCACAACAAAGAGGGAAGTAATAAAAACAATCATGACAGCAAGAATATATATGAAGGTAGAGATAGTTTTGAAAAGGAAAAAACAGTAGACCTAGACATCTCCCACCAAACAGAAAAGGAGCATGATCTTTCTAAGTTTACTCTTGATAATGAGTTCATTACAAATATCAAATTTAATGAACAAGGAAATTCCCCATAGCAAAGCAACCAAGAAGTGAAAATAGAGAATGTTTTTGGAGAAGAGGACAACCCTAAGGCTACAGGAGACCAAACTAAACAAGCCTAGGTATTAACTCCTCCTCTCACTCATCATCAGAAAGGTCAAGAGCATGTGTTTACTGCTTCTCCAAGGGAAGGGGCCATGCTTCCTTCATCAAAATTAGCAGAGGCTAAAAAAACAAAAACAACAAGGAAGAAAACCACTCAAACAGTGACTAGCAATGTCACTAGGGCACTAAGGAGTAGAGTAAAATTGCCAAAGAAGAGCAAAGTAGAATTTCCCAAGAAAACCAGAGGAAAGAAAATCATTAAAGGAAAGGGCAAAGAGAAGGTTGAACAGCAAGAGAGCAGCCATGAGCATGAAAGGGAATTTGACATAATACTAATAGACAGTGATGCTAAAGATGATGAGGCCAGTATTCTTAGATCTCTTTTGCAAAAGTGGGAGGCTCAGATTAAAGATTTAGAAAATGGCCTAGAAAGGTCAAAAGACATCATCCACTATTTGCAATTGCAAAATAATCAAATGAGTGAACATATGGAAATATTTGAGGCTCAGGCGCTCAAATACAGAAGGGAAGCTCAAAAGTCACAAGTGAGGCTAGAGGAATACATGGGTGAGTATGCGAAAGATGATGAAGAAGAAGGGCCAGCAAGAAAGAGACCTACGACCATAGGTCTTAGAAAAGCATTGCAAAAGAAGAAAGAGGAATAATCAGCTCGTGCACAACAATACCCTCTTATGGAGCTCCTTGCCAAAGAAATTGAGAATGATTAAAATTCTTGGCTTGAGAGGGAAAATCAACATTTGGAAAACAAATTGGAAAAATCTAACCAGAATTTGGGCCTACAAAGAAGAATGACTGAGCACTACAAGAAGTTGAATCAGTTTGCCCGAAGGAAACTCAAAGCTACACAAAGGAGGCACCTGGCGGAAAAACATGGAAAAATCCCATCCCGGCTTGGGATTCCTGCTCAAGCTTCATTACATGTTTCTAAAAACCCTTAAGGGGTTTACACACCAAAATTGGGCATTTTTGGACACATTCTTGTTTTTTGTGAATTTTAGGCCTAAAAACATAAAATCATGGGTGCCTTAAATTTTTCTTGGAGTATCTTCATCTGAAGAAAATATATTTTTGGATTCCTTGACATCTAAGGAACGTGCTTAGAAATTTTCAGATCAAATGAAGTTGTTTTGGTCCCTCAAAAAGGCCAAAAACAACCATTTTTCACCTTTCTGCCCCTAATATCAGTAGGTGCTACACTCCTGGGTTTTTTCATTGTTTTTACCTTTTGACTAAATTGCATGTATTAGATTGGAAAAAATCAATTATTTTTGGAAATTAGACATCCGTAGCTTTCCAACGAGCCATCACGGGATTCATTTCAAGATGAGGAAGTCTTCCAAAACTGCACTACAAAACAAACTTTTTCTGGTGCTACACTCCTGTAAATTTTGTTGAAAAGCAGTTTTCTGAGTGGTGACTGGGCCAAATGTGAATTAAGCAAGTTTTTATTATGTATCAGGCCTTGAAAGTGATTCCTTTTTTCTATTTTGGTCCGAAAAGATATTTTTGAAGGATATTTTGTGCCTTGGACCTTGCTAGGCCTCAAGGACAATTTTAGATATTTGTTTTTGGCCAATGGCCTTCTAGTTGCTCTAGGTGGTTTTCCTCCTCTTTGGCTTATATAAACTAAGAGAATTCAATGTAAAAAAGAGGCAGAAATTGATATATTGAGAGCAATACATAGTATTATGAGCTTGGAAGAAATACTTGTTTTATGAAGTGGACGATGTCTTGCTTGGCTTGATGGTGGAGGAGCATTGTGTGCAGGATTCCATGGCTTGGTGAATGGTGATGTTTCTATGATTTGTTTATGTTTCCTTGTTTTCATTAATGTTCCATAATTATCATTAGCTATATATCAGAAAGGTATATGTTGAGACATGCTCATGGAAGCACCTCAAACATCCTGCATGTTACAGCTTTGATGTTTTCCTCTTCTTTATCATTTCTAAAGGATTCTTAACTACCCTTTAGGTCCATCAAGAAATTGTTATTTGTTTCATTTATGGTTAGTATGTTTTTCTATCTTGTATGATTTAAGGTATGCCCTGCTTACTTATAGCTTCTCAAAACTCCATTTCTAAAATATTTCTATGAAATATTGATTGTTTTAGTTAAGTCAAATAGGTCTCGTTCGATCTTTCCCCTTGTCCATGCTTGCAAACATATTTCAGAGTTCCCGATAGCTCAAGATATGTTGTTTAGGAGTTCCCTCTTCATAGATTGAGTTGTTTGTTTATCTTATTTGTTTTCCCAACAGCTAAAGGTGATTTTCTAGAGTTAGAGGTTCTTATGCTTCTATGTATCGCCAGATTGTTTATCTTTCATATGTATCGGTTTGAGTTTTAGTCATAAACATTTATGGTTTGCCCTACCTCATGAATACCTGCTTTAAAACTATATATGTTTGAGATCTCTTTGTCTTTCACAAACTTAATGTTCATTTCACTTCACTTTCACCCAAAGAATGCATTTACCTTGACCAAATCGGCCCTGCAGTAATACCTTGTCCACCATTTAGACAGTCTTGACTTTATTTTACCCCATAGCCCTATTGATTTGATGAACTCTCCTTCTATTTCTCCTTTTTGATCAGCTTACCTCAAAAACCCTAAACAAACCAAAATATACTTAACAGCTAGCCTAAAATCAAACATACAAAGTGAACAAGTTCACATCCTTCGCATAATAGAGAGAGCCCTCTTTGAGTCTAGGAAGGCTAGGTCCTAGGACTCCAACGATTGGTATGATGTTGCCTTGTCATTTGGTTTACCAATCTGCCAAATCATGGGACTCCAATAGAAACAGTCAGAGATATTTTCCAGCTACTCAGCAGTTATTTAAAAGTTATTGAAAAAATCTCAAAAGTCAAGAATATCCCAAAATTGGCTCAAACAGTTAAGTTAGGAGTTATTATTGTAGTCAGTCAGTAATAGATATTTTGCCTTGGGCCTTACATGGTCTCAAAGGTAAAAAATACATTAAATCTATAATAAATACAAATCTGAAACCCTATCTTAGGATCACCTCTTCATTTTGCAGATAAATATTGCATATATTAATCATTGTTATTGTTGGTTGGTTGATTGGCTATTTGATGGTTGCTGAGCTAGTTGATGAACTGCTAGGCTGGATTTGAGAAAACTATGAGTTACAGAGATTTTTTGCACTAAAGTAATGTAACTATTTTAAACGTCAATAATACAAGCACGTTTACAGGATTCTTGAGTTATGTTAATGGTGAAGTTATCCTTCTTTGTCAATGTTCTCCTTCTATTTTCCATTTTGTCAATTATTTCTCTGATAAATGAAAATAAATTTTAGATTAGGATATGTTGTCTTGAAACCATAATTTTGTCTACCTTCTTTATCTTAATGTTTTCATTTGCAAGGTCTGATTAGAGAATTCTTAATTCCTCTCTGGTTCCACCTAGATTTTTGTCTTGGAAATGATTTAGTAGAGTCCAGCCAAATAATTCTATGGTATGCCCTGTCCTTTGGTGTACTGTTACACTAAAAATGGTCAACATGAAATTTATATTTCTATATGGGTTCATCATTACCTATTTTTTGCTCCCTTGGAGGTCCAAAATTATAAAGTTCCTAAACCAAGTCTTGGAATTTGGAAAAAGCTCATTAAAACCCTAAAAAGCCTAACTTTGCACTTTTCCTAGTCATTGCCCACGGTACCACAGTTTCTTTCTCTATATCCTGCGGCACATCCCAAACGTTCTGCTTACTAAAACTGAGGACCCCTGTAAAAGGTAAAATAAAAGAAGAAGTAAGTTCTAGAAGCCCAGATAGGCGAATATTATCCCAACTGGAAGCTTTTAGAAGTGTAATCTATTTGAGCTTTGCCCCTTCATTCATGAACCTCTATCCCTTCATTAATGGAGATTATCCCTTGGTATTTGGAGCTAAAATACCTTTTTGAGAGGACTTTATCCCCCTTTCTTTGGAACTGAAACCTCCTCCCTTCTACTATAAATTGAGATCATGTTTCAGTCTCATGGGTACTTAGAACTTGGTTGTTTTGAGGTGAATTGCTGAAGAAATTATACTCTCTATACTTGGCATCAATGGTATGAGAATTATTACATACTCATATCCATAGTTTTATGCTAGTTTAGAGAGGAGAAGGCTTGTCAATCCAATGGAAAACGGTTGTTCAAGACCCCAGAAGAACCTGTATGACGTCAAGACGAAAAGGTTGTAAGGTTACTTCTTATCATACAAATTAATACAAATGGATTCTATTTTCTCATTAAGTTGTTCATGTATCTATTTGAGTAATTTAATACTTGGATTCCTTGATCACTGAGATAGATAAGTGTTTCCGAATTATTATATCTTGCAGGTGATTTTAATGTTTTTTTCCTGTCTTTGGGTGCAGGTCTTACATGCTGAATTGACCTCTTTTGGAGCGACTGGATTGAAGATTACAACAAGCGTTGAATTTAAGTTAGGAGCATCTCTTATTATTTAGTTAATTTATAATTCTAAATCATAATAATCTAGAGAAAATGGTTTGCATTTGGTCTATTTGTTTCTTGATATCCTTAGGATACTAGGGAGATCACTCTTGTCCACAAGAGGGATTAATCCACCTAACAAAATGGTGACTCCGCTGGGGAATTCTTGAACTTATTTTTCTTTTTGATTTTCGGTTTGATTTTTGAATAAATTATTTGATTTTGATTAGTTCAAAACTGGGTTGGGTAAATAACTCATTAGAATCCTTGACTGTGAATCTGTATTTTTATTTTTCTGTGTTTTTCCTGCGTTCCGCACTTTTTGTTTAAAAAAAAAATGGTAGACTCGACAGATTTTAGTGTATAACAGTGCAATACTGCACCTTTTTACATTACAAACTGTGGAATTCTAGAAAATTTTTGGAAAAATAAGAATTTTGTTTTCAGGAATGTAATTACTTGATTCTCTATAATTACCCCACCTTGTCTTGACTGTCAAAAATCCTATATGTAAATTTCTTTCAGCAATTTCTGTCTTTGAAGTGATCTTTTCAATTGATTTTCATTTTATGAGTGAGCTTTTTGCCCTGCCTTCTTGTTGCTCTGAATTAGAAACCTTTATATACCTCAGCTAATTGGTATTTCATCATTTTCTTGTTGAGCCATTGAAATTGATGCAAGTCTTGCTTTTATGAAAATTTGATTTTATTTACATTTGCAAATATTGAAACATTTTTAGCTTGATAAGGTCTAAATTTCGCTTTAAAACCATTATTGGATGTTTTTGATTTCTTGCTAAGATAAGCATAAAGTTCTTGGTTATATTACAAACTGAGCATAAACATCCTCAAAACTTTTTAGTGAGGATTCAAAATTAGAGTTTTCTTTTGGCTTTGAATTTTGTGTTTTTAAGAGTTTTAGTTTTCTTTTGGAAGAAGTTTGATTCTAGTTTCTGATTTGAATGATATAAGGAATTTCATTTTGAACAAATGATTTTTCTTCTGTGAAATTGAGTTCTCAATGAATTGTCTTCTTTTTAAAGTTTCATGTTTATTAAAGAAATAATTGATGGTTTAAAAGTTATTGAAATCTCTAAAATCTTTCCTCTAAATAGGTTTCATTGAAAATAAATGAGTTGCTTTTCATATAGATGCATTTTAGGAAATTTTTGAGTCAGGTCATTAAACATCATCAAAGTTTCACTTCCATACCTTTTGACCTAAGAAACAACCAAACTAAAAGTAATGCTTAATTAAAATCAATCTAGAAATTTTTATATTTTCTAGGGCTCTTTTCCACCAACATAGCTTACGCTAGTGTCTTGGAATAGGTTGTAGTTAACTTTCCAAGGCAGTTCAAACAAACAATTAGTAAATCTTCTAGTAGGAAAATCAAATTGTATCATGTATGCTCTAGGAAGCTTCTCCTAAAGGAGTTAAGCATGAGATCATGTCTGAACCAATGAGGTAATCATACCTATCTCATTGGGAAAGATAGAAGATGTGCATGTATTTAAAATGGTAAACCTCGGATAGACCATTATCGAGGAGCCTGGGGTCACTTGTCGGTAAACCTTGGATTATGTTGAGGAGCCTTCAAGGGGATTGAGCTTGTTACTCTAACCTTGCGTGTATATCGGATCGTAGACTGTCCCCCCAGGTATATGTGTTCCCGTTGGTGACCATAGTGGCCATAAACTTTAGGATTATTTCCCAAGGTGACGGTGGTGGGAAGGTCCCACTGTACCTGCAACAGACATCGGCTAGACTCACTTGGACTCTCCGGAGGGTTCTCTTCACTCAAGATGGTTTAAGTGGAGAAACTTGCACCGATCTATTTCATTAAGCAGGTTGTTGGGGTAACTGTTCTAACTGCCATTTCTGCATTAAAATTCTACGATGTTGGATTTCATCACCAACTAGTGGTTTTAGTGTGGGAATCTACTGTTTGTGTGTGGTTTGATCTCTTAGATTTTCTAGGTGTGTGATCAATTTGGTTGTTTCCTTAGAGACTTTAGGATTTTTATGGAAAATTTCTTTGATTATGTGTGATTAAAATTTTTAATCGTGGCTGAATTACCGAGACAATCATGTAGAATGCAGGGGAAACCCCCTGAATATACACCAAGCCAATTAGAAAGACTTAAATATGAAAAAGGACAAACATCAGGAACTGGATCAAGAGAACAGAAAGAAACATCCATAATTATTCATCCTGATTACAAAGTAGGTCAACTGCAAACAACAGAGTATACTCAGAAAATTTCAATTTCTGAACTAGCTGAACTTGCTTCTATAACAAGTGAATTATCATCTACTGAACCTGAAATTTCTGGGCCAGAAACTGAACCTGCTACATCTGAACCTACTTTAGAGTTTGTTACTCCAATCCCTGGTTGTCCTGATTCACCTAGAGTAAAGACTCAGATCACAGAAGATCTTCCTCCTGTTCTCATTAGTATTGAAGAAGTTACTGATACTGAAGAAGAAGTTGTTCTTCATTCAGCTCAGGGATATTTAAATCTTAGAGAACGTGAATTTATTTTTATATTCCTTTTAGAAAAGACGTTTAGTATTCTTCATTGAAAGAATTTCTATATAATGTTGGTCTGAATTATTTGCCACACCGAGTTCCTTTTCCTTCTACACCCATAGTTTATAGACCTCCTTTAAAAATGTCTGGTGAGTCATCCATGTTTTCTTAATCTCCAGAAACATATTTGTATGGTGGTCCGTCTGTTCCTACAGGATACCAGTCGCTCTCTGGTAATTTCTTAGGGGCATCTCATTTTCTCGATAAACTTACACTATCATCTAGACTAAATGAATCAAATACCAGAACTATAAATGTAGAACAAATTTATATGATGTCTGGAAACATTCCAAACCCTGACCCTCGAGGTAATAATTTACAGCTTGGGGGGAAACCTCAATGTAGTAATTTACAGCCTGGGGGACAACCTCATGGTCAATACATGCCTTAGGGTCATTATCAACCTCAAGGGGAATACATGCCTCAAGGTAAGTACATACCTCAAGGTCAATATCCACCTCAAGGTCAGTATCCAACTCAGGGTCCACAACCTCCTTTAGAGCAACAATTCTACCCAAAACAACTATTGTATCCTAGAGGTGGGAAGTATCAAATTAATTATCCAACGTATGTTCCAAATTATCAATCTGGTTATGGTCCTTCCTATCCACAACCTTCTACGAGACCTTCGTATCCCGGAGCTAATACAACGTGGGATCCATCTCAAGCTGAACAGAATTTGCAACCTAATATGAAAGTACCTTACTATCAGCCTGCTCACATCCAACAACTTGTCCAACCTGTCCAACCTGTTCAACCTACTGTTCAGGTACTTGCATCAGGTAGTGTTCAGCAACCCGGTCCGAGTACACCTAGAACTCTAACCCAAACTTCTATGCCAATTGTTGTTTAAGCTACCACACCTATTCCTGGAGTATTTTTAGCTCCTATTTCTATATCCCCTTAGGTATCAGTACCGATTTCTTAAGATTCTGCTCCACAGTCTGGACCTACACTCCAGACTACTGTTTAGATGCTAGGACAACCTGGTACAAGTACAGTTATAACAAGCTAACCTCAATTTACTTATCAACCATACATAGGGCCGTATCAATATGGACCTGTAGCACAAAAGCCAGCATATCAACCGTACCCTGGGTATATGTAGAAAATGCCTACTCAACCCCAGTATGGTCCAGTTAATACTGGTTATCTAGGGGGCATTCCGATTCCAAATGCACAGGCTATTCTAGGATATCCTGGATATCCTCCTCCTGGAACTGGTATAGTTACACAAGGTTATTCATATAATCAACAAGACCCTAACTATCGGTTACCATTCATAGCAACTTTGGATTTACCTGATTTATCACGCCATACAAATGATCCAATCTATTATCTTCCATATTGGCTGCCAATGCCAAATAAGTTTCCCAGTGATATTCTGAAATTTGAAGGTAAATTAGGAGAGGACCCTTCTAACCATGTCATGACTTATCACCTCTGGTGTGCATCCAACTCTTTGATTGATGATTTGATTCGATTAAGAATTTTTCAGAGAACGCTCATAGGATTAGCAGTCGAATGGTATATTGAACTACCACGAGGCTCATTTAGCAATTTCAATGCCTCAGCAACCACCTTCTTAACTCATTTTCAGTTTGCAGTCAGATACGACAATGGCACATAATTATTAACTTCACTAAAACAATATATGTCTACTTACATATCATATCACATACATGAATGGATACGTAGAAGATGTTTGGTGAAAGTTTTTATTCTGGATCAAATTTTGGCAGAGTGGTTTATAAAATCATTACTACCAAAAATTACCGAAGATGTAGCTAAAGGAGGAGTTGTTACAAAAGAACAAGTCATTTCTCAAGCTCAGTACCTTGACCTAGTATATACTCAGTTAGGTACTTTCTACAAGAAAATTTCGGATTTACCGCGTCCTGCTCATATAACAGCAACTCCCTCAGGCTCTCATGCCGCTAATGGTGTAATTGGTTCAGTTAGTACTAATAAAAGTAAGAATAAATCTTCCAAGATTACTTCTCCTATAATAACTTTACCCGATTCACCAAAAGGATATTCTTCCCTCGAAACTTCTGCCGACATCACATTGTAGATTCTTGTACAACTAAGTCTAAATCTGGAAATAAGAAGAAAGGGAAGAATAAAAGTAAACAGACTTCATCTCCCAAAGAAAAAAATAAGAAAAATGAGTCGTCTGATGATAAACGAAAACCTCGTTATCCTTGTCTTATCTTTGATGAGGATCATTTCACCAAGGAATACCCGCATAGGTCTGAGGTATCTAAGTTTTTCAAAGGTTTTAATGTTCCTAATTAGCCCAAGCTAATAGGAATATTTAAATTTTGTTTTATTTTCCATTTATGAATAAATGACTAACGAAGGACATGTAAAACTTCTTAGATCAGTGAATAAATCAATGCTCAATGTAAAAAAAGCTATATCTGAGCCATTTACATAAAATCCACTTGCAGGTGTGAAAGGGGTTAAGCTATGCGACTGGGTCAACCTTGACCAAATCTACAGCGCTGTCTAGATTCAGTGTATCTCATAAAGGTGTTGGTCAGCAGTTGTCATTGATGTCAACCCAAGCAGCACCAGGGGCTAACCCAATATTGCATGGGAATTTTGACTTACCAAATTAATATATTCTAGGTCAATAATAATTTTGATGGTTTCTACTTGTCGAGATGTTTCCATTGATATATGGCACGCCATGTAATTCTTCACGGTTTGAGAGATATTCATGTTTGAAGTTTGTACCCCCAGTTAGTGGGCTAAAACCCCATGGGGTTGGGGCATGGGTCATTGAAAAGTCATAATTAATATTTTTATGCTCCTAAAATTCCTCCCACGTTCACTTTTTGAAGCCCCTCTCAACTTAAGCATTAATATAAATTGTGATCTTCATTTCCTCCTTATGCAAGGGATTCGGCCATCTGAAATAGGTCATCTTGGAATTTTTGCTCTAACTTTTTTTCTACGAATTTTCAGAAGCTGAAATTTTTATGAGGTGAAGAAAAAAACCTGAGGACGCTGCAGTAAAAATTTTAGATCAAGGTGCGGAATATTTGTGGAGATATGATCTGTGTAAGTCAGGGTTTTTGTAGGCTCTTGAAATTCATCTCAAAGAAGTGACCTTCGTAAATTCATCATAACTCTCTCTCTGATTATCGGATTGGAATTCTGTAAAAAGTGACGGATATTTCACAGTCTGTAATGTTCACTCTATGAATTTCAGAAACAAACAAAGAAACAGTGACACGTGGCATGCTGTACAAGTGCGCTCTGATGAAACAGTCCATAATTAGGGCATTGTGAGAGATTGGGTATAACTCTCTCTTCAAGAATCCAAATTAGGTCAAACCTATGGCATTAGAAAGATGAATTAGAGGAATACTACAGGACCAAAAATCAAATATTGAGGATCTGAAATGACAGAGATACACCAGATTCAATATCGAGCTCCTAGAAGGCAAGAAAAAGCTAGATCATGTGTTGTCAAGGGTTGCAAAGGACCAGAATTTCTATGGCAGAAAAGCAAAGCAAGGTGCAACAGATGGTACCATGATAGGTGCATAAAATTAGCAAGAAGTTCATCATATGAAGTCTTCAAGTGGGCAGCACTGCATACAATCATTGTAAAGGTATCATTGTACTTAGTCATTGTAAATACATTATTGTACAAATTGTACTAGTGTCTATCTGCCAAGGGTTGAAGAGGCAGTTTTGGGAGGTCTAGGATCATCATTAGGTGGTTGTATCAAATTTGGGGTTATGGTCTAGTATATATTATTCTTCTACACCATTCTATATCATTGTAAAGTGGACCATTTTCACTGGTATGGGAGTCCATTCTTCTTTTATTCTTCTATAGGGTGGTAGGGTGGTGCTAGGGTGAGTTGTAGCTCATTGGGTGTTGGGGCATCCGTTCAGTTGACTACTGAAGAATCTCAGGCGTTGGAGCGTCCATCCAGTGGGAGCTGGAGAAGAATGCTTTTCTAAATTCTAGGAAGTTGGAGCTTTATTTTCAATTGGAGTTGAATATTAAAGAATTATTAGAAAAGCATTAGGTGGCTTTTGTCCCGGAGTGGGTTTCCACCTTAAAAACTGTGTGCATATGTGTTCCTCTTGTTTACTGCTATCATTTTACAAACACTGATAATAATTGAAGATTGACTAATGCTCTAATTGAAAGGAATACTGATTCACCCCCCCCCCCCACTCTCAGTATTTCCAACAATTGGTTTCAGAGCTTGGTTCCTTCAATAGCAGTTTAACAACTGGAAGGAGGTCATGGAGCATACTAAGAATGGTGTAACTCTATTCAATGAAAATAATTATGCATTCTGGAAAGGAAGAATGGAGGTCTAGATCTCTTGGCGCAAGGTTACGAAGTATGGGACACTGTTCAAAATGGATTTACATCAACCGCGGATGAACAAGGTAAGAAGAATTTGGTAAATGATGCAAAAGCAAAGAATATTATTATTAGTGGACTTATTGAATCTACTTATCATAAGGTGTTGGGTTGTAAAACCACCAAAAATGTATGGGAAAAGCTTGAGAATATATATGTAGGTGACTCAAATGTCAAAGAAGTAAAGCTTCAAATCTATAGAGAAAAAATTGAGCAACTTAGAATGAAAGAAGATTGCAACATTGCTGCATACTTCCAATACGTTGATGAAATAACCAATACTCTGGAAGGATTGGGAGAGCCAGTTGACGAGAAGACTATTATACGGAAGATTCTTAGAACGTTACCAGGGAGATTCAACCCAAAGGTATCGATCTTAGAATACAGTGCAAATCTGGACAAACTCAGCAAGGAAGAATTACATGGAGTTCTCATAGCATATGAAATGAGACTTGATGAAGAAAAGGGTACTTCAAATCTAGAAATTACATTCATTTCATCTAAGCAAACCAATAAGGAAAAACAACCTTCAATTGAAATGACATGCACTTGCAAGTGTGAAGAAAAGGGAGATGATAGACAAGGTCTTTCAGATGAAGAATATGCTTACTTTACGAGAAAACTAAAACCTGGTAAGGGAAAATTCAAAGGTAAACTTCCATTGATATGTTTCGGTTGTGGTGAGGTTGGGCATTTTGTAGCAAAATGTCCGAACAAAAGTGATGGCAACTCAAAAGGAAAGAAAGGCTTTAAGAAATTCAATAAGCAAGGAAAAAATAAAGGATCCAAAAGGAACTTTCTCTCTAAAGAAGATAGCTCCTCATCCAATGAAGAAAGTGACAGCAAAGAAGAAGCCAATGAGAAAGTATTTTTTATGGCCAAGCACAATAAACAAGAAGTATCAAACAATGAAGAAGAAGGGTTGACTATAGAAGAATTTTATGAGGAGGCAATCAAGCTTATAAAAGAGCTCAATGCTAAGAAGATCTGTTCCAACACTCTTGAAGAACAAGTTCAAGGTCTCAAAATTGAGATTGAAGAACACAAATGTATTGAAGAGTCACTTCAAAAGAAGTTGGAAGAAAGCAACCAAGAAAGGGAAGCATTAGAAGCCGAAGTAGTCTCGCTGCGTAAGGAAGTGAAGAAGGGAAAAACTGTCCAAAAATATGCCAACAACTCAAGGGCATTAGAAGAACTCATCAACAATCAACGATCTTACAATGACAGGTTACAAAGAAGAAGAAGCAGGACCTTCTACAACAAAATACAATGAACCTATGAGATCTGACATACATGAAGATTTCATTGGACAAGATTCGTAAGCACATCCTTGGAAGACGATTCCTCGACGAAGATTTGCATCTAGGTACCAACATATTTTTGATGGATATTGTTATTCATGTGGAAAATTTGGTCATAAAGCTGTAGAATGTCACACGTACCCTATGAACCAATACAATTCCAAGAGATTCTTCAAATATGAACCTCCCAGGGCTCAACGAAGCATAAATAGATTTGAAAATTTAAGAAATAATATGGAATGTTACAAATTTCAGAGCTTTGGACACATAGCCAGACACTGCAGACTTGAAAATCCTCCAGAAGAATCTTCGAAGCCATAGAATGAACGAACATGGAAGAAGAAGAAGACTGATAATTGTGCTCTTGCTCTCAAGGCTCAAAAAAAGAAAGATGTGTGGTATGTTGACAGTGGTTGCTCAACGCATATGACTGGAGATAGAAGGAAATTTGTATCTCTAAAAGAGAAGAAGGATGGAACCATATCCTTTGGAAATGATGGATCTTCAAATGTTATAGGATCAGGTACCGTCACTCTTGGAAGCAAAGATGTTATAGCCAAGAATGTTCTATTGGTTGAAAACATGAATCACAATCTGCTCAATGTTGGAAAAATGTGTGATCAAGGACACACAATGCTATTCAACTCCAAAAAATGTGAAATCAGGAAAGGCAGGTATGGTAAAATTGTGGCTACAACAAGTTGAGCTCCAAACGACATATATGTTCTGGATGAAGCAACTAAAGCATGTCTACTAGCTAAAGAAGATGAAAGTTAGTTATGGCACAAATGAATGGGTCACATAAACTTTGACAATCTTGTCAGGATAAGCAAAAAGGAAGCAGTACAAGAAATGCCGAAAATCTCAAAACCTTCCAACACACTATGTGAGGCATGTCGACATGGCAAGTAGACAAAAGTCCAATTTAAAACAAAAGAACAATTTTCATCACATCCATTGGAATTGATACATATTGATATATGTGGTCCTGTGAGAACAAAAGGCTTAGAAGGAGAATTATATTTCATGTTAATGATAGATGAGTATACCAGGATGACAGTCGTCATTTTCCTAAAGAAAAAATCTGAATCATTTGAGTGCTTTAATATCTACAAGGAGTTGGTTGAAAATGAAACTGATTTGAAAATAAAGTATTTAAGATCAGATAAAGGTGGAGAATTCACTTCCAAATTATTTCAGCAATACTGTGATGAAAATGGAACAAAAAGACAATTTTCAACAGCACGAACACCTCAGGAAAACGGAGTTGCTGAAAGAAAGAATAGAACTGTACAGGAAATGGGTAGAATAATGTTGAAGTACTCAAAATTGGATGAAAAATTATGGGTTCAAGAAATTGATATGATAATCTTCATTATCAACTAAAGTCTTCTCAGAAATAATTGCAATAAGACTCCATATGAATTATGGAAAGGAAAACTAGCTAATGCAAAATATTTCAGAATCTTCGGAAGCAAATGTTATATCAAAAGAGAAGATCAAAATTTGGGTAAGTTTGAATCACGTGTTGATGAAGGTATCTTTGTTGGTTACTCACGCAAAAGAAAGGCCTATAAATGCTATAATCTAAGAGGAAAAAAGATAGTGGAGAGCATAAATGTTACATTTGACGAAGATGGTGTTCTAGCGAGTAATGATGAGGATCTAGAATCTTTGAAACTTGAGACAGAGGCTGAAAAAGACACAGATAAAATTGTAGAAAAAGAAGCAACTATCAACGAGGAAGAAGTAAAAAATGATCATTAGGATATACCAGAACAACAACGAGAAGCTCCTCCAAGGAGAACAAAAGAGTGGATTCAAAAGAACCATCCATGAAATCAAATCATTGGTGACATAAATGAAGGTCGACAGCTTCGTTCATCACAACAAGCTCATGTTGCTTTTCTATAAACCTTTGAGCCTAGTAGTTTTGAGGAAGCCAGCCAAAATGAACATTGGGTAGCAGCTATGAATGAAGAATTGGATCACATTGAGAAGAATAACACCTGGGAATCAGTTCCATGACCAAAAGATAAAAATGTCATTGGGACTAAATGGGTGTTCAGGAACAAATTGAATGAAGATGGGCAGGTTACCAGAAACAAAGCAAGATTGGTTTGCAAAGGCTATGCACAAGTGGAAGGAATTGATTTCGACGAAACATTTGCACCAATTTCCAGAATGGAAGCCATCCGAATGTTTCTCGCCTATGCATGTTCAAGAAAAATAAAAGTCTACCAAATGGATGTTAATTTAGCATTTCTGAATGGAGAATTAGAAGAAGAAGTTTACATCGAACAACCTGAAGGTTTTCTACTATCACAAAAAGACGACTATGTCTGCAGGTTAAAGAAGGCTCTATATGGCCTCAAGCAGGCTCCCAGAGCATGGTATGCTCGTCTTGATGGATATATACGTCAAAAAGGGTTCAAGAAAAGTACTGTTGATAGCAATCTTTATGTACAAATAGATAAAGATAATTTAACAATTGTTGAGGTATATGTGGATGATATAATATTTGGTAGAAATGATGATCGACTAAGTAAGAACTTTTCTACAAAGATGCAAAGTGAGTTTGAGATGTCTTTACTTGGTGAGCTGACATACTTCTTAGGGCTTCAAATATCTTAGCAAGAGAAAGGAATATTTATATGTCAAGCCAAGTACATCAAGGAAATGCTCAAGAAATTCAAAATGGAAGATTGCAAACCCGTCCTTACTCCAATGGTAACAGGTTGAAAATTGAGCATAGATGACTCATCTAAGGATGTGGATCAGAAGTTGTACAGATCTATGATTGGTAGTCTTCTATATGTAACAACCTCTCGGCCAGATGTTATGCAAGCAGTTGGACAAGTAGCAAGATTCCAAGCAGCACCAAAAGAATCACATATTATTGTCGTCAAAATAATTCTTCGATATCTAAAGGGCATAGAAGAATATGGCTTGTGGCATCCCAAGGGTAAAAATCTCATTATTCAAGCCTTTACAGATGCAGATTGGGCAGGAAGCGTTGATGATCGTAAGAGTACTAGTGGAGCAGCATTCTATCTAGGTGGTTGTCTCGTATCATGGTTGAGCAAAAAGCAAACTTCAATCTCGTTATCTACATTGGAAGCAGAATACATTGCAACAACATCATGTTGTACTCAAGTACTTTAGATGAAACAAACTTTGCAAGATCTTCAAGTACAATTCAGTGAGCCTATTCCCATATTCTGTGACAACACTAGTGCCATCAACATCTCCAAGAATCTTGTCATGCATTCAAAAACAAAACATATTCCGATCAAATATCATTTTGTTAGAGAACAAGTCGCTGAAAAGAATATCAAACTTGAGTATGTTTGTACAAAAGAAAAAATTTCTGATATCTTCACTAAACCTTTACCTCATGAAGCATTTGAATATCTTCGTCAAAAGCTTGGGATTCTCCCAATTTCTCATTAGATTTTCCTTTTTCAAGAATATAAAGTGGGAGTGGAAGTGTGTACAGGTCTGCAGGACGATTGTGTGTCAACGGGAGTAGAAGTGTGTACAAGTCCACAGGATGGTTGTGTTTCAGGGGGAGTTACCCTTTTCCATTGATGTCAAAGGGGGAGAGAATGTTGTAGGAAGAGGTGCCATTATTGCAGGGGGAGTACTTGTGTTTCCATCAATGCCAAAGGGGGAGATTGTTGATCAACGGTTGTCATTGATGTCAACCCAAGCAACATCTGGGGCTAACCCAATATTGCATGGGAATTTTGAATTACCAAATTAATAAATTATAGGTCAATAATTATTTTTATGGTTTCTACTTGTCGAGATGTTTCCATTGATATATAGCACTCCATGTAATTCTTCACGGTTTGAGAGATATTCATGTTTGAAGTTTGTACCCCTAGTTAGTGGGATAAAAACCCATGGGGTTGGGACATGGGTCATTGAAAAGTCATAATTAATATTTTTTGTGCTCCTAAAATCCCTCCCACGTTCACTTGTTGAAGCCCCTCTCAACTTAAGCATTCATATAAATTGTGATCTTCATTTCCTCCTTATGCAAGGGATTCGGCCATCTGAAAAAGGTCATCGTGGAATTTTTGCTCTAAATTTTTTATACGAAGGTTCATAAGCTGAAATTTTTATGAGGCGAAGCCAAAATGTTGAGGAAGCTTCAGTAAAAATTTTAGATAAATGTGCGTAATATTTTTGGAGATATGATCTGTGTAAGTCATGGTTTTTGCAGGCTCCTGAAATTCATCTCAAAGAAGTGACCTTGGTAAATTCATCATAATTCTCTCGCTGAATATCGGATTGGAATTTCGTAAAAAGTGACGGATAGTGCACAGTCTATAATGTTCGCTCTATCAATTTTAGAAACAAATGAAGAAAAAGTGACACGTGGCATGCCGTACAATGGCGCTCTTCTGAAACAGTCCATAATTAGGGCATTGTGAGAGATTGGGTATAACTCTCTCTTCAAGAATCCAAATTGGTTCAGACCTATGGAATTGGAAAGATGACTCAGAGGAATACTACAGGACCAAAAATCAAATATTTAGGATCTGAAATGACAGAGATACATCAGATTCAATATCGAGCTCCTAGAAGGCAAGAAAAAGCTAGATCATGTGTTGTCAAGGGTTGCAAAGGACCAGACTTTCTACGACAGAAAAGCAAAGCAAGGTGTAGCAGATGGTAGCCTGACAAGAGCAGAAACCAAGGTGCATAATAGTAGCAAGAATTTCATCATATAAAGTCTTCAAGTGGGCAGCACTGCATACAATAATTGTCAAGGTATCATTGTACTTAGTCATTGTAAATACATTATTGTACAAATTGTACAAGTGTCTATCTACCAAGGGTTGAAGAGGCAGTGTTGGGAGGTCTAGGATCATCATTAGGTGGTTGTATCAAAGTTTGGGTTATGGTCTAGTATATATTCTTCTTCTACATAATTTTATATCATTGTAAAGTGGACCATTTTCCCTGGTACGGGAGTCCATTCTTCTTTTATTCTTCTATAGGGTGGTAGGGTGGTGCTAGGGTGAGTTGTAGCTCATTGGGTGTTGGGGCATCTGTTCAGTTGACTACTGAAGAATCTTGGGAGTTGGAGCATCCATCCAGTGGGAGATGGAGAAGAATTCTTTTATAGTTTCTAGGAAGTTTGAGCTTTATTTTCAATTGGAGTTGAATATTAAAGAATTATTAGAAAAGCATTAGGTGGTTTTTGTCCCGGAGTGGGTTTCCACCTTAAAAATTGTGTGCATTTGTGTTCCTCTTGTTTACTGCTATCATTGTACAAACACTGATAATAATTGAAGATTAACTAATGCTCTAATTGAAAGGAATACTGATTCACACCCCCTCCCCCCCTCTCAGTATTTCCAACAAAAGGGGCAACATAGTTCTAGAAGGAGGACCTCATGTGAAAGGGGTTAAGTGATTCAAGGTGGTTTAGGGTTTTGCACATACTAATCTTATAAAAGGAAGGAGAAGGCTCAAGAGAAAGGTTGTTGAATGTACTATGATTTTGGAGAAATTTTCTGCTTAGACAAATTCTAGTTCTCTGGGATTTTTAGCAAGAGACTAGAGAGGATCTTCTGTGGGGGTTCTCCATCCTTTCATTGAGTAGCTCTTGGAGGGTTTTGTGCTTCTTCTTCACTATATGGCATATGGCCAAGCTCCATATCTCTTTGGTAGTGTAAATCCAGTGAGGGTTTCAATGTTTAAGTGAGATGCAGCAACTGGAACTCTAGATTTGTAAACATCTAGCTTATATTGGAACCTATTCTCAGTGAGTGTGTCTTTTAACCTCCTGGATGAGTGCATCCATAGCTTGTGATTCATTTTTTGATATTTTCATCAGGTCGAAGCATTCTTAGAGCCTACAGTGCTGTTTCTCTCCCTGAACAATGTTATTTGCAGATCTACAGCTGTAGGGTGTTTTGTCTACATTTTGGAGGAGAGATCTCAAGTGTTGGGATTATTCCTCTCTCTGTGGTGATCCATGGATTGGCCATCCAATCCATGTTAGTTTCAGATATGATCTGTTGTACCATTTTATTATTCATAAATTTATGAATCATTCTGTAGATATGCAACCGTAGACCTCAGATCTACTCTTTGTTCATCATGTTTTGCACAAAACCCCAAGGGGAATGTAATAAACAGCCTCTCTGGCTTCCAGATCTATAATAGATCTGTATTTTCATGCATATATCTGTTATAGATCTAATATATAATATAGAAGTGCTTCAATCTTTAGAAAATTATGTTGTCTATCTCTCTTGGCAATTTCCAGTGTTGCAACACCTCAATCTTGAGGGTTTATCCATGTAAAATCTCTGTTTTTATCTCATAAATGCATAATTCTTTCCCCAAATATAATTTCATGATTTTATAAACATAATTCATCTAATCCCTTCATAAATTTACGCTTCTTTAGCTTCAAAAACTTCTTCATACATTAAGTCATGGGAAATCAGGTTTTTAAGCCTAGTCAGGAGTGAAGGAACTGTTTAACTTAGCTAGAATGATGTGTTTGACCTGAAATTCGGTATGGGAGTCCCTCATGGCCTAATATAAAATAAACTCTAGCAATTTTCCCTATTGTTACGCTTATTTCTGTATACACTCATTTTAGGGACAAAATCACCCATTTTCCCCACCCTTTTGTGTCCAAAAGTGAAGTAAATACTGTTGATGATCATATTATTGAAGGATCTGCACTATAATATCTGTTATTAGTCATAGGGCTGCATCTACAACTCTGGAATACCTTAGGGTATTCTCATTGTTGTAGAAAATTCTAGATTTGGAACATTACAGTGATATCAAAGCATACTCTTGGCTCAGACTATGAGTCTAAGCCCAAGAGATCAGAATGATGAAGAATATGAGATTACTCTCATCATCATTTACATCTAGAGAGAACCTCTCCAAGGATGTCAAGAAGACTTAAAGGAAGATGAAGGAGGAAGATGCACCAAAGGAGGAGACTTTGAGTGATTATCTTCATGAGTATGAATCGAAATCTTGGGAAATCAAGGAGCACTTGAGCTTCCAAGAGTTTTGATAGCTCAAGGAGGAGAGAAGAGCCAGCAATAGAAGAAGAAGAGGTAGATTTCTTCTGCATAAATTTGATGGATCCTCCACATGCACAGCTGAAGAATGGATAGATCAGCTAGACTCATATATGGATCTACATCAAGTTTCAGAAGAAGAAGCCCTTAAGGTAGTAGCGCTGCATCTTAAAGGTAAAGCTTATGCTTGGTGGTTATTTGAAACTTATTCTTTGAAGAATGTAAATATTTCCACTTATGCTAATTTCATTAGGATAATGGTGAAGAGATTTGATGAGAGGCAAGCTAAAACATCTGTGAAAGAGCTAGCAAAGCATGAGCATGCAAAACCCTTGCATGAATTGGAAAGACCTACTATGAAAAATCCACTTCAGATTTCTATTGGAGGGGATGAAAACTTGTGTGATACCTTGCCAAGGGAAATATCCCCATTGCATGAAGAGATTTCTTCTCAAAAAGAAGTCATGGAGATTCCTCTTTCAAAAGAAGACCAAGATCCAAGGTCTCTTGTTGACAGTGAGGTGTTCTCAGATATCGATGAGGAGGAAGAGCCAGAAGGTAGTAGCAACACTGGCACTTCAAAAGAAGACCCATTACCACATGGGGATGGAGATGAAGTTCTTGTTTCAAGGGAAAGAGCTTGTGTATCTTTGCAAGTGTTTCCCAAGGAACATTATGTGACAACCTTATTGAGAAATGACACCTTACTCCAAGCAAGAGGAGAAAGGAAGGATAAACATTCAATGAGGAGGAGCATGCACCCTTTTTTATTTCAAGGGGTTTCTATTCATGAGAAGGAGACTGAACTACGTATCAAGGAAAAGGACACATTATTCCAACCATTTATGCAGTCTACTTTAGATCTTGATGTCTCTTTACATGGATGCATTCCACCAGGGAGACCCCCTGATAAGAAGAAGAATAAAGTGTTCTCTCAAATTTTTGCATCAATGAAAAAATTGGCTAAAGAGGGATCCTTGAAGGGATCTACCACAGCACTGAGATCTATTGATATATTTCAAGGAGAGCTAAACAATTTCTTGAAATTTATTTTGCTATTTCTCACTCATCTATTTGCACTGATAAAAAAGAAGTGAAAGACCTCTGATGACATTAGCATGGTGTAAAAAGGCCACTCCATAGATTTGGGGCAGAAAATGATATCTCTCCATAAAAAGAAAGAAGATAAGGTAATGGCTACTTCATTTCATAACTCTACAACACTGTCTTTGTTTAGAAGCCTTGATTCCTATTGGGAATCCCAACTCTTGGTAGAGTATTCCAAGAACCTCTTCACATGTAAGGTTCTTGATGGACAAAGGAAATATAGGAGGTATACGGTGGTTGATGGATTCATTTTCTTTCATGATCAAATCTACTTGACTAAAGAGTCAAGACTCAAAGACAAACTACTAGGTGTTGCCTATGATATATTGCTTTCTACCCCCACTGTTTTCATTAGAACACACCATATTATCTCAAATGGATTCATGTGGGAAGGCTTTGAAGAAGACTTATATCATCATTTTCAAAGATGCATGTATCACTTGAAGATGGAGCAGCAATATAACTCTATGGAAGAGTTAGTTCAACCCTATATTTCTCCTCATGAGGAAGGAGATAGATCTGTGCACCTCTCCACTTGTTGGAGGAGGACTGTTGGTGAAGAGCATACTTATGCAAATCATGTTATATTCTCTGATTGTATGCATTATTTTACATTATATATCCATGCCATGACTCCAAGGAGGAGTGTCATATCTCATAAACTTCATGGCCAATTTTGGGCCAAAACTATTTCTGAACATGGCCACTCCCTTGATGGACTAAGGGAGATTTTGCAGCATGATGGGTGCTTTCCTAAGGCACCAAATATATATTCTGCTTTCAGCCATGGTGAGATGGTATGGGTAGCAAGTAAGTGGCGGGGAAACCACTTACCACATCTAAATTTTATGCAAGTAGGAGATGTCCTACGTTGATTGCTATTGGGTGAGTATGGGTACTACCTAAGGTTTGATATTTTCTTGTCTCATGCCTTGTATCTCAATGAGAGGATGCATAAGAAGAATAAGGCATGGTTGCTTTGGTTGACGAGAAGAGATTTTGGACATCCCATGTCAAATTTCATGTCCATATATTTGCTTGTGATTGGGATGAGTCTCATGTATGTACATGTATTTCTTTTTAGAATGTATCTCATGATCATGTATGTACTTGGGTTTGGGAGAAATTGTAACTCTCTCATGGGATGGCATAAGGGAGCTTGTTTATATTATGATGATGATCATGCTCTGATATTTTCTGGGAACATGAGAGGAGTGATGACACATTGGTTGAGTGTGACCTTTGGGAATGAAATCTCCCATATTCATTCATGCTTCAAGAGGAGGATAGCACATTGTATGGTTGCTACATCATATCCTTTGTTTTCTTATGCAAGGAGCCATATGTTGGACTTATGTCATTGGAAGAAGTCTCTCACTTGGGAGAATTTGCAGCAAGACATGTGTTGCTTGAATCATATTCAGCCAACACCTATTATCCTCTACTATTTCCAAGCTTTGAAGAAGCTTTTTTCAGCAAGAAGGTGGTGGGATGGCCACTTATTGTACTATGATTTGAGGTAGCAAGATGAAGGACAATGCTGGTCTCAAGGGAGGGACTATTGTCACCATCCAATATATCATATGAAACTTAGACCATGTTTCTTTTGGAGCACACATGGTGAAGATCCTCTATTCACTATATGCATGGAAGATTGGGCAAGGAGGCTCACTAGAATCCATGAAGGGAATCATGACATTCCAAGTCTCTTTTGGCTTCATGGGGACTACATTATTGCAGCCCGGGATCACCAGTTCCATATTTATCATAAATAGAGGGAGAGACAGCGTGATTTGAGTATTATTATCTCTCATTTCCAGCCATGGAGCCCCTACACATTGCATATGGTGGGGATTGGTGACTATTTCTTTGAGCTACCAAATATGGCTCACTTTGGATGATATCATGGAGATTGAAGTTTCTCATGGGGGTTGAAGCACTCGCTATTCACCATCTCTCGTGCCTTGAGAATGCCAATGGATAGCATATGACTCTTTCTATGTATCTCCCACTACTTCTTGATGAAAGCTATTTGGTTCATTCCAGGGAGGAGACAATTCCATTGGAGATTTTGCAGCACTCACCTTGTCAGTTGCTTGAGGGCAAGAAACACTTTTGGGGGGGGGAGGACTTTAATGTTCCTAATTATCCCAAGCTAATAGGAATATTTAAATTTTGTTTTATTTTCCATTTATGAATAAATGACTAATGGAGGACATGTAAAACTCCTTAGATCAGTGAATAAATCAATGCTTAATGTAAACAAAGCTATATCTAAGCCATTTACATAAAATCCACTTGCAGGTGTGAAAGGGGTTAAGCTGTGAGACTGGGTCAACCTTGACCAAATCTACAGCACTATCTAGATTCAGTGTATCTCATAAAGGGACAGCGCAGTTCTAGAAGGAGGACCTCATGTGAAAGGGGTTAAGTGATTCAAGGTGGTTTAGGGTTTTTCACATCCTCATCTTATAAAAGGAAGGCGAAGGTTGAAGAGAAAGTTTGTTGAATGTATTATGATTTTGGAGAATTTTTCTGCTTAGACAAATTCTAGTTCTCTGGGCTTTTTAGCAAGAGACTAGAGAGGATCTCCTATGGGGGTTCTCCATCCTTCCATTGAGTATATCTTGGAGGGTTTTGTGCTTCTTCTCCACTATCTGGCATATTGAAAAGCTCCATATCTCTTTGGCAACATAAATCCAGTGAGGGTTTCATTGTCTAAGTGAGCTGCAGCAAGTGGAACTCTAGAACTGCAAAGATCTAGATTATATTGGAACCTCTTCTCACTGAGTGTGTCTTTTAACCTCCTGGAAGAGTGCATCCACAGCTTGTGCTTCATTTTTTGATCTTGGGATTAGGCCAAAGCATTCTTAGATCCTACAATGTTGTTTCTCTCCCTGGAAAACGTTATTTGTAGATCTACAGTTGTAGGGTGTTTTTTCTACATTTTGGAGGAGAGATCTCCGGTGTTGGGATTCTTCCTCTCACTGTGGTGATCCATGGATTGGCCATCCAATCCATGTTACTTTCAGATATGATCTGCTATACCACTGTGTTATTCAGAAATTTCTAAATCATTTTGCAGATCTGCGACCTTAGATCTCAGATCTACTCTCTGTGCTTCATGTTTTGCACAAAACCCCAAGGGGAATGTAATAAAAAACCTCTTTGGTTTCCAGATCTGTGACCTGTATTTTCATGCATAGATCTGTTCTAGATCTAAAATATAATATATCAGTGCTTCAGTCTTCATAAAATTACGCTGTCTATCTCTCTTGGCAATTTCCAGTGTTGCAACACTTCAATCTTGAGGGTTTATCCATGTAAAATCTATGTTTTTATCTCATAAATGCATAAGTCTTGCCCCAGCTCTAATTTCATGATTTTCTAAACATATTTCATCTAATCCCTTTAGAAATTTATGTTTCTTTTGTTACAGGTCAAAATACCTCCTCATCAGCTCAGAGGAGAAGACAAATATGGAAGAAGTACAAAGACCTAAATTAAACCTATTTCTGCCAGGGTAACGCCTATCTATAACAACACAAGAGCGTTATAACACAGCTAATCAGTGAATGGGCCGTGTTAGTGGCTAGGGAAATGCTCTGTATACACTGGAGGGAAGCGTTACCCATGTTTTAAGTTTGAAAAGGGAAAACCCCGCGGAGAATGATTTGAATCTCTGGCTTTCCCTCACAAAAGAGTCAGTTCACAAAGAAAACTACAAAGTAATAATTCATTATTGGTCATTGCCACAAAAGAGTGAACTCCCAAGGAGGCAAAAGCATAGAGATTAAAGAAACATCTAATTTTTTTCTATTCCAAACTAGTGGAAAGAGAAAGGCAACAATGGCTTTCTCCCTCTCCTATAAAAAGGAGCTGAAGGCTCTTAGTTGAAGGTCTAAGGATTGCTTATGTTCTGAATACTTGTGAAGTAGAGAATAGTGTTATAGTGTGAAGGCCAAGAGTCAAAGAGGTTCCTAGAGAGCTTGTTGACTAAGACGTCACTACTTGAGAGATAGAGAGATTGGAAGGCTGAGGAGGGCTTGGTACAACCAACAGTTGTAATCCTCCTTCTTTCAAAATCAATAGAACTGTATTTCTTTTGTCCATTCAATTCTTAATATTGTCATTATCGTTTGAATATTTACGTAGTATGATATGAATGGCTCAGATGTGCGTAGTTTAGAAGTTCATTATATGTTGGCTTAATTGATAGGATATATGCTGTGTTAGAAATTACGCGGGTGCTTTGATTGATTGCAGGACTAAGATTTGGAGCCGGTGAAGAAGGACTCTTGCCTCGCTGCTTAGTGCTCTCCAAGCGACTCCAAGATCGTCAAAGAGGTAATTTTCTATTGTATTCCATCAAGTTATTTTAAGTTAGTATGAACATGCATATGCCATCTTTTTGAACTATACAGCTAATCTTACTGTCTGCCTCGGGCACCGAAAAGCCCTGAGAGGGATATTCGAAAACCAACCACCCAAGCAGTTTACCCTATAGAAGAATTGGCGACTCTGCTGGGGAATTTCCCCATAGTTTCCAAACTATTTCTTCCCTCCTTTCTTCTTTCCTTTGTTCACAGACCCTTTCGACCAGTTTTGATGCCCAGTAGACATATCAACCGCTCGCAGAGTTCAATCCTATTTCTGTTTGACCATCTAAAGAACTTTTCCCTGGATAACGCTGTCTCTGCATGTTTTCCAGTGCGTTATAACGCTGTCTCTGCTTAAATACAATGCGTTAGTCTCTGTATTAATGTTGTATTTACTCATAGACAGTGCGTTACTCAGCCAAAACTTGTTGTTCACTGCCGTGATTGTGTTTTTGGTTGCAAAGTTTTTGGTCATCAGTATCTTTCATTGAATAAATCCTTGTGCTTGTCTACTAAGCTGGCATTTCTATTCATTTTTTCTTGTTTGGAAAGTTAGTGTTAAAAGCATTTACTTTTTAAAGAAGAAATTTTTTTATTTTTATTTTTCTGCATATAGCTGAGTTTATTCTGAAATTTCCAGTTCATAGACTGTTAAAAAGAGGTAGATAGAAGTCTGAATCTTTAAAGGTTGAATTGAGCTAAGGGTAAACTGCTTGGGTGGTTGGTTTTCGAATATCCCTCTCAGGGCTTTCCGGTGCCTGAGGCAGATAGTAAGATTAGCTGTATAGTTCACAAAGATGGCATATGCATGTTCATATTAACTTAAAATAACTTGATGGAATACGATAGAAAATTACCTCTTTGATGATCTTGGAGTCCCTTGGAGAGCACTAAGCAGCGAAGCAAGAGTCCTTCTTCACCGGCTCCAAATATTAGTTCTGCAATCAATCAAAACACCCGCGTAATTTCTAACACAGCATATATCCTATCAATTAAGCCAACATATAATGAACTTCTAAACTACGCACATATAAACCATTCATATCATACTATGTAAATATTCAAACGATAATGACAATATTAAGTATTGAATGGGCAAAAAAAATACAGTTCTATTGATTTTGAAAGAAGGAGGATTACAACCGTTAGTTGTACCAAGCCCTCCTCAGCCTTCCAATCTCTCTATCTCTCAAGTAGTGAAGTCTTAGTCAACAAGCTCTTTAGGAACCTCTTTGACTCTTGGCCTTCACACTATAACACTATTCTCTACTTCACAAGTATTCAAAACATAAGCAATCCTTCGACCCTCAACTAAGAACCTTCAGCTCCTTTTTATAGGAGAGGGAGAAAGCCATTGTTGCCTTTCTCTTTCCACTAGTTTGGAATAGAAAAAACTTAGATGTTTCTTTAATCTCTATGCTTTTTCCTCCTTGGGAGTTCAGTCTTTTGTGGTAATGACCAATAATGAATTAGTACTTTGCAGTTTCCTTTGTGAACTAACTCTTTTGTGAGGGAAAGCCGGAGATTCAAATCGTTCTCCACGGGTTTTTCCCTTTTCAAACTTAAAACACGGGTAACACTTCCCTCCAGTTTAAACAGAGCATTTCCCTAGCCACTAACGCGGCTCATTCACTGATTAGTTGCGTTATAACGCTCTTTTGTTGTTATAGATATGTGTTACCCTGGCAGAAATAAGTTTAATTTATGTCTTTGTACTCCTTCCATATTTGTCTTCTCCTCTGAGCTGATGAGGAGGTATTTTTACCTATAACAGATGCCCCCTAAAGTGTGAGGTTAGAGACGAAGACGATGGCTGAAATACTTTATAATTTGTGTAGAGATAAAGAGATTGAAAGACTGAGGAAAACCTGAAACAACAACATATGTCATAAAATATAGTATCTGCCTTGAGTCGGGCATTCCCATGCTCAGTAGCTTAAACAACATGATTTCTATAGAATAGAGATATGAAGAATCTGTCCACCGATAAGCACAATGTGGAAGTGTCTGTCATAACAGGATCAAGTTGAAGAAGCTGTCTCCATAAACAATATCGCAACTTGGGGAAGGAAACACAAATTTAATGATGTAGCCTTTGCCCCAAGGTCTTGACCACCAATTCACTTAAACTGCATATTCCTCAACATGTGAATGAAGGATTTGTCGTCGAACATGTGAGAAATCGTCTGATTACCAGTCGATAATGAAAACTGTTAACAGACGCGAAGGTGGCCACTGATAATGATGATGGTCCCTAAGATGCACAGTACAATCTAGCGAGTGTGAATAAAATGAGTTGAAGTCGAACACTCGTAGAATCATTCAACCAGGGGCCAATGAGAAAGACCCCTGATCAAACACAAGAGTACCTGCCACTGATGTCTGCAAGTATCCGGGTACTGATGGGTTTCTGGATCAACTTCCTAGATAAGATGTTGAAGTCGATAGGAAGAGATCTGTTGAAAGGTAGGCACTGAGGCGTCCTACATCAGTCAACACGAAACGGAAACCAATTGATTTTTTTTATGATTGAGATAGTGAAGAGTGAATGGGGATGTCGGACGACAAATAATTTCTGGCATAATGAGCGTTTTGGTTGATAGAAGGAACAGTAGATAGCGAGATTTTCTTGAACAATAGAAGGCACTCTAGCAGGGTACTAGGCAGCTGAAGCTTGATGAACACCAAAGAGTGTGTTAGGATTCTACCAATGCAGGGACACTGGGAAATGAAGGCTAATACTCATAGATGGTAGGGTTCGGCTAACTGCGAAAGAGTTTTTTGGGAAGTGCCATGTTCAATAATTTTGTTTCCAAATCGACCTTTTTGAAAATATAATAGAGGTAGTATTTATTTTGTCCAAAATTTTCCCCGTCTGATTAAGTTTAACGAGTCCAAACTAGTAAACTCGGTGAATTTTTCATGTTTAGAGAGTCTGAAAAATATCATAAAATACAACTCCGTGCCCCATATGATTAAGTTTAACGAGTCCAGATGAGAAAACTCGATGAATTTTTCATGTTTAGAGAGTCTGAAAAATATCATAAAAGACAACTCCGTGCCCCATCTGATTAATTTTACCGAGTCCAGATGAGAAAACTCGGTGAATTTTTCATGTTTAGAGAGTCTGAAAAATATCGTAAAAGACGACTCCATTGGGGTACCTTTGTCATGTCTTAATAACCGGGCACGGCAAAGGGATAATAGTAAGCCCGAAACAGTTCATTTTCCGTGAGTTAGTCCACCGAAGCTGGAAAAGTGAGAAATCTATGTTCGATGGACGCCTACCTCATTTTGTTATGAGTACAACGAGACGGAGTAAACTCAATACTCTTTGTGAAATTTTAACGAGTCAAACAAAGAAAAACTCAGTACCCTCCGTGAAATTTTAACGAGTCACGCAGAGAAAATTCAATCACTTTTTCTATTTAAAGAGCTTTGAAAAAGAGGAAAAGAATGGCTACTTGTTCTCTGTCGAGGTAGTTTAACGAGCTCGACAAAGTCAACTCGGGGTTTTTTCAGTTTTATGAGCGAGAAAAAGGTTCCTAAAAAAAATGCTCAGTGCTTCTTCATAATTTTAGCGATTCTAAAGAAGGGAACTCTATATTTTTCGGATTAACGAGCAAGAAAAATACCATAAAAAGAACGCTCGACATCAAATTCGTATAAGTTTAACGAGTCTGAAGAAGGGAACTCAAGGTTTTTCGGATTAACGAGCAAGAAAAATACCGTAAAAAGAACGCTCAATATAACATGAGTATGTCTGCATATAAATCTTGATTTCATGCTCAACAATAGATGGGTCTATGATGGGAATTTCGTCATAAGACCAAGCAAACACATTGCGGAATTCCTTGAAAAGGGATGTGAAGCATGCAATTTCCTCAGGATTGCAGTCGGCTCTAATCTGAATATTTTCCACGATACCCATTTTGACCGAGATATCAATGAGCATTGTCTTAGAAATATTACCCATGTTCCCTTCTGAATCGATAGTTTGAACAGTCGTATAAGCAGAGGGAACTATCTCAGGTTGGTCAAAAGATGGGATTTCAATTTTTATCACCTCTGAGTCAATCATCGAAGCGCGATGGTGAAACTCTCCCCAAGGTCGTTCTTCTAGAGACATGATCTTTGGAATAGCTTCATCTGTAGGCCAGAATTCATTGAGGAGATACCTAGAGAGAACTGTGATGGGAGGGAGGGTTGTACCTTCGGTTGAAACCATAGCAGTGGAGGGTTCAGATGCTATTTGGATGGCTTTGTAAGCCAACTCGGCTGGTGAGAGCGGCATCTGATCTCTGTAGGAATAAATGTATGAAGGTACCGGAATGATCCATGGGTCGATAGAGCCATCCAAAGTGGTGGATATCATTGCGACCGTGTTTGGGATCTGTGGCGGCGGGAGAGGAAAACAACCCAGTAGGGATGATGCCTTCAGAAGACCGGTACCGATACTGACGTAAGAGTCAGGAAAGCCTCCTATGAGGGGTACAGTGCTACTTGGTAACGTGGCATAATCAGGGGTGCAGAAGGATAGCTGATCGACCGTGACTATTTTCCCATCCAATGGAAATAGGATGAGTCGGAAGACCGAAGACACGATGGTGGTCATAGCATAAGACCAACTGTGACCAAGCAATAGATTATAGTCGAGATGGCGCTCTATGACTTCAACGTCCACATTTATCGTTTTCCCACTCAGAGTGATTGGAAAGATAGCAAGGTATCCTTTTGGGAGGAACGTTTGGCCATCGAAAGCTTTTAGGGAATTCGATGGTGGGGTGAGGGTAGGAGAACCTAAATTGAGCCAGCAAGCTTGTGACATAATGCAGGTCGAAGCACCTTCGTCTATGACAGTGCAATGGATTGGTCTCCCTTTCGACACAACCTGCACCTGGAATGCGAGTTGGTGTGAGAGGCGAGGGTTAGCCTTTTCCATATCAAAGATAGCTAGCATGGAATCCTGGGGGTCTATTCCACCAATGGCCGAAAGCAAGGCTTTCCTTTATGCTGGACAGGTTTGTAATACTTCAAGAGCAGACATGGCTGACGTTGTCTGCGCCAAATCTTCTACAATTTTGTATTTTTGGGCTGCACGTGCAGAGGTGTTATGAGTCGTGCGTCGAAGTGTCCCTTTGGGGGGACGAATTACGGGTTCAGCAGTAGGCCTTTCGATATGCAAATCGTTTGGCAGCGGTGGATTTGAACTAGTACCAGGTTCTTGAGCATCTATGGTAGGATTTCCATAAATCTTGGCTCGAGCTTGAAGTTCAACACTCTCAATGCCATAAATGGAAGATGGTCCTTCGCTGGAAGGATGAGAAACACCATTGCCCCGTTGATGGGGTTGTGGCGGATTTTCAACCATGTGTTGATGTTGCTGTTGATGTTGCTACTGCTGATGAGGGAAAGGATTATGAAGAATGGCAGGTGTTCACCAAGAATCCTTTTTGGCAATAAAATCGGTGTATTCCTGTAGCCGAGGAAATTTTTATGTCAAGTGGTCCTCCGCATAGATCTTGTAAGGAAATTTCATGGGTTTATCCTTCCCTTTGTCATTTTTGGCAGCATTTTTCTAATTAGGGTTATTCTGATTATCTGACTGCTCTTCCGAAGAAGACATCTTTTTCTTGTTCTTCTTATTTTTCCCGCTAGGTTTTTGTGATGTTTGCACAGAATTCACCTCAGCGGTAGGAAGAGGAGTCATTTGGTGAGGGGCGGTGGCAACCGAAGATGGCTGGGAGGTTTTCCCTCTAGACTGCTTTGTGGCTACTCCAGCGATCTTGCCAACGAGACCATCGGCATGAGCTCCAGTTTTCTGAGTAGCCGGAGGGTTAGGGTTACCAGGGGCATGGGGGAGTAGATCGTACAACGTGCCAGATTGTGAATATATTAAATCTAAATGCTGGGCACGATGAATACATTGATATTCTGTAACTGCACCAGAAAGGCCAATGTCTTTAGAGATGTGGGGTAAAAGAGACTTGCAAAACCAATTTGCTAAGAGATGATCTGGGATTGGCGCTTTGACTAGCCTCCTCCTACGTCTCCACTCATGAATATGATCGGAGATGTGGGTGGCGGTGTCTTGGCGTAACGATGTTAACAATTCTGTTCCGGTTTCCACTCTAATTGGTAATTGGAAGTTCTTTAGGAACTCCGTCACGAAAGCGCCAAAAGTATTGATGGCGGCGCGTGGAAATTCTATGTACCATGTGGCGGCATTTCCTGTAAGGGTGCGGGGAAAGAGTCGAAGCCGGACACTATCATACACCATGGAATTAGATATAGACCATAGATGAAAGGTAGTGATGTGTGCGGCTAGGTCGTCCCCTTGTTTCCTGTCAAACTTCAGGATGTCAAAAGGAATCTTATGCGGTACAAGAGGCCAAAGAGGGTTGTGATTGATGGGGTCGTTAGTCAGTTTATGGATATCGGGGATGTCCAAAGCTGCCAAAAATGGCAATTGTGGATTTTCCCCTGAGTCTAACCAAGGCAGTATGGGCTGACTACTTAGACCGTAGGGTCCACCCATCAACGTGTTACCAGGAGGATAAGTGGGACTTTGATAAAAATTTCAGATAGGTGGAGGAGTAGGGACATACTGTTGCTGTCCATAGGGCATATTGTATTGCAGGGTGAACAGTTGGTTGCCCCCAGTATAAAAGTGCCCTCCCATTCCATATGGAGGTTGGGGTTGGTTAGTCCAAATGGATGCAATAGAATTTCCCGGAGGCATGCTACTACTTACATAGTTTGGCAACGGTATAGATCCTATACCTATATTTGAACCACTTAAGGGAAAATTATTGACAATAGGTTGTCCCATTTGTCCTAAGGTTTGCAGGGGAAGTGAAATGTTCCCTGCTACCTGCGTGCTGGTGACACTGCCCCCTGGTGTAGTGGCCAAGGGGTTTGAATTCAACAGAGGGTTCCAACCGAAAGGGTTGCTAAAAGGTACCGAAGTAGTCATACTCGTGGGAGGAGCTACCGTGGGTCCCAACATGGTCATGGTAGAAGTAGATGCCGAAGGATTCGGTAAGCTACTGATAGTTGTGCTGACCGTAGGGTTGGGAGTAGGTATATGTTGACTACTGGGGTTACCTAGTGATGGCATAGAACTGACCACCGGCAGGGAGGATGGTGGTGAACCTGGAATGGTTGCCATTGGCATCGACCCTATGGATACTGGTGGTGAAATAGATGTTTTTGCGGCCAAAGACATATCTTGGCGTGGTGGAATCTGAATTATCATAGGCCCCAACGGATCAGTGAGCGGAGGATTGTAATGAGGTACAACCCATTCAGTGAAAGGGTCCTTCGGAAATTCTGGGTGATATGAGGCTATGTGACAATGAAGATTAGTCAGTGGAGACTGCTCTTTCGTAGAAGGCACGGGTTCACCAAGGTTCAGTTCTTCCTCAATAGTTAGAGGAGGTAGACCTTGCTGTCGTCTAGACAGACATCATGTTTCAGGGGACGCCACGGTGACCTGTTTAATTTTAACAAATTTTAATAAATTGTGATGTATTATAAAGTCTTAATGACAGTAACCATACACCTAAAAAATAAAAAATGACTCTCTAAAATCGATCAACAAGCAGCCAGAATAGGGTGCCCTGTCTGAGTACTACCGTTTGCTGGTGATGAAATCCAGTATCACAATAGTATACAGAGAGGGTTGGTCGAAAGTACAGTTACGGTCACTCTAGAGCTTTGCCCGAACCTCAGAAGATAGGTGTAAGCACTCTCGTGAAGACGAGTACCCTCCTAAAGACCGAAGACAGAGTGGGTCCGTCTGTTTCAGGTACCAGGACAACCCGTCCCAGTCACCTTGTGTAAGTCCCTAAAAATTATGGCCACTAAAGATACCTCAAATCACAGACATCTTCAGGGGGGTCCACGGTCAAGGACAGTGTGCTATATGGGCAGAATACCTAGATCCCCGATCTAGTTTCGACATCCCCGAATGGAACCCTAATATATAACACACCCACCGGATGCAGTCGAAGGCAGGCTACCTTCTTGTGCACCCAAGTGTTGTCTTGCGCTGAGCTCCGGTAAAGGAATGGTCCCGATAATATGAGTGCAGTAGGATTTCGCTCGTTAATGACTCTAGTTTCAAGTTTTGAGATCTTGGGTAATTTTCTCACTGTCCTAACCCAAGATCCTAGCCTGAACTACTGTTTGTGTGAGCTCAAAAAAGAGTAATGTGATTGATTTTATTATCGATTGATTCTTAGTGTACTTTATTATTAGTCTTGTGGAGGGGGAGTGGACGTATGAAATGTAATGAGACTTTGACTCAAGAAACCATGCAAAATATGCGCTAAATATTCAATTCGATGAAGAGTATTTCTACAAGGAGAGGTTTCTTTTCAAAATCGATGCACTAACATTCAAATAGCTCAATTCAACCTTTAAAGATTCAGACTTCTATCTACTTATTTTTAACAGTCTATGAACTGGAAATTTCAGAATAAACTCAGCTAGATGCAGAAAAATAATAATAAAAAAAATTCTTCTTTAAAAAGTAAATGATTTTAACACTAACTTTCCAAACAAGAACAAATAAATAGAAATGCCAGCTTAGTAGACAAGCACAGGGATTCAGTCAATGAAATATACTGATGGCCAAAAAACTCTGTAGCTAAAACACAATCACAGCAGTGAACAACAAGGTTTTGGCTGAGTAATGCTCTGTCTCTGAGTAACGACAGTGACTAACACACTGTGTTTAAGCAGATTCAGCGTTATAATGCACTGGAAAACCTACAGAGGTAGCGTTAGCCAGGGTAAATTTCTTCAGGTGGTCAAACAGAAATAGGATTGAACTCTGAGAGCGTTTGATATGTCTACTGGGCATCAAAACTGGTCGGAAGGGTCTGTGAACAGAGGAAATAAGAAAGGAGGGAAGAAATATTCCGGAAACTATGGGGAAAGTCCCCAGCGGAGTCACCAATTCTACTATAGGGTAAAGTGCTTGGGTTGTTGGTTTTTGAATATCCCTCTCAGGGCTTTCCGGTGCTCGAGGCAGACAGTAAGATTAGCTGTGTAGTTCACAAAGATGGCATGAGCATGTTCATATTAACTTAAAACAACTTGATGGAATGTGATGGAAAATTACCTCTTTGACAATCTTGGAGTCTCTTGGAGAGCACTAGGCAGCGAAACAAGAGTCCTTCTTCACCGAATCCAAATATTGGTCCTGCAATCAGTCAAAGCACCCGTGTAATTTATAACATAACAAATATCCTATCAATCAAGTCAATATGTAATGAAATTCTAAACTAAGCGCATTTGAGCCATTCATATCATACTATGTAAATATTCAAACAACAATGACAATAGTAAGCATCGAATGGACAAAACAAACACAGTTCTATTGATTTTGAAAGAAGGAGGATTACAACCGTCGGTTGTACCAAGCCCTCCTCAGTCTCCCAATCTCTCTTATCTCTCAAGTGATGAAGTCTTAGTCAACAAGCTCTCTAGGAACTTCTTTGACTCTTGGCCTTCACACTGTACCACTATTCTCTATTCCACAAGTATGAAAAAAACCCTAAGCAATCCTTCGACCCTCGACTAAGAGCCTTCAGCTCCTTTTTATAGGAGAGGGAGAAAGCCATTGTTTCCTTTCTCTTTCCACTAGTTTGGAATAGAAAAAACTTAGAAGTTTCTTTAATCTCTATGCTTTTGCCTCCTTGGGAGTTCAGTATTTTGTGGCAATCACCAATAATGAATTAGTACTTTGCAGTTTCCTTTGTGAACTGACTCTTTTGTGAGGGAAAGCCGGAGATTCAAATCATTCTCCGTGGGTTTTTCCCTTTTCAAACTTAAAACACGAGTAACGCTTCCCTCCAGTGTAAACAGAGCATTTCTCTAGCCACTAACACGGCTCATTCACTGATTAGCTGTGTTATAATGCTCTTGTGTTGTTATAGATAGGTGTTACCCTGGCAGAAATAGGTTTAATTTAGGTCTTTTTACTCCTTCCATATTTTTCTTCTCCTCTGAGCTGGTGAGGAGGTATTTTGACCTGTAACATGGATTCTTGTGAAAATAGAGATAATCAACAGGCCTACTAATCACCAATGGAGTCTTTTGGTCATTTAGGAACTGTGGAGTCGCCAGGTGGAGGGTTTAAAATGTTTTGAAGCAGGCTGTTGTCCACCATCAGCAATCTACACCAAATCGAGGCTAATTGGTCTTCTTTGAGTTCTTACAGATGTTTCAAGGAGTGTTTTAACTCAAAGTCCCCAGCGGAGTTGCCATTATGTTTGGGTTCCTGTGATTTGGAAGATTTGGCAATACCAAATGACAAGACAACATCAAACCACTTTGGGATCTCAGGATCTAGCCCTCCTAGATCGAGAGAGGGATCTATCTATAAAAGCAAATAATAATATATCTTTGATGTTCAAATCAAGGTATTAGGCTAGCTATAGGGCACAAGGTTTTTTGATTTGTTTGTTTCATTGGGAAACATGAAATAAGGGTTTAGTGTAAGGTAAAGGAATGAGTAGTGAAGGATTTTTGCAATGGGGAGATAATTCAAAGAGAACACAAGTCCATTGGGCAATGGGGTCATGAAATGTTTTACCTGCAATTCAAATATCCAAGGCTTTCAAAGGGCTAGTCATCTAAAACAGAGGATCTCTTAAGATGATAGTATGGGATGAAAAAATAAGGAAATGAATGGGAATGTCAAGGAAAGCCTTCCAAGGTGACCACTTCAGAATAAGTCAAGGGACAGGGCATAAATTATACCTCTATGATCAAACTTCTGATGAGGCTAACTCCAAAGACAACAATCCAGCAGTCCTCCTGACTATTTTCAGACAGTAGAAAACATTTAAGTTTAACACATAGTGAAACCTAAGATCGGAGAAAGACTTTTAACCTTCTCTTCTTTTGGCACTGAACTCAAAGGGATCTTCGAAAGGCTAACTGTTGGAAAAAGAACCTAGGGGACAGGGCTAACTCTAAATCTCCCTGTTTCCTAATTCTTTCAGCTGAAACCAAACAAGAACATCCAAGAAACAAACTCTAAATTCATACATCAGTAGGCATGGACAAACCAACTTCTATACTGGTTAAATTATGTTGAATTTGTTCTAAGATACACAATTAGCAGAAAACATTGAAAATGATAAAGTTCATGAAACATTAGTGTACTTGCAGCAGTATATCCTAAGTTAAAATTACTGATTCTTATCAGAGAAAGTGAAACATAATGTAACACAGAGGGAAAACAATAACAAGGAAGAGACACATCACCAATGACTTAGATTAGGATCCAATGAACATGCTTGTCACATTAGTAGAGAAAAAACAGTCACATACATTCTTTCCCAATAGCTTGATATCATCCAGAAATCATCTCCCAGCCTATTTAGAACTACTACTCACAAAACTCTAAACTTTGTAAACAAATTACAATCAGCGATTTTCCAACAACCAACCAACATTTTCAATGTATTTTACAGGGGTTCTTCTAGGAGAATGAGTAATAGTAGTGGTAGATAGGATTTAAATGATTCATTAAAAAAGAGGGAGAAATTTCTTTGGAGCCCATTCTATTTAATATCTTTACATTAACTTTCAGTACCCTTTAGTCGATTCAGAAGTTTTTTTTCAGATTGACAATAAGTTCAGGTATGTTCCTTTGAAGTACTCTCTGGCTGTTGGTACTCTGTTTATACTCTGAGACAAGTAAGGTGAAGATTGTCTTATAGGTATTCCATGCCTTCATAGCTATTGTCCCAGTAGTTTTAGGAATTTTTTCAGTGTAATAACTACCAGGATGCTTGGAGGAGAATGGAGTAGGTCGTGTGGCTAGTCCTTTCTTGGAGAAAGCACATTCTGCTGATATTAAATCACTTGATATAAATTCTTTGAAACACTGATATGAGTTGTTTATTTTATGGTCTGAGCTTTATTAAGCTTTCTTCATTTTACTTAGCTACGGATTAGATACTCAAGTCTTCAATATCGTGCACTAATCCTTTAGATATTCTTCTGATACGCTTTTGACTTCTTCTAGCCTGTTTGTGTGAATATACAGGTTACAGAGGCACCAGAGGGTTTATGTCAGGGTTAATAACCCCAATCTTCAATAAAACATGTCATTAAATCTCCTTAGTGGTGTCTTCCTCTGCGATCTTTGGCTCTGGGACTATCTTTCTGTGATGCATGTCACTATGACTGTGACTGTGGAGATAATATAAATACACACCCCTTTGAAACCTGCAAAAAATGAAAAACACATTATAAATACTAGCGGAAGTGGGGATGACTGCTTCAGAGGTTTGTGAGGGTGGAGGAGCATTGAGGAAAAATGTGAATGCAGTGGAAAAATGGGCTGAAAAACCTAGCAGAGCAGCTAACCAGGTGCAGATGGAGGTTTGGGTGTGACGGAAAACAGGAGTCGTTGGATTAGGAAAATCAACGGTGGGCATTTGTTGATGAAGTCATTTGGGAGATTAGATGGGTGGTAGACGAATGAAAACATGATATAATGTGGGCCGTTCGATCTGAGAGATCAACGGCTAGGGAAAAAAACGAAAGGAAGCGTTGTAGAGGGCGGCAGTATTGCAGAAAACCGGGAATGGTTTTCGCGCGGAAAAATTGGGGGGAGGCAGTATTTCCTTTTGGAGCGTGATTCCATACACTGACTGACACGTGGAAAATTAAAACCGCCCATATCGCGCAATTTTTAAATGTTAAACTTTGGAAGCAAAAATTTCGTGATATTGGATATCGACCGTCGGATCTAGAGTGTCATATCGGACAGCACGGGTTGCACGCAATAGGCAGCAATGTGTGGGGGAAGAACATATGGTGGGGCCCGGTAGTGACGTAAGGTGGCCTGTCGCGGGGTCAACGGTGGTTTAAGTGTGAACCGTCGGATCTTGCATGAATGAACGGCTGGAGATTAAAAAATAAAGCAGATTTTTTGAACAAGAGGGAAGTGGGGTAAGTGAACGAGCGGCGAAATGGTGGTTCGATGACTGTTGATCTCTGCAGATCGATAATCCGGATTCATTCAGGACCAATGTCGGAAATGGTAAAATAAAGAGAGGAAAAGGGTTTAAATGAGGGTTTCTTGGCCCTTTAGCGCCTGATTGCGGGGCTAAGGTTATATGAGGAAAGGGGCTAAAGCTATAAGCCCTCGGGGGCTTAACTCCTTCATAGTGAAAAATGCTAATTTTAAGGCCAAAAATAGGGATTTTAAGGCCAAATGAAGGGTTCTGATAGGTAAAAGGGAGGATTTTTAAACCAGATAAAGAGACATATAAGGTTTAAAAAGGGGTTTAGGATGGTTTAGAGGTTAAAACGAAGTTTATAGAGGAACCTTTGTGGAGGGGATAAGGGTGAAAAATGGAATTCTTTGTGAGTGAAAAGAGAAGTGAAATGGTGGAAAATGGGGCCTCATGAATAGTTTTTTTATTTGGTAAACAACAGGGTTCATCAGTGGAAACAACAGTGAAGATTCTCTAAAGGATAGATAGACACATGAAGGCTTCAAGAATGATAAATTTACAAAGGAAATGTTTCTCTTGAAGGCTCAGAAACATATTTAGCCACCTATTTGCTTTGAAAAATTATTATAGGTGGCTAACAAGATGACTGTGATGCATCCTTTACAAAAATTAAAGAATTATTTTGCAGTGCTCTGATCCTTAGAGGACCAGACTGGGAAATACCTTTCCACATTCATAAAGATGCGTCTCAAACAAAAATTGGTGCAGTATTGGGATAGAAAGAGGATAAGGTACCTTACACAGTCTACTATGTTAGTAAAAATTTGGCCCCTGCTGAATTAAACTACACGGTGACTGAGAAAGAGTTCCTCGCTGTCATTTATGCCATCAATAACTTCCAGCACTACATTAACGGGTATCCTACTTTCGTGCATACTGATCATGCAACCATCAGGTATCTAATGAACAAGCCTATTACCCCTGGTCGTATTACAAGATGGTTGTTGCTACTACACGAATTTTATATTACCATAGTAGATAAACCAGGGAATGACAATGTGGTTGCAATTTTTTTATCTTGGATAGAACATGATGGTAAGGATACACCAATTGAAGATAACTTTCCAAATGAGCATCTTTTTGCAGTTTATGCTAACACTCTGTGGTATGTAGATGTTGTTAATTATATTGCTACAGGTAAAGTGCCTCGTCATTTTTCCTATAAGGAGCAAAGGAAGATCATTCATCAGAGTACCCGATATTCATGGATGGCAGGATATCTCTTCCATACAGGGGTTGACCAGTAGATTCGGTGTTGTGTGGCAGAAGATGATATTTTTGAGATATTAAAAGCTGCACATGATGGACCCTATGGAGGAAATTTTTTAGATAAAAAAATGGGTCATAAGGTGCTACCAATGGAATATTACTGGCCCTCCATCTTTCGTGATGCTCGGGATTATGTTCGAAGGTGTGATAGTTGTCAACGGATGGGACAACCTAGGAAAGTAGATTAAATGCCTCTTCAGCCCCAAATAGTCCTGGAACTGTTTAAGAAATGGGCCATTGACTTTTTTGGGCCCTTCAACCGACCTTCTCATCAGAAAGCTTACATCCTGGTCTGTACGGACTATGTAACTAAATGGGTGGAAGCTAGAGCAGTCACGGTAACAACAGAGAAAGTAGTGGAAAATTTTCTTTTTGAAGAAATATTTTCCCGGTACGGGACTCCAAGTGAAATTGTATCAAACGGTGGATCACGGTTCACATCTCATATGATAGAAAATTTGATGCAGAAATATGGGGTCAAACATAGAGTGACAACCCCCTATCGTCCCCGTGCGAATGGACAAGTAGAAAGCACAAACAAGGTATTGGAAAATATCTTGACAAAGCCAATAGCAAGCCATCGCTGGGACTAGGCACAGAAATGTCCAGAAGCTTTATGGGCATACAGAACAACATGGCAGAATACAATAGGGTTTTCTTCATTTGAATTAGTCTATGGGAAATTCTCCTTGTTTCTGGTGGAATTTGAGATTAGTACACTCAAAACAGCTCTAAAAGTATGCCTAGATATCTAAAAAGCACAGAAACATTTACTGGAAAAAATGAACGAGTTGGACAAGATTCGAGCAGTAGCCATCTAGAAAACTACTATTGTTCAACAACAGAGAATGAAATGGCACGATAAATTTATCAAAATTAAGGTGTTTCATGTGGGGGATTGGGTGTTATTGTATGACTCCCGATTTAAGGATTTCAAAGGCAAGCTCTACACTCGATGGATGGGTCCATATCAAGTGGATGCAGTGTTAGACAATGGAACAGTTAACTGAGTACAATAGATGAGAACCATACCTCATTCTTAGTAAATGGACACTGTCTAAAATTATACCATTGTCCAGCTTCTAAATATGCCTTTGTTAAAAATATTTCTGCTGTATCTAATTTAATGGTCATTGGAAAAGAGGATACTTCCACTCTATCCTAAATATATATATATATATATATATATATATATATATATATATACCATTGCTACTTACTTGTTTTTCTTTTGCATGAATAACAAAGAAATATGGTGAGGAGAAAAGTAACACTCGGTGCTATCATTTCACAAGTGCTGTCATGAAGATATTGCTATAGTTCACTGGTGTGTGTCACTAAGTGATGTTACTCTGTAGCTGTTGTTACTCCACTAATTGCTATTACTCTACCGATGTTGTTACTCCGCAACTGCTGTTACTCTGCCGGTGCTGTTACTTCGCCGTTGTCGCTACTCTGCAACTATTGTTACTCCGCTGGTGCTGCTACTCTGCAACTGTTGTTACTCTGCCAGTGCTATTACTCCGCAACTACTGTTACTCCGCAACTGTTGTTACTCCGTCGTTCACGTTACTCCATAACTGTCATTACTCGTTGTGCTGCTATTCACTGTCGTTGTTACTCCCTATGTTGTTACTCACTGTTGCTACTATAAATTGTTACTTTTACTCCCTGTACTGTCACTTGTTGTTGCTGCTACTCTGTCAGACATTTTGCTATTACTTCACCATAAGGTAGGTCCACAGGTACGTCTTCGTTGATTTTATGGATTTAATTAAATATTCCAAAAAGGACATTAAAACGTGTCGTGGACGACCGTCATTAAGTTGGGGGGGAACCATCATAATGAATTACGGCGTACCTCGAAAAAGAATTTATGACACATGATCTTTACCTAACTGAATATAATGATTTTGGTACTCCGTAATCATACTTTTGATTTTTTGGGATGCATATTCGTATGCACCGAGTCGTATCAGTCACCCTCCCAACACGCTGCATTAAATTCCACAAATATCCCATGATACCACCTTAATCTGTCATCATTTCCAAACGTACCAGTACTGTTCATCCGTTGTTTCCAAATCGACCATGATGTTATTTCAGTTTCCAATGGTTTGGAGACCTGTCACTCGCCCTTGCCAGCCAACTGCAGTCATCATGCTGATTTCGCCTCTGCAACAATGGGTGGCCGATCTATTCGACATGAACCTGAGAATACAAGGGGAATTTGGAATAATCAGGAGGTGTGGTAGGTTTTCGAGAATGTAGCTTTGGATGTTTATTTCAATAGGTTGAGGGGCTCGAATGAAGAAATGACGGCTGAATTTTCATTGAACTTGGGAGAAGGAGGCTCTCGGGTCCGCGGAATTGAGATCCCTGTAACAGAGGAAATCATCGCAGAAGTTAGTGGGCTTCCTCAAGTCGGGCAGCGATGGTTTTCGAGAAGGATCCCCCTCCCAAAATTCCTCGAGGAATTTTTACAAGAAGGCGAGAGTATTGCACAGATGGGTCAGGGTTATGACAGAAACTCGCTACCACGTCCGTGGGGAGGAGTAGCAGAGTTCGTCATAAAATATATGACGTGCGAAGGAAGATACTCCACCATCTTCAAATACCATCTCATTATACTATCTCACCTGCGATCTCCACAGGAAGAAGCTTTTTCAATGAATGCACCCTATTTTCTAATAAGGATTCTTCACTTAATGGCACAGTTGGCTTAGGGGTCACGACAGATATTGAAAGTGACCACTCACCATGGGTTGGTTCAGCTGTTGATAATGAATTCCATTAGACAAATCCCGATTCCATGGGAGCTGTTTCGGGATTCCACAAAGGAACAAATAGTAGTTGTTGTGGCTGCCAGGGTAGAAGAAACTGAAGCTATGGATGAGGATGTAGGAGATGATGATTATGTTGACCAGGAGGAGCCAAAAGATATGGAAATGGAAGAACTTGGAGATGAGGTGGGTCCCCAAGAGAAATATGAAACTGTGGAGTCAATGGTAGATGTGGGGATTGATATAGAAAGTCCCACTAGTACCACAGCCGAGGCTGTCCCACAAGAACCAGCCTCGCCCGTGGAACTAGCAGAGCAAGTTGGTAATATGGAAACCGTGGAATTAGACCCATGACAGGCCAGGATGGATGAAGTGGTCGATATGGTGACAGAGGGTACTCCACAAGGATATCCTACCACCATGGAGCTGATGGAGGATTTCATGACCACTCCGACCATAGAACCCATGTAAGAGGGGGAACAGAGATAAGAAGGGCCCAGAGCTGAGGAAACCAGGGGACCCATGGAGGAAACACCAGGAGAACCAGGGTGTGAGGACGACACTGACCCACAAGAATTAGCATCGACTTCGACGCCAAATTTTGAGGATTCTCTCCACTTTTCCTTCAATATCCCAAGAGGATCAATGGTAACTCATTCCCCACGGCAGAAAGAAGAAGAAGATTTCCCTGTTCCTGTGGCTCTGAATCTATCACAAAGGCCACAACCATATGGGGTGAAGGCTAAACAGGCAATAGGCACCTCGGAGTCAGAAAGGAGAGAAGAGACAGAGATTTCCAAGGCTGAAGAATCAGAAAGGATCCCAACAAGCACAGTAGTAGGAGAGCATCTCGCCAGGGCATCACCGATCGCGGCGAACGTGCACAAAGAATAAATCACCATTGGAAAAGAGGAGGGACCAAGTGAAACAGTCCTGACGAATGAGCCAATGACACAGCCTGGTGAGAAGGCCGTGAAGCATGAAATAATTGAAGAAAGGTAGGTAGGGTAGGAAAACCCGACAGTGGGCACAATAGAAGAGATTTCGCGTGATTTACCTCCTGCTGCCGAAATGGAGGAATTACTGATTAAGCAGGAAGGGATAGAGATGTGTCAGCAGAGAAGACCTCCAGTTAAGAAAAATTATTAGTTGTAGTTTAGGGATACAATGTGGCTCAAAATGGAGGTAAGGAACTTGAGAAAGGAGGTGCAAAGAATGTAGAAATATATAAAGAAGTACAAACGACAAACCAAAAAGTATAAGACCATCGAAGTTGAAGCAGAAACCCAAGTGGACCTAATGGCCACAACCTATGCTTCCACTCAAACAGACTCGTTCGAATGACTGTTTGAATACCGGGAATATGACTTAACAGCCTAAATACAGTTGTAATGTTCTGAAATGGAAATCAATAGCTTTTACACCACTGAAATGTTCCTTTGTCGGAAATATGAACAAGGCTATGTCAGAGATGGAATGAGAGGGCATTTACAAGTTATTTCACCTCTAAAGAGAGAATGAGAACCGGAGGCTATCCGGCCCTTCCTTAGACTCTGCCTATAGCTATGCAAATATTTCTTCCTCGAGAAGATCTTGCTCAAAAGAGATGAGCTACAACAACACCTGAACTTCAATAATGAACAACAGTGAAATAATACATCATATTGCATAAGAAGAGTGCATGGCTGATATATAAAGTAGCAATAGAAAATAATATACAAATATTGAGGAAGAACCCTCTCAAGATAGCCTCAATCAAGAATATACATGTAAACTCAAGACTACATTGCTACATAATGCTACCCTAGCCATGACTGCGCAATTACATGAGGAGACTACAACACATAATATGGAAATATGATGATATATCATTATCAGCTCAATAAATGAGGGGAAGCAAGCTCTCAACCCCTGAAAATAACTAACTAACAATCCTTAGAAGGATTGGCTGCATTACATGTACAAAATGATAAAATACAAAAATGCCAGAGTTATAGTGTAGCTGTTGCAACTCAATGATAATACATGAATGGATAACGGGAAAGATGCTGCAAACAATATAAAAACCTCCTCCAATGATATTCTAAGTGAAAGGCTTCCCCTTTCACTGAATATTACACTCTCTGATTCCCCTGGTGAATCCTCCTACAATTTCCCTCTGAAAATAATGTTATAAGAGGGAGTGACTGCACTATGGCTGAGATGAAACACTTGGCCCTACACCAAAATCTGCAATAAATCTTCGGAAATGTCCTTTGCTGATTTCTTAGAGAAAGAGTGAGCTCCTCCTCTACAAATTAGCTTCGGAAATGGGTGATGGTGAATCCTCACTGCTATCTCCAGCAACTCCAATGAATCTTCCCAATAGAAATGCTGTAGCTGAAAGAGATGGATTTGGCCTCAAGCTTGGATATGAGGAAGATGAAGAAAAGCTCCTCCAAGGCCTCCCAAGGAAGAGAAGGAAACTTCTAAACAAGAATTCCCCTTGTGTTGAGAAGCACAAGCTATCTCAGTTGAACAACTGAAGAGAGCAATTTGAATTCTTAACCATGAAAATGAACAATGGCTCTCCTCCACCTTTTTATGCAAGGAATGCTTCCTTGCCATGGACCCCACCCATTATGGTTTCTCTCATCCTCTAATTTTCCCTCCATTCAAACTGTGCAGTCTTCTTGAGCAATCTTCTCCTCTTAACCACGTTTTTGACTTGGTCAACCATGGCCTAGCTTACTTGCTTTTAGCCCTTTTCACACTAGGGACTGCCATATTTAGCCACTTAAGTGACTCTTTGCACCTTAGGAGATTTTATTTTTCTGCTACATGGGCTGCCTTACCCATTTTATTCCTTTTATTAACATAAAAGAAAAATTATTGTTCCAATTACCTTATTGAAAATTTTGGAACATTACAGTCCTCCCCTCCCAAAACTTTCTTGTCCTCAAGCAAGAGCAAGGATGAATTGAAAAAATTTCTCCACTCAAGACATGGAGTCTAAAATGTCCTCATGTAGATCCTCCATCCCCCTAGCAATCAACCAAGCAAAGTGAGTCACCCTCCAACTAGGAAAATCCTGAAAGTACTCCTCCACCTTGTGCTCATGAGAAATAGGTGGGCTGAATTTCTAAACTTGGTAAGATTCATAGCCTACCCCACGTTGTCCTCTTCTCCACTTATGATGACTGTGGAGTGAAAGCTGAACTTGGGCTACAATGGCGTTTCATTCAAGAGGCAAGATGAAGTCTAGATCCTCAAGGATCTCTCCTCCAACGTTGCAAATCAAGCTGGTCCAAATCATCTCATATGTGATGATTTGGAATTCATCATCATATGGCATCCAACCAATCATATGGCTCACCTCCAAGAGAAACCAATGTCTGAACATGGTGACCATATCATCTCCCATACTACTGTTGGAGCATGTGCTGAAAAAATAATGGAGGTATTTCCTCCCAAGGGGCACATCCACCGTATGGGTTCCTCCCTCCTCATGATACACATGGGGCTACTACTGATATATAGCTGATGTGAAATGGTCTTCAAGAGAGACCCAAGCCACCCCATCAAACATGTAAACCATGAAATGCCTCCTCCAAAAATTCAAACTCTCTAAATTGCTCCTCCCATATGAAGGAAAGAGGTGAAGCCTGGCAATCATGGGCTGCCCATTGTTTCTCCTAAAAAATAAAATATGAAAAATAGGGAGAATCATACTCCCAATGGGAATTTTCAATTTATTTCCCACCTTCAAAACAGTGCTTCCTATGAACATCGTTCCATTAGTAAAATATGGAAGCATTAACTTGTGAGAGCAAGGGAGTGAAATATAGTTCCATGCATGGAACTAGTGCAGGGAATCATTAGCCTACCTCCTCATATGATGAAAAAAGTGTCTTTGTAGCCACTTGTGTTCTGCCACATTCATCCTGCAAGATGTGATCATGAAAACATATTTTGGTGCCAAAGGTGTACACCAAAATCCATGTGGCTTTCCCCCACAATCCACTGTTAAAATAGCCATCATCTTTGCTACAATATACCATGAGCATAACCAAACATAGTGTACAAGAATGAAATATCCTCCTTGATATAATATGTTTCTCATAAGAACAAGAGAGTGCCAAACATAAAGCAAATGGTTACCTCCCTCATCATGTACTTTGGTCTTTGAGCTGAAATGGCTCAAGTGAAAAGTCCCCTTCACTGCAACATAGTAGGGGAGTGGTTGTGCCAACCATCTCATCATCTCTTGGGCTATTAATATAGACATATGCTGATATATATCCATTAGGATGCCCTCCAAAGTGGACTTCTCCATCAGTAGATAGTATGCATGAAAATTCATGGAAGAAGAATCCAAAGTTGCTGCATGTAGGTGTCTCTCCTTGTGCTTGTCAGCCCAAGCCAAGATAATCAAAACATAGCAAGGTATGTTGCCATCCATTACTTCCTCATCCTCCTCTCCTACATGCCTCCAAGACACATCACTTGCGAAGTGGTTTTGAGAGCACTTCAACAAGTAATCCAAGCTCTCAAGTGACAACGTTGCTGGCCTTTGGAGTAGGTCCATTGTCATCTCAAAGCTCGCCTCTTTGACATGAATCTTGCCAAAGAATCCTCCCATCATGTTGTTGCAAATTTAGAGCCCCTCCCATGAAGAAGGTGCTTCTTGGGCATCCAATATCAAAGAGAAATCCCCTTGCACCATGCTAGTGCCTCCTCTTGCTCCCACAACAACCAAATAGGACTGGAGCAACAAAAAAAATTTCCATCCCCTCATACTTCCACTACTCCAAATATGAAATGGGAACATGATGAATGGTAAAAATAATGCCATCCCATCATAATGCACCCATGCTCCATTCTACTCCATGGTGTAAGTATCCTGCCATCTCCTCTCCCCTTTCAAACCCCATGAAAAAGAATAGGTCACATGTTGGCCAAACTCCCTCAAGAGAAACCAACGTAGCATGGCTTCTTTCTGCCCTGTATCATAAATCTGCAAGAGGCTCACCATCCTCTTGCCTCCCATCCACATCCACTGAGCTCCTAGTGGATGCTTCTCATATTTTTGCAACTTGGCACCTCCCCAACAAGAGCTGCCATCATCCCAAAATAGATTGTCACCTTTGCATTTCATGGGACATTGAAATGCACTCCTCTCTATGATCCATGTCTCAAACCCTAACCTCAGATGTGGTATATAACTCATCAATGTTTCATGAGGATGGTAAGTGCTTCTTCTTCCCTTGATCAAATCAAGGTGGCATAGTGTTGTTGAAGTCTCCTCCTCAAGAAAGTCAACATGCAATAGTATGCAATCTCTTATAGAAGGTTTTGAATCATCATAAAATGGAAACTCATGCATACCTTTGCAAATTTTGGGAGAGTCTTGTGTGGCTGCAAGAATCTCTTCCCAAACTGTGCTAGTTGCCTCAATTGCTGAAGATGGAGGCTACTCCTCCATGATTGTGACAGCATAGGCATGCGCCTCTTCTGCTGGTGGTGAGGGCTTCTCCCTCCTTTGGCCAAATAATATAATCAATATATGAGAAAAATCAGCAAGAGTGGAAACCCTTGCATGCCTCCCATAGCTGAACCACCAAGCCTTTCCTTCTCCCTCAGGGTGCAGCGTTGCAATTGCTACAGCCTCTCTGTCTACCATAGGATGTAGTAGGAAGAAATCCTCTAGCTTCTTCACCCAAGCTTCTGTTGCACATGTGAGTGACCCATCAAATGTAGACAACAAAAATCTATTGCCTTTCATCATTCGATGACTGTAGGGTCTTATTTCCTCCTTTTTCTGAATATACTGAGGGAAAGATAGAGTCTCTTGGAAGACTCTAAGGTTTGTTCTGTATTCAGCAATGTACCCACTTCTAACTTCAAATTCCAAGTGATCTTCATGCTTTTTCTTTGCTTCTCTATGAGAATAGGAAGTGCATGGTCCTTCCTCTTCTCCTTTTTCTGTCTCCTCAACCTTGTTGGAGAGGTTGTTGCTAGATCTAAAAATTTATGAGATTAATATCATCCTCTGCATCATTCTAGCCTCTTCTTCTTTGAAATTCGAACTTCACAGGCTGAGCCAAGTTCGAAGCTCTGATACCACTGTAATGTTCCGAAATGGAAATCGGCAGCTTTTACACCACTGAAATGTTCCTTTGTCAGAAATATGAACAAGGCTATGTCAGAGATGGACTAAGAGGGATTTTACCAGTTATTTCATGTCTAAAGAGAGGATGAGAACCGGAGGCTATCTGGCCCTTCCTCAGACTCTGCCTATAGCTATGCAAATATTTCTTCCTCGGGAAGATCTTGCTCAAAAGATTTGAGCTACAGCAACACCTGAACTTCAATAATGAACAGCAGTGAAATAATACAACATATTACATAAGAAGAGTGCATGGCTGATATATAAATTAGCAACAACAAATTATATACAAATCTTGAGGAAGAACCCTCTCAAGATAGCCTCAATCAAGAATATACATGTAAACTCAAGACTTCATTGCTACATAATGCTGCCCTAGCCATGACTGTGCAGTTACATGAGGAGACTGCAACACATAATATGGAAATATGATGATATATCATTATCAGCTCAAGAAATGAGGGGGAGCAAGCTCCCAAACCTTGAAAATAACTAACTAACAATCCTTAGAAGGATTGGCTGCAATACATGTACAAAATGATAAAATACAAAAATGTCGGAGTTACAGTGTAGCTGCTCCAACTCAATAATAATACATGAATGGAGAAGGGGAAAGATGCTGCAAACAATACAGCAACCTCCTCCAATGGTCTTCTAAGTGAAAGGCTACCCTTTTCATTGAATATTACACTCTATGATTCCCCCGGTGAATCCTCCTACAATTGCAATCTGAAAATAGCGTTGTAAGAGGGAGTGATTGCGTTGGGGCTGAGATGAAACACTTGGCCCTATACCAAAATCTGCAATAAAGCTCTGGAAATGTCCTTTGCTGATTTCTTAGAGAAAGAGTGAGCTCCTCCTCTACAAAATAGCTCCGGAAATGGGTGATGGTGAATCCTCACTGTTACCTCCAGCAACTCCAATGAATCTACCCAACAGAAACATTGTAGCTGAAAGAGATGGCTTTGGCCTCAAGCCTGGATGTGAGGAAGATGAAGAAAATCTCCTCCAAGGCCTCTCAAGGAAGAGAAGGAAACTCCTAAATAGGAATTCCCCTTGTGTTGAGCAGCACAAGCTATCTCAGTTGAACAACTAAAGAGAGAAATTCGAATTCTCAAGCATGAAAATGAACAATGGCTCTCCTCCACCTTTTTATGCAAGGAATTCTTCCTTTCCATGGACCCCACCCATTAGGGTTCCTCTCATCCTCTAATTTTCCCTCCATTCAAACTGCGCAGTCTTCTTGAGCAAGCTTCTGCTCTTAACCACGTTGTTGACTTGGTCAACCATGGCCTAGCTTACTTGCTTTTAGCCATTTTCACACTAGGGACTGCCATATTTAGCCACTTAAGTGACTCTTTGCACCTTAGGAGATTTTATTTTGCTGCTACATGGGCTGCCTTATATTGGGAATCATGATTGCCATTAGACCAAAACCCGCAGGTGTTAGTCAAAGATCGCATCACCAGAGATAAGGATCCACGAAAGGCGGTTAGTCCATGTCGCGAAACACACGGGGAGCGTTGGTTTATCCAATGTCCAACAATATCCCCCCCAACGCGAGCCGGGTGTGTATCGAAATCGTTACCTACGCTCTGATACCACTTATTGGGAATCACGATTGCCGTTAGACCAAAACCTGCAGGTCTTAGTCAACGATCGCATCGCTAGAGATAAGGATCCACGAAAGGCGGTTAGTCCATGTCGCGAGACACACGGGGAGCGTTGGTTTATCCAATGTCCAACAATGATTTTTGAACTCTTAGTTAAACTGAGAGGGGGGGGGTGAATCAGTTTAACACATTCATGGAATTTTTAAAAACTTTTCCTTTAAAACTTATTTTACTTTATTAACACCTTCATTTCATGATCAACATAATGTGTGAGCAATCTTTATTTATGAGCAGAAATTAATAAGCAGATTAGATAATGTACTAGCAGTCTCAATATGTTAGCAACAGGTATTAGCAGAATAGATATATCATATCAACACATAGACGTCATGCACATAAACACCAGATATACGTGGAAACCCATAAAGGGAGAAAACCACATCTTGTTATTGTTGTGATGCAAAGGAAAGCTCCAACTCCCTCTCACCAATAATTTTCTGTAGGCACCAACCTAAAGGAGGCCCCAACCTCAATTCTGCAAGCTACAACTTGCAAGGAAGCTCCAACTCCCATCTATTTTCTGCAGGCACCAACCTACAGGAGGCTCCTACCTCAGTCAGCTACAACTGACATTTTATCAAGCTACAACTTGATGTGGAAGCACCAACTCCCATCTATTTTCTGCAGACACCAACCTACAGGAGGCTCCTACCTCAGTCATCTACAACTGACATCTATCAAGCTACAACTTGATAGGTAAGCTCCAACTTCCTTACTCTTTCAAAAGAAAAACACTTGCTGATTTACCTTTGATATCAGCTCTGTTCTGTACCTTCTTCTCTGTTGTTCATCAACTCTTATATCAGACCTGCATCATCTCTGCTCAGCCCCTTCTTCTTCTTTGCTCAGCTCCTCCTTATTCACATTCTTCTTGCAGCTTGCTTATTCTCTTCAAATCTCTTTAATTCTGCTGCATACTCTCTTCTTCTCTCACTCCTTTTTCATCAACATCTCCCCTTGGATATTACCCTGTTTTATACAAAAATAGCTTCATGGCTGTTTGTATTCTATAAATTTGAAATGAATGAGTCATGTCTCTTTGCCTTACGCCTTCTTATCTCTTTTATCTTCTTATTCAGAAAATATAACTGTAGGTATCAATTTAACATTACAGTGGGAATTTGTTCTCTCTCGGAGACTTGCCAATGCATCACAAACAATAAAAACAATTAAAAAATTTACATTCGAATTACAATGTGAACTCCAGCTCAACTCATTTAGTATTTTGAATTGGTACACATTTGTCTTTTCTTTGGCTGTCTTTGTCTTTTCTGTGACTATGTTTTGTCTCCTTTTGGCTCTGTTTTCTTTTTTGTCCTCTGTGGGGGTGTAACTGTTGCATACGTGTAACTGTGCCTTTTAAATAAATAAAATGCAATTGCTGACTTTTAAATCAAGGCAATTCCAACCCTTTTCATGCCACGAGTGTCTTGTTGATGTGGTGAGTTCCGCAAGCTGGAACATACATATATCACAATTGTATTATGTTACAAATCACCCTCCACCTTAAGCCGAGGCCCATGGGTTCACAGACCACACGAAATCTTTTAATACAATAGTAGCAATGTGTTATATATATATATATATACCAGCGCCGTAATTTCAATTCTTGGTATAGTTATACAACATTTTTCCAAACAAACTGCCATGTACACTGTAACCTTGAAGAATCATGTTTAATACATAACTAATTCCCTTTCGGGCTCACTTGCTACGCTTTTCGATGCACTATGCTCTTCCTTCAGCGATTTTCGATTGCGATTGATCGCAATCGCAAGCTGCCTTGCTCCAATGCGATTGATCACTGTTCACTGTTCTTTGTCGATGCGATTGGAATTCAAATCCTTATTAATCAAAGTTTATAAGCCCATTGGGTCCGGGCTTCAATCACAATCGCAAGTCTTTTAATATATGTTCCGATGCTCTTATAATCTCCGATGCGATTATGCTGGACTTCAAATACATTTGAATTATAATTCATACATCCATCAGGTCCAGAACTTCCAATCGCAATCGCAACTCTTTGTTGCATGTTCTGATGCTCTTATAATCTCCAGATCTGATTGAGGAATTTGTGGACTTCAAATGCGTTTGAATTATAATTCATACATCCATCGGTCCAAGACTTCCAATGTAATCGCAACTCTTTGTTGCATGTTCTGATGCTCTTATAATCTCAATGCGATTAAAATACGATTTCGTCGTTTGAATTATAAATTCATACATCGCTGAGTCGAACTTCCAATCACTTGATCGCAAATCTTTGTTGCATGTTAGATGCTCTCTTATAATCTCTAGATGCAATTAGTAGAATTCAAATATATATATATATTAACCATCGTTTATATGCCCTATCGGGTCCGAACTCTTAATCGCAATCGCAAGTCTTTTAATATGTGTTGCGATGGTTTGTTTCTTTCCGATGCGATTAAGCCGGATTTCAAACTTATCAAGCCACTGTTTATATGCCCTATCGGGTCCGAAACTCAATCAGAGCTCTTGTCACTATGTTCCGCTACCAACCTTTTCTCCAATGCGATTGGGTGAGGATCCCACTTTATATTACTTCCTTTCCATTAATCATAACGTGCTCCACTTAAATATATACATTAATTTATATGCCTTGGACCATTGCAAAATATGAAATGCGCGGAAATTATATGTATTGTGATTGATATATATATATGTATCCTCCGACGGGTTAGGCAATTCCCAAAATAATGTTTGTATATATATATATATATATATATATATATATATATATATATATATATATATATGTTTATAAATATACTTTGCCACTTGTGGTTATGTGATTCCCAGAATAAGGTTTATGTATAAATATGTAACGCCCATCGGTAATGTTTCTCGGAATATTATATATCTGTCCTCCGGGTTGGACGATTCTCAGAATTATAACGGCTCTACCTACGCACTCTCTGCTTCTTTCTGTCCTCTGCCTGCGCCTGCTAACTGTGTGACTTATTGCTCACCTACCCTTTGTCTCCTTTATATTCGCCAGCGCCTCTGTCTGTCTCCTTTGCTATCTCCTTTTCCTATCTCTCTGCTATCTCTCTGTTTCTATCTCTTCTTCTTGTCTAATGTTGCTCCTTGCTTCTTCAAATGGTCCTGTCTACTGCTTCTCTTTGTTGCCTGCTTCTTCTTTTTAACGCTATGCTTCTACTATAAACGGCTGCCTCTTGCCTTTCTTCTGTCACCTCTGTTCTGTTTGTCACCTCTGTTCTTTTCCTATCTCTGCATCTTCTTTTGCCCTTCTTTACTACATTTCTTAAGTTCAACTCTTTTGTACATTCGTTGCCTTTGCTTCTATTCACTTCATCTCTTCTTTATGCATTTGCCTCGGTTCCTTATCATTTGCTTCTTTTGTTGCCTTGCTACCTCTTCTTATGCTTTCTCTGCTCCTTGGCTAATGTTTCAAGTGCTCCTCCTTTATCATCTCCTCTGCCTTATTGCTGGTTCAGGTGCTTCTCCTTTGTGCTCCTTTGCCATCAATGACAACATTTCCAACAGTCTCCCCCTTTGGCATTGATGGCAACACATCCACCGTTAATCCAATGATCCTCCAGA